>OX104069.1:98286982-98342208 GCA_944474145.2 Dicrocoelium dendriticum | reverse complement strand
GTCAAGCAAATTGGCCGATAGTTCGCAGTGTCCTGGCGGTTTCCACCATCGTATTTCGACGTAACTACATCCGTCTTCCAATCGACAGGGAGTCGACCAGCTTTAAGAGAGCTGAAAATTTGACAAAGTGGGATAGCATTGAATTCTGCTACCATCTTGAGAAAATGGGGGTGTAGCCCGTCTGTGACTGGCGAGGAAGCTGAATTCAGTTATAATAGTAACTTCAATGTAGCACCTGCAATCTCATCGAACGGATCGTCAAGCGCGCCTTCTAAATACACTGCGAAAGACTGTGCGCCATCTCCCCCGCTCAGCACGGATACCGCAGGTCTCGGTCCTGCATCTCTAACCTGCTTGTTGCCAGAGAAGCAAGGGTCAAAGCGTTAGACGACCGAAGACACCTAGATGTTCTCTACACTGACTTCAGCAAGGCCTTTGACAAAGTCCCACACAAACGACTTCTGCTCAAACTCCATGAAATTGCAGTCACCGGAAACGTCTTTGCATGGGTTGCGGATTTCTCGAGAGTTCGGACTCTTCAAGCGAAGGTGAACCATACGCTGTCTGGCTCTGTGTCTATGACTAGCAAAGTCCCACAAGGCTTTATCCTTTGGCCGGAACTTTTCATGCTCTACGTTAATGACCTCCCCGCAGCTCTTCTAGCCGACTGCTTAGTTTACGCTGATGATCTCAAGCTATAGTCAGATGCAGCTAGTCCTGTAGACGCGGACATCATCATCATCAACAGCAGTCCATCAGCCATTTGAACTGATGCTTCGCTGCCATACAACCATGAAGACCTATGAAATAAAGAATAAGATGAGGGAGAGGAAGGGGACTTACCTGGAAACCTTAATGCCCTAAGCAAACATTCTGGGTCAAGGCGCCTACACCTTGTGTAAACAACATACCGTCACAAACAGCTGGCCATCGTGCAAAGATAAGGCGGCATCGGCGAGACAGCTTCCTTGCGGCTTTCACTGCCACGCGTCATAATCAGCCATTACCCCGCAGATAACTCAGCACCAAACATACTTTAAACAGGCAATCCGATTAGAAGACGGCAGCAGACGCGCCACTGGTGTCGGTTGCGAGCCATGTCATGGAAAGTCTCGAGCCAAGCACAAGGTGAGTCACGTGGACTCTGGCCCGGAAGGCGAGACGGACCAACGGCACCCAGTTTAGTTGTCAGTGACTTCATTTCCCGCTGCCAAGTCAACTTCTGTCCACCTCGAGTCTTGCGCCATCCTACAACAGAGACACTGAACAAGGCCCTCCTAGGTAAGCGGTGAGCAGGCATGCGTAGCACGTGCCTGAGCCAACGCAACTTATTCAGTGCTAGGGTGCTAGCATGATTATCACTACCTAGTACTCGCCTACGCACATCATCGTTGCGGACACGCTGGTGCCATCCGACACCAGCAATGCTTCGCAAACAACGATGATCAAAGACTTGAAGGCGCCTCAGATCTTCAGACCGAAGGGGCCAAGTTTCACTACCATAGAGCAGAACGGCCCTCACTTTGGCCTTGTATACATGGCCTTTCAGACGGAGGGAAACTCCCTTCTGTCGCCAAAGCTGACCCAGGTTCAAGAAGGCAGCTCTGGCCTTTGCAATGCGTGAGCCCACGTCAGTTTCTATGCGCCCATCATTGCTGATGCAGCTGCCAAAATAAGGGAAATGGTCAACCACCTCGAGTTCCTCGTTAGCAAGCGTCAAGGGGTCATCAAGTGGCTGGTGGTCCTGCAGCAATACTGTGCACTTTGAAGGTGCGAAGTGCATACCAAATAATGGGACCACTCTGGACAGGCTATTCAGGGTTGATTGTGCCGCCCCAACATCGTCGAAAAGCAAGACGATATCGTCCGCATAATCTAGGTCAACTAACCTTTCACCAGGCAGCACTTCAACGCCCACATCGTGAGATTCCGCAAGGGAACACTCCATGATAGAATACACGACGAAATTGAACCAAAACCGGGAAATCGGACAACCCTGAGGAACGCCACTTGTGGTCGGAAAGCTATCCGATAGGACACCGTAGACCCTGACGCGGCCTGTAGTGTTCGAGTATAGAGCACGACGGATGTTCACATATTTCGTGGGAACACCTTTTCGCGCAAGTAATTCGAACAGAATCGATCGATCGACTGAATCGAACGCACTCTTGAAATCGCGGAACACAGCTATTGTCGGTCTGCGGTATGTGTGGCACTGCTCTAGCACCTGCCGCAACGTAAATATATGGTCTATACAGCCACGTCCTGGGCGAAAACCGGCCTGCTCTTCCCTAATCCGAGATTCCCGTTCTGCAGTGAGACGACGAACGAGAATCGACGCCAGTAATTTGGTCACAACTGGCGTTAGGCTAATACCCCTGTGGTTCGCACAGTCTGTGCGAGTGCCCTTTTTGTATATTGCTACTATAATCGATTCGCTCCAATTAGCCGGCACACTCTCTTCTTTCCAGATACGTTCGAATAGGGAGGTCAGTGCTTTGCAGAGGACCTCACCTCCATCCTTAAATAATGCAGGTGGGAGGGAATCCGGGCCAGCGGCATGAAAACGATTGAGGACTGCGATCGCGTTTCGGACCTCGGCCTCCGACGGAGGCTCTAAACTAACCGTCCATGGCACGTCCTGCATCACCTGAGCAGGAAGAGGTTTGGGAGCAGGGGGCCAGCTGAACTGGTCTTCAAAGTGTTCAGCCCAGCGAGCCATACGGCGCTCCTTATCGTGTATCAGCGCACCCGCGCTGTCTCTGATTGTCTCACTGACGCCTGGTTTTCTGGGACCAGTGGTGCGGATTAGCTGGAAGAGCTTGCGGTAATTGCCTACTGCTCCTGCCTCCTCCATTTCTTGAGCCCGAGTGGTCCACCAGGCTTCCTTGTTAGCACGTAGGCTCCGTTTTAGTTCACGCCTAATAGCCCGTCTGGTCACATTGTGTTCAGAACCAGCCGGGAGGTGTCTCCTAGCTTCCAACTGGTTCACGGACCTCTCGGATATCCAGTGACTGGTGCGGTGACGGCTGATAGTGCCACAAGCAGATGCTACTGCGTCGTGCATGGCGACCGAGATTCGTTTCCACTGAAGTTCAATCTCATTAGGACAAGAGCGAGAGTTCGG
This sequence comes from Dicrocoelium dendriticum, assembly GCA_944474145.2. Classification (NCBI taxonomy): domain Eukaryota; kingdom Metazoa; phylum Platyhelminthes; class Trematoda; order Plagiorchiida; family Dicrocoeliidae; genus Dicrocoelium; species Dicrocoelium dendriticum. The sequence goes on along the minus strand of OX104069.1, from coordinate 98,339,081 downwards.
TATGCAGTGCTTCTTGATAGGCTTGCCTGACCGAGGGCTGGGACAATTTCTCCGTTGCTAATCGGAAGAGGCGCTTTGTGCGCCTCCCGGTAAAGTTCATGGAGAAACGACAGCGCACCAAGGCATGATCAGAGTCGACACAGGTACTCCAGTACGAGCGGCAATCCAGAATGGAACCGCACCACCTGTAACTTATGGCTCTGTGGTCAATTTGGGTGCATCGCTGGCCAGCTACAGGAGGACGCCAAGTGGCACTTCGGCGCCCACTGTGTCCAAAAGCAGTGCTACTAAGAAACAACTGGTGCTCCCTTCACATTTGCAGCAGACGCTCGCCGTTGTCAGTCCGTTCGGAGTTAAGTCCATAATTACCACCCAGCTGAGCTTCTGAAGAGCTCAGACGCCGGACAGACTTCCAATGGCGCTGGACCAGCTGCGCGATTGGTCCGTCAAGTGGCAACTACCCGTTAACTACGACAAATGTGCTGTTCTTCCTATTGGTAACCCGGATTCATTCGATGTATACCACATTAGTGGATATATTCTCAAGAATGTTCTGCACGAGAAGGATCTGGGGGTTATCGTGTCACATGACCTTAAAACTTCCCAAGACACCTTGAGAAAGGTCGCGACAGCAAACAGGATGCTGGGTGCTCTACAGATGTCATTCTTCTGTATCACTCCGGCAATTTTTAGAACTCTGTTCACATCACATATCCGCCCGATATTGGAGTATAGGCTTCCAGATACCTATCCTCTCTCAAAATCTAAATGCGACTTGCTAGAAAGAGTTCAGAGGTGTGACTCGAAATCCGTCATGGAGCTTCGTGGTCTTGTTTCCCCTCTTCTACTCCGAAAGCGGAACATATTCCCAATGGATTATCGTCGGCGCCGTGGAGATCGTATTTACACCTGACGGATCCTAAGAGGAGGACTTGGGAGTGAGGTACAAAGGCACTTTCGTCTCAACGTGGACGTCGACAAGTAGCCACAAGTGGAAGTTGTACAAGAGCCGAATACTTCACGTCCGTCCAGATGCCATATCAATTCGTGTAGTGAATGATTGAAACAGCCTACCGGAGATCATTTTTGATGCACCGACAGAGGAGAGTTTCCAACGGCTGCTTGACTGCCATCTGATGAGTACCGCAGGGTTCTGCTGCTCCTACTAAAACGGCGACCATCCCCAAAGGAATGCCGCTTCGCAGCCAGTTGCGTTGAATCTGCACTGAATCGGAATCGACAGAGCTGACAAGGGTCTCCCCTCCTACTTTCTACACACCATTGAACCAACAAACGTTTTCTAAGGCATATAGCAGATGGCATCTGCAGCACTCACTAACGATAAGGCATCACTGTTTGCTTGTACCTCTTATGTGTACATCATTCCATCTGGTAACCGCATTAATGGTATTTGCTTCCCTATTCCTCTATCTGTCTTTATCTATTGTTGATGCCCACACTTCTGACTAAATTTATGGCTGTCATTTGGGTTGACGTTTAAATGTTAACTAACCAACGACAGTCGTATTGGTTGCTTATAATTGTACTTGAGATCTTCCAACACTAGCGGAATATGGCTGTTATTCCTACATTCAATCTATACTCACGCACATTCGTAGCGTTATTGCTCATGAGGGTTATTGTTTCTCCACCCAGTTTGTGGTAGTCCACACACAAGTGTGTACAAATGCCCGTTCGCAACACTGCAGTACTGCAACTCGATCCAGGGACCTTTGGTATATCAACTGATATCTCATGTTGAATGACTAAGTGGAAGCCATTTCGAAGCACTTGTAAACGCCACGCTTCAGCCTGACCGACTGATGGCATTTTCACTCCCATGACACCTTTATCTGCTGGCTCGATGTCTAAATGGGACTCACCTAAATTACAAGTCCCACTTACATCTGTTCATGTCTGGTAGGTTCCCACTTAACAGATGGATCTTATTACATTTCTTCTCGTGTGACACCGTGACTTATTGCGGGTTGCAATATGAGGTCAATGGATCCCATCTCAAATGTCTGTATACGCCCCCTTGTACTGCTGCCGCTTTCAGGTAAACGCACTGACTCAGACAAGTCATCAGTGTTGATTCCGGAACAGCGGCAACACGATGTGACATTCAAATAATAGTGCTTGGGCATAGGTAGTATTTTAGGCACTGATGAATTGCTCGAGATATGCTAGCGGTCAGAATGAATGACCAGGGGAAAATAACTAATAACACACGACGGACTGCATGGTGGTTCTTCATCCCTGTTAGTTCTCGCTCACCTCGGACAAGACGACCGGACCGGCTCTGGTTTTCCCTTCCGACGCGGATAGCCTGCAGTGGACATAATCGCGCCATTTCCCTGCTAACTTGTTAAGTTGCTTACTCCATCTCCTTCATTTTCTTTGTGTCATCCTTATTCTATATCCTGCAGGTAAGTCGCGCTTGGATACCATTTTATTCCAGAGTGATTAACTACTGACGTGGGACTTGGTGCAATGTAGTATGGTTATTGCACCTGCCTAGAACGGATGAACCACATCTAACATACCTTTATTGGGTTTACTTAACTCGGTTGTATTTAGCGATGATTTCACGTGTTGCCCATTACAATGTTGTACTCATCATGACCTATGCTATTCTTGCTACCTCCTCAAGTGGAGTCTAGTATGGTGACACCGAGACGGTGAGCTACGGCACCTTCCTCTTCGTATTATTGTTCGACCGCGATTCACATCATTATGTAAGCTCCATGATATTACTCACCAGACTATGCTATTTACATTCTGCTCCTTGAAATCGATTTGCAGATTACATAGCTGTAGCTTGACATTCTGCCCAATGCTATAACTAGCATGACACTTAAAGAGCCGATACATCGCAGTATGATGGTTCAGCCCATCCATGAGCTCATTCTTATTCACGTGCGCGTAGTGTTTCCGAGCGAATTGTGTGCTTGACACGGATCAATGTTAGGGTGACAAATTATTGAGTGTTTCCAGTTCTTTACTTTACTTTACTTTACTGTCATGATAGCGAGAAAGATGTTGAACATCTATGTAGCTATATCTCAATGTAGGACATGTCCCACTGACACAGTGTTACCTGTAGTAGTGAGCTAGCCCAGGTGAAAAAAGTAAAATATTTACAAGCATAGAAAAAAAACTCCATGTACTTACGATATATTCTTGGATGAACCACATGGAGTCCTTCACCAGCTCCGCCGCCTATTACGGATGGGCATCGTTTCGGAAGCTGCAGTTGGTGGATTAACGGGCTCCATGGGTTATAATCATTGAACGATTCCTTCGTCAGTTTCCTGTGAAGGCTTCGTCGAATCTGGCATCCGCAAAGTGCGCGTCCAGGAATCGTTTGAATTCCGACACCGAGTTCGCTTCTACTATCCGCGAGGGCAAACGGTTCCACATGTTCACCACTCGCCGCTCAAGACACAAGGGATGAGCTACCCACTTGAGGTCAGGGACTACCAGTTTGTACTGGTGACCTCGTGTGCTGCTTGACGCACGGACATGGAGCAGTGGCCTCAGCATCGGATAAGCACCCAGATGCAATACCCGATGGGTCATGATGAGGTCCACTCGCACGCGGCGGTAGGCTAGAGTATACAGACCCAATTGTCTGCATCTTTCTTCATACGGCACACCCTGAAGACCGGGAATGAGCCGTGTGGCTATGTGTTGTACTCTTTCGAGCTTGTGTATCTCGCCCTTCGTCAACGGACAGTAGGCGGGTGAGCCGTATTCTAGCACCGGTCGTACAATGGATGTGAAGAGACGAGTGGCAATCTCTTTCGACCAGGTGCAGAAGCTACGTTTCAGCGCCCACAGCGAACGCAATGCTGTGCGATACATATTGTCCGTGTTGTCCAGTGACTTCATGTCGTAACGTTGTATAACGCCAAGGTCTCTGACGCAATGCGTCGGGTGTAGAACTTGGCCGTCGAGAGTGTACGATCGGCCCGCTCCACCTTTACCGAGGCACAGAAGTAGCGATTTTGCCGAGTTGATAGGCAAACTTACTTCGGCGGACCACATGGAGAGGCGGTCGAGGTCCTGCTGAAGTATGTCAAAGTCGTCCGACGTATGGATCACCCTCCATAGCTTCAGGTCATCCGCGAACAAGGCACACGGCGACCGAAGGAGATTGGGCACGTCGTTGATGTGAATCAGGAAGAGAATGGGGCCAAGCACCGTCCCCTGAGGAACGCCGCTCGTCGACGGGTACCAGTCGGTCAGGTGGCTGTCGACTTGCACCCTCCACTTCCGTCCAACTAAGAAGTCACGGATCCATTGGTGCAGCGAGCCTCCGACTCCGCACTCCCTCAGTTTCTGAAGGAGGATCTCGTGATTCACTCTGTCGAAGGCCTTACTGAAATCGACGTATACCACGTCGACTGACTTACGTTGGTTTACTGCTTGCAACCATTCATGCCATGTTAGCAGCAGGTTAGTGATGCACGAGCGGCCTCTCACGAAACCATGCTGTGCAGGCGTCAGGAGAGAGTTGGTCTCCAGTAGCTGGAGCAGTCTCTTCTTCACAATCTTCTCCAGAACTTTCGACAATACTGCGGTCAAACAAATAGGGCGGTAATTCTCCACTTTGCGTGTGTCACCGCCTTTTGGAATCGGTTTGACAACGGCGCATTTCCAGTCACAAGGCACGCAGCCTATGGACAGGGATCGGTTGAACAGGTCGGTTACAGCAGGTGAGATCACAGCTGACAAAAACTTGAGGATGAGCGGATGGAGACCATCCGGTCCAGCTGGCTTCGTGCTGTCTAGGCAGCTGACTAGCCCATGTACCTCCGCGACGTCGCAGATCAAGTCGGTTAGCTCAGTCGGTGCGGCGACGGCAGAGCTTGGCGCGCAGGTTTGGTAAGTTGCGAATACAGAAGCGAAGTGCGCCGCTAATGCGGACGCACGCTCGGTGCTTGAACTTAGTGGTTGTCCGTCCGAACCCACTAGCACCGGCACATCACCTGCAGACTTCAGGCGTCGCTTCACGTACGCAAATATGCGCTTCGGGGCAGTTTTAGCTGAGCAAGCAAGCTGCTCCTCAAACTGACGGCGTTTTCGCGTCTTTGTGCTGTTGCACAAGTTTCGTTGTCGCTTGTATGCCTCATAGTCATCGGCAGAGCCAGACAGGAGGAACGCATTCCATAGTCGACGCCGTTGTCGAGACAGTCGGTTATACTCTTTGTCAAACCAATGGGGTTTCATTGGTCCAACTTTCCGAGTCTTGAGGGGTACAAATTGCGCACACAATGAGTGCACTGCCCCTTTAATGTTTGCCCAGCAAGTTTCAACGGATGAATCCTGCGGCATAGACCAATCAACCTGATTGGCAGCTAGAATGAGGCCATCGAAGTCAGCTTTCCAATAGTTGCGTACGCTCCCATTCGATTTACTAATCCAGGCCAATAAGGTGGCGTATGTGGTGCGTTTGCTTGCGTGCTAAGTAATCTTGCATTTCATAAGTGTGGCTGCGCCGGATGTGCATGTTGACAAGGTGCCTACCTGTCTATTACCCACTACCTCGTTCATACTGGCTCCAGGAGACAGTTTATCGTTTCTGGAGGGGACGGGATGCACGATCCTTGTGGCTGTGCTAGGCTCGAAGAGCAGTTCCATACACTCAGTGTGGAGGCTGGACCTTACCGTGGTGCGATGGTTTGTGTGCCTCAGCGATCCATTGAGCTATGCTGGGTGGTGCTTTTGCACCTTCAGAGTCACTCATACCAGATTGGTCAATGGTTAGAGGTCAGACAAACTCAGCCTCCTGGTCCTCCAGGTTGGGGGTTGGAATGAGGGTGGCACCTTATTCCTTAAAACGGACTCCTTGTAGTCCAACGCCAAACCCGCTGCCTTGCGGTCAGGTTTTTGAACCAAAGGCTTTGGTTGAGAACCCTAATCGTTCTCCTGTCTAGGCCTGGGCAACCTGACAGTATCCTGCCCACGCAATACAATGAATCACACTTCAAACAAATTGCTGATGCTCTGGCCACCGCAGAGGATAATCAACGGTGCCCTATCTGCTGCATCGAGCAGGGTGGATAGGGGTTTGGATGCTACTGCTCAAGCCTTCCCGTCTTCTTATTCCCCATCTTACGCTTTTTCACTCTTACCGTCCCCTTCCAACTTCACTTATATCCCCCCAGTTTTCAACCCCCCGATTCTTGGCCCTCCCCCAACATGCTTTGCTAGGCATTTATCTTCTAGTTTCAACTCACATGTGAACGCGAAGCCTCACATGTGAACGCGAAGCTTCACTCCTCCCCTGTCGACAAGCCCATGTCCAACCAAGCGGTCCATTCCAGTTCATCAGCTTCCATTTGGAGCCCTCGATTTTCCTTCAGATTGGCATGCCTTAATGTACGCACACTACTACAGATCGGTCAACAGGCAGCACTTGCCCGAACATTGGAGACCCTCTCGATCGATATCTGCTGCTTATCAGAGACCCGCCTGCAAGACTCGAGCTCTTTGCTCACTCTGCGATCCCCTTCAGGTGACACAAACAGTATTTTCTCATTGCGCCTATCCGGTGACGATGCAGCTTCGAGCACCGGCCAAGCTGGTGTTGGCATTGCTCTGAGTCCCCGGGCTGAAGCTGCTCTGGTTGATTGGATTCCAATCAGTAGCCGGATGTGTGCGGTCCGATTGGCTGGCTCCTCTAAAGCTTCGAAGTCGCGCGGGACTAATAGATGTCTATTCATCATCGCTGCCTACGCGCCCACAAACTGTAGCGATGATTCGGTAAAGAACGACTTCTACCGCCAACTGACTCAGCTCCTTCGCCACAGAAGAAGCACGGACACTGTTGTTCTGGCGGGGGATATGAACGCACAAGTTGGAAAGTTGTCCACTGATGAAATGCATCTGGGCGGTCAGCACGGTGTAGGCTCCCGTAATGATAACGGTGAGCGGTTACTTCATTTGTGTGAAGATGCTCGTTTATTTCTTGCGAGCACTAATTTCCGACACAGCACCCGCCGGAGGGTGACTTGGCGCCCACCAGCCTCGAACCAGCCTTGGACGCAGATCGATCACATTGCTATTAGTTACCGCTGGAGAGGCTGCATCCAAAATTGTCGCTCGATTTGGAGCACATGTGTGGACACTGATCATGCACTTGTATGTGCTGACATGCGGATGCGCTTTGGAGGACGCCCACGACGACGCTGTGAGCGCATTGACACCAGCCAACTGACAAAGCCAGCTGTTCTGAATGCGTATCAAAGTACGCTGACATGCGAGTTGAGTACTCGCTCATTGGAGACAATTGATGGTCACTGGTCACATGTTCGCCAGACCTTACTAGCAGCGGGCAAATCCTCATGTGGTATGTCTAAAAGCCCACATGGACATTGGGTCTCTTCGCAGTCTCTGGAACTTATAGATGCTCGCCGGCATATCCCGGCTGGAAGCGAACACAATGAAACTCGCAAAGAGCTCCGGGCAAAACTCCGTGCTAGCCTGAAGAGAGACCGCGAATCTTGGTGGTCTCATCGTGCGTCAGAGATGGAAGTGGCCGCTGCCCTTGGCAACCATCGTAAGTTATTCCGTCTGATACGGGAAACGGGCAGCAGAAGACCTGGTGTTAGTGAAACAATTTGTGATGAGAGTGGACAGCCTATCCACAATTTGTCAAAACGTTTGGAGCGTTGGGCTGAGCATTTTGAAAAGCAATTTAATCGGCTAGAATTGTTCGATTCTTCGCCGGTCAGTGATCGCCCTGCTCCGTGGGCTGTCCCTTTGGATCCACCCTCTCGCTCAGAAGTCTAACGTGAGATCCGACTGTTGAAGTTGAACAAAGCCGCGGGACCAGATGATCTTCCTCCAGCCCTCTTCAAATTCGGAGGCCCTGCTCTTGTGGATGCTTTGCATGAATTACTAGTAAAACTGTGGGAGCAGGAGACTGTCCCAACCGACTGGAGCCGCTCCGTTATTGTTCCCATCTTCAAAGGCGGCTCGCGCTCGGAATGCGGCAATCATAGAGGAATCAGTCTGATCTCCATCGCCTCCAAATTACTCGCGTCCATAATTCTCCACAGACTGACTGGCGCTCGTGAAAGCCAGATTCGTGAAGAGCAAGCCGGGTTTCGTCGTGGTCGTGGCTGCATTGACCACATCTTCACTTTGCGTCAGTTGTTGGAGCACCGCCACACATATTGGCGGCCCACCGTAGTCGTGTTCCTCGACATCAAAGGTGCATTCGATTCGGTTGATCGATGTGCCCTTTGGAATTGTTTACTCAGGAAAGGTGTGCCCGAGAAATATGTAAATATTATCCAAGCATTATATGCGCGTAGCACGGGCAGAGTGAGGGCTTACGGCAAGCTGTCGCCACCCTTTAATATCTCCAGCGGTGTGAGACAAGGATGCCCGCTGTCACCTTTCCTCTTCAATTTCGCTATTGACGAAGTCATGGAGATTGCATTTACAGGACATGACTTGGAAGGTGTGGAGCTACTCCCAGGAGAACGACTTCTTGACTTGGAGTATGCTGACGACATTGCCCTCATCTGTGACAGCTCCCAGATGTGCCAAGCCGCGCTAGACAGATTAGCACTAGCTGTCAGCCGCTTCGGGCTTTGCTTTGCACCATCGAAGTGCAAAGCTTTCCTCCAAGATTGGCAGGGATCGCCTCCTGCGCTGACCCTTGGTGGGGATCAGCTAGAAGTCGTTCAGAAATTCAATTACCTGGGAAGTTGTATCAGCGCCCTTGGGATCGAAGACGAGATCACGAACCGTATAGCGAAAGCTCGAAGTGCTTTTGCTAACCTTCGCCACCTTTGGCGGCGGCGCGACATCACTCTCGCCCTGAAGGGTAGAGTGTACAATGCAGCGGTACGTTCGACCTTACTGTACGGTTGCGAAACCTGGCCCCTAAGATCGGCGGACATGAAGAGGCTAGTTACGTTCGACCATCGGTGCCTTCGCAGTTTGGCTCACATATGGTGGGAACACCGCGTGAGTAACGAGCGTGTTCGACGCATTGTTTACGGCCCAGGAAAAGGATCTGAACCGATCAGCACCGTTATTTCCCGCACCAGGCTCCGATGGCTGGGCCACGTGTTACGCATGCCAGCCCACCGACTCCCTCGACGTGCGTTGTTTGCTCACCGGGGATGTGGGTGGAAGAAGAGGAGAGGTGGCCAAGCGATGACTTGGTCCAGGGGAATGAAGTCCCTCACCTCGGAGCTAGCCTCGGTTGGAGCTTCACGGCTCCCTGGTTGGGGTCCAAAAGACGGTGAACACGTTTGGCTGGATACAGTTGCTGACATGGCAAGGAGCCGACCTCAGTGGCGTTCATGCTGTGAGTTTCTTTGTCCCTCCCCATCCCTTTTAGCCTCCCCATCCATCTACGATCTCATTTCCTAGGGTAAAACATAATATTTTTTTTCTTTTTGCCTAGTAGCTAGCTGGAAGCTTACCGGAACGATGCCTATCCGTTGCTGGTAGCTCAGCTGGCATGCAACTGTTGTATCTACTTCTCCTTTGTGTATTGTATTGTATGTATGTATTTCCTTCATGTATTGCGGCACAATAGCGGAGGTGTTTTTCCCACCTCTAGCTGATGTGTATAATGATGAACGCCTTGTGTGCGCTTGATTCCCCAACTACAGCGTGCTTGTGTTTGCCTGTGAAAGAGTATAGGCCGTCTCCGTTGATGAAACGTGGCTCCCATCCACATGGATGGCTTACGCTGCACCACCCACACCTCCATCCACACACACCATATCCAATGTAAACCCGAAGGAATAAGACCGGGAGGCATGTGGATGGGAGCCAAGTTTCATCAACGGAGCCGGCCCACACTCCTTCACAGGCAAACACAAGCACGCTGTAGTTGGGGAATCAAGCGCACACAAGGCGGTGGCTGGACCATAGTCCGCTCCACACTGAGTGTATGGAACTGCTCTTCGAGCCTAGCACGGCCACAAGGATTGTGCATCCCGTCCCCTCCAGCAACGACCAACTGTCTCCTGGAGCCAGTATGAACGAGGTAGTGGGTAATAGACAGGTAGGCACCTTGTCAACATGCACATCAAACGCAGCCACACCGGGGATATCCAACAACCGCCATTCACTTGAAACGACAATATGAAATTAAATAAATACACTTATGCCTACAGATACGGTGGCATAACTCTTCGCTAAACTACCATGTGAAGTAAGTTGGTTAGCAACGAATCCGCGATAAGGAAGAAATGTCCACAAGTTACTTAAAAATGCTACAAACACAACAAAGTTACCGAAAATAAACGCGATTAGCGTAAGCAACGTGGCCAGTTAATAGAAGATTATTCAAGTAGGCAGAACAAACCAAGTAAAGTGGCATGAAATTTATCCAGCTTAAAAAGACCTAGTTTAAGTGTTAATTGGTTTAGCCCAACTGCGGTGAAGAAGCATCATAAATGCAACATCAACCTCAGCATGGGGCATATATATATATATATATATATATATATATATATATATATATATATATCGGACTGAACCGGTATGCATACTGACTATGATAAGACTTGCATACTATTTGCTTAAGAGTTAGGAGGATTTCTTCCGCAATTAGCATAACATAGACTCAATTCTACAAGCTATTGCAAGAATTAAATCGTGATAAAGCTCGTGGCCCTGATTCAGTTCACCCGAATCTGATGCATGAATTGGTCGCTGAATTTACATGCGTGTTTTGGAAATCATTTGGCAACTGTGCTTCCGGAATAGAAGGAGGCCATCATCCGTCTGATTTCTGAAGACAGTGACAGTACTCTGCTCGCGAACTACCGATCTGTCAGTTTGACAGGCGCAACAACGCTAGGTTGCTTGGAACACTGATGATGGATTAGGTGGAGATCCACCTGATTAAGTTTAACCTTCTCATTGTTGCGTAACACGGATTACGCAGGGGATTTTCGTGTCCGACTTATTTACTTTTAGTTCGTGAAACCTGGTCTAACCCAAAGAACAGTGGCCACGCTATTGACGTATTTTTCTTACTTTTCGAAAGCTTTTTCTACTGTCTCCCATTTACGACTCTCAGTAAACTTGAGGGATATCTGGTAGTGCCCTTAACTGGGTATCTACTTTTCCTGGAAGGAGAGAACAGCGTGTAAGCATAGAGCATAGTCTTTCGCCTACCAAGCTGTTCTTAGTGAAGTTCCGCAAACTCCCTTTTTACGGAGATTGTTATTCGCTATTTCCGTCCAGGAACTTGAGGTACCACCGCTACTGTTTGCGGATAACCTGAAGCTCTGGAGTATTGTAAATATCCCTGAGGGTCCTGCGGCAATTGTGAGTGCTTTAGATGGGCTCTTGGATTATCCAACCTTACGGTAAATGCCCATTATTCAGGCGAAGTGTTCTATCCTACCCTTTGGAGCGGTTAGTCCCCCATGAACTATAGTGTTGTTGTTAAGCAGTAGGTTCATCTAAGTGTCATCCGGACTTCGGCCCTTCACTTTGGCGACAATTGGAAGAAAGCTGCTGGTAGGGCTTCCGTATGATATGCTTTATTCGCCGCTCCTTCAGAGTGTTAATATCCGATATGTTTGTGAAGCTTTTTGCGCCATCCAACTTAGAATACAGTGTCCAGGCTTGTGCGTCATGTCTTGTACGAGACGAAATGGAACTAGAGAGGATTTTGCGATTAGGTAATAGGTTAATGCGGTGTTTTCGGTGACAGGCCTATTCCGAACCTTTGCTTAGTTTGGGAATGTGCTCAGTGCACTCCTTGAATTTAGGGGGGTGGCTTGATCCTCATCGACCTTATTTTAACGAACAAGATCGGTTCAGCCTTATCCTGGCCATTTAGTCCCGGTGGCCGAGTGGTCTGCGCGCGTGATTTGCAACTATAAAGTCACCGGTTCAGATCCGTGTAGGGGTGCGGGTCCTCGCGATATACTCAGCCCGCGCGTGACTGGGGGGTGGTCGCGTTACAGCGATGCACCGTTGCGGCGTACAGCTGGCGCTTTTTCTTATCTATCTGTTTTGTCCCACTAAGTTGCTTATTCTCCGCGGTCACACATTGAAACTGCACAAACTGCGTTTTGACCGGTTTAGGACGGATACCCGTTTGTCGCACCAGTATTGAACGCTGAAACTCGCTTCCTTAAGGAATCTGAAGTTGGGTGTTTTGGGCGTCAGTTTGATGCTCTTTAGTGGCAATACCAAACCTTCCCTTTTCTTAACCGACTGGTGTTGTCAGCTTTCTCCTGTTCCTCTCCTTCATTGATATTCTAATTATTTAATTGACATTCATCCTCTTCCTTTTTGCGTTTATCGTTCACTCTCTTACTTCCTGTAACGAGCTCGTCGTATTGAGCTGCTTGCTAGGCAGGGGATGTGAGCATTAATCGCTTCGTGTTGGTGTGATGCGGTTTTTGTTATAGGTTTATCAAAGTCTCAGATCCCCCTATCGATTCCTAATTCAACAGTACGCAGAAGTGGAAATATTCACGATGTCATCTTATTGTTCCGGTCCCAACTGAACTTGAGCTTGGTTGATCACACCAATTGGGGCTGGCATATTCATTTACATCAATCTGATTTTGGCCATCCTTTGAAATGTGAATACCTCGGTCCCTACCAGTGTCTTGATTCGTGCACCCTGATCCGCTGTCGGAAATATACGTGCGTATTTTTGGAGGTATACTTTACGCCCTGCTGTCGCCCGACGCCAAATCAAAACAGTTTTTATGTGTGAAACATACTCATTGTCTGAATTGCTAATCTTATTTAACGGTTCGCCACAAGTCTCCACACTTTTAGTTTTGACTTACATGCAATCGTAGGGTGTAGCTCCAGTTCAGTTGACAACCCTGTGTTCAACCAGGCGACCAATGCCAATTCATCCGTTTCTATCTGGAGCCCACGATACTCGCTAAGACGGGCATGCTCCAGCATGCGCTTTTTGTTACCAATCGGTTAACACACAACACTTTCCGAACACTGGAGACCCCTGTAGCTCGGGGTTTGGATGAGAGGGTTGTGCTGTTCTCCGAGCCGGGCATTTCTCTCGCAGGCGTTTCGTTACCAAACCAGGCAACATCTTCAGCGCGGCTATTCAGTCCTGTTTCTCAGTCTCGCAAACCACTGCCAGATCTGAAGGACTATTGATGGTTACCGGCTTCGAATCTCAGCCTTCGATTGGTTCGCGTGAGTCTGCCGAGTGATCACATCTCTTTGTCGATCTGGTGTTTATTGCTGGCTTAACCTGCAGAGCTTCGTAGACACCCTCCAGCTCCAGGTGTTTGTTGATTGAAGTCTGGCCAAAATGCCAGACTTCGAGGAACTCACGCGCTCTGCGGTTTCTTGCTCTCCCAAGTATTTCAACGTTCTCCAGCTTGAACTGATGGTCCTCGGCATCCACTGACATTAGGGATTTCTCATCTTGGCGGCGGATGGCATGACTATGTTCGTGCAGTCTTGTGCCAAGTTTTCTTCCAGTCTTGCCTACATTGTACCTGTTGCAGTTCTTGCAGGAAACTTTGCAAATTATACCTGAAGTTTCTTCCTTACTGTGTCCTTTACCTTGGAGATGAGGACCACTTGTTTAGCATGTTTCAGCGAAATTCGTACCCTCGAAGCTTTATTATACGCTGCCTGATGTCGAAGAGCCAGTCACAACTCTCGTCCACCTGTGCAACAGAAGAAACGATTATCGACCATACATCCATGGGATTTCTGGAATGGCAGCGAGACTTCTTATGCCTCAAGGGATAAATGTTACACGAAACAACGGTAACTATTCGAAGTAAACTTTTCATGGTAAAGGACAAAGAGAGTAAGGAAGAAACGTCAAGTGTAATTTACAAAGTTTCCTGCAAGAACTGCAACAAGTACAATGTAGGCAAGACTGGCAGAAAACTTAGCACAAGACTGCACGAACATAGTCATGCCATCCGCCGCCACGATGACACTCACGTGAACCAATCGAAGGCTGAGATTCGAAGCCGGTAACCATCAGTAGTCATTCGGATCTGGCAGTGGTTTGCGAGACTGCGAAACAGGACTGAATAGCCGCGCTGAAGATGTTGCCTGGTTTGGTAACGAAACGCCTGCGAGAGAAATGCCCGGCTCGTAGAACAGGACATTTCTCTCACTGGAGACCCCATCGGTTGTTTTCTGCTGCTTATCGGGAACCCGACTGTATGTTTCCAGCTCGGTGCTCATCTGGCCATCGTATTTCTATTATACTGGCAGTAATTTTTCATTGCGTTTATACGGAGGTGATATGTAGCAACCCCCCAGTTTATCTGCGCTCGTTGTGTAAAACTCTGACCCGGTGGCTTAAGGGTAGCGGCCACAACTAACATCCTAATGGTCCCCGGTTCGAGGCCTGCTAACTCTATCTGATTAGATAACATCAAAACGCGTCATAGTAGTGCAGTGTTTTCGGGCGGGCAACACTCAATTTCTTTTTGCATCAGCTACGGTCCTCGTGATCGAAAGACAATTGTTCACATCAATAGGAATCGTGTTCCACATTGAGATTGCGCGTCGCAATTCATCCACGCAACATGTACTCTAAAAGTGACCCTCAACATTGTTCATTTTACCGTTATGCCAAGCGTTGCCCGTGACCCGGTGGCTTAGGGGTAGCGGTCACAACTAACATCCCGATGGTCCCGGTTTCAAGGCCTGCTAACTCTATCTGAGGAGATGTAATAACATCGAAACGCGTCATAGTAGTGCAGTGTTTTCGGTCGGGCAACACCCAATTTCTAACCAAAATTACTATTTCATTGTACACTTTGATGATCGGTGCGGAATGTTGAACTGCATGTTGAGTTAGATTTTTTGAACTAGGCAACGCTTTTGCTTTGGAGTCTGGTTGGTTCGTAATCTGCGACCGCCTCGTGTGCTTCACTCCTTTCCTCCCCCTAGCTAACAGCGTCCATCGGGGTCGTATTAACAGCTAGGCCAAGAGGTAACCATTTACTATACAGGAGAAAAAGCTCCCTTGCAACCCGATCGGCCTTCTAGAACCGTTATCTGAGCTCCCATTAAAGTACAGTTTCGATTGCCGGTCAAGCCGGTATGAGCATTGCTCTGAGCCCCCTGACTGAAGCTGCTCTCATTGATCGGATCCCAGTGAACAGCAGGATTTACGCCATCAGCTTGGCTGGCTGATTCAAGGCTTCGAAATCACGCGAGGTCAATGAATGCCTGTTTGCCATCGCCTGCTTTTAACGCTACTTCGATGAAGGGTGACTTCTTTTGTGAAATCGATGAGCTTCCTCATCACAGGGAAGGGAGAGGGGAGGTCAAGCGATGAGTTATTCGTGAGGAAGGAAAACCCTGACTTCGAAGTTGGCGTCGGTTAGTGTCACCCCACTGCCGGACTGGGGTTCGAAAGATGTCGAACACGTCTGGCTGGATAGATTTGCTGATTGCCTAGAGCAAATGAATCGCTTCATATATCTCGGGATTTGCATCACGGCGGGTGGCGGTGTTGGGGATGAATCATCTCAGCAAGTCTCTAAGTCTCACATGACGTTCACTAACTTGACATGTGGCGTCGCCGCGACATCAGTCTATGGCTCAATGGCAGTGTGTACAGTGCCACTGATGTACGGCTGCGAGACCTGGCCTGTTCGCTCAGAACATCTGGTACGACTATTATCTTGCGTCAAACGCTGCTTGCGAACGATCGCTCGTGTGTGGTGGCAACAGCATCTAAGCAACTTGGAATTTAGGAGTCGTGCACTCGGAGCGAACAACCTCAGCCTTCAGGACATTACTTTCGAACACCGTTTACGTTAGGTCTGTCACGTTCTGCGCATGCCAGCCAACCGACTTCCTCACGGAGCATTATTTGCAGCTCCTGGGCATGAGTGGAAAGGATACCCGGGCAGTTAACCGATGACTTACAAAAGGAACATCATGTATGTCACCTCATGTTTGGCATCCACAGGATCTGTCCGTTTTCCAGGTTGGGACCACGTGATGGGGACTCCAAATAGTTGGAAGTTTTAGATGCTGTGACTCGTAACCAAAGTCAGTGGCTTCAATGCTGTACCAGCATTTTCCTTTCATCCAAATTTCAATTTTAAACGAACAAACTGAATTTCAGACGACGTGCGTAAAACACTAAAAAGGCGGACAAAACCGTTTTCATGTTTTCTGAACAATCATTTTTCCATGCCATTGCAGCTCTGGTTCTGATGGCACTTTGTCTCTTCTTAGACTTTTGAATAAATAAATAATATAATTGCGAAGAGCTTGCTTTTCGGGTTTTGGAGCAACCGCCGTGTGTCTTGGATTGCAACACGCACTCTCAAGCGTGATCTCGGTTGACTTTGAAGTCAGTCTCTGCCAATACGGTCACTGCGACCGTCACCGAGGTGGAGGGTTTCGGTGTGGCTCTCTCCTATCTCTGTACTCCACGACTGATGGTTTCGTCTTTGTTTAAACTCATCATTTATAGTTAGCCGAGCTGGGAGTGGAACTCGGCGCATAGTACTTGGTGGCTATCGCCATGGCCATTAGGCCATTCAGATCCGCGAGCAGTGTTTGACACAGCGGTTAGAAGTAAATTTTCGGGTTTGGAGCACCTGCTGGGTGTCTTGGATTGTGACACGCAAACTCAACCGTGGCCTCGATTGACTTTGAAGTCAGCCTCTGCCAATACGGTCACTGGGGCAGACACCGAACTGGAGTGTTTCGGTGTGGCTCTCTCCCATCTCTGCACTCCACGACTGACGGTTTTCTCTTGGTTTGGACTCGTCATTTATAGATAGCCGAGCTGGGAGTGTAACCCGGCGCTCAGTGCTTGGCAGCTATCACCATGATCACTAGACCATTGAGCTCCTCGAGGAGTGCCTGACACAGCGGTTAGAGGTAGATTATATGGGGCGCTTGTGTTGTGAGTTTCTTCCTTCATTTCCGTCCTGTTAGATTCTCCTTTCAATTACGATCTCCTAACAAATACATACTTTGATACTCGTTATTATATTACTAGCTTTTTGCGATTTTTCTAGTCTGTATTTTTATTATCTTATCGATTTTTTATTGCAGCACATTAATTGAGGTGCGTTTCTCACCTTTTGCGAACGTGCATTTATGATGATGATAATAATGACGATGTTACACATGCCAGTACACAGATTCTTGCTACAGTTTTTACGAGTCTGGGGTTTAGCTAGAAGATTTGATCAAGAAAAATGAAATTTTCACTTCGAACTCGGCCTCGGTTCTTAGCTTCTGACTGCCTGGTTATAGTCCCGGAGACGATGAGCACTTTTGACTAATGAACAGAACCAAGAGCCGTCTCGAGTGGCGTTTGTGTTTCGAGTTTCTTTTTCTGTACCTCCTACTTAGCCTAGTCCATCAACCGCTATTTCACTATGAATTCATTGCGAAAACAGGGCATGATGTTATGCTTTTTGCGACCTTATTCTATTTGTATTGCTACACAATGACTCTGGCGAATCTTACCTTTGCGCAGTGTGTGGGATACTGATGCTGCGATATAACTCAGCTGTTTCGTTTTGCCATCACTCTCTCGTTCACATGATAAGTTTACTATTTTTGTCGTTGTCATTTATCGATCAAGAATGTTTTTTGATCTCCAAACAGATAAACATTTAGTGACCTTCTTTTATCCTCCTCTTGGTCTCGGATATGCGAATCGAACCAGCTTTCTCCACCGTAACTGCGTGCTTGAATCGTAATTGAGTAACCGAACACAGTTGAACTAGTTGGATGTAATGCGATTCGCATACCATTTCCCCCTGCTCCGTTGCGTATTGTTGCTTACTGCTGCTGCTGTTGGTTACTGCGTTTTCATCCATAATGGAAACAATTTTCCTTTCCTTTCCATGTACTTACCAGTGTTTTCAAAACGCGTCAAGTTTCCCAATACAACCACAGGTGTTACTACTTCTTCCAGAATATCAAGCAATCCACTCCATTGTTTTATAGCAAGCTCTTCTTCACACATAGACATGCTTTTCGCTTTTGTCTCATGTCTCACCGTCTTATTTCAGTTCGTTTTCCTGGATATGTCTCAACCATGTTGGCCATGTTTAGGTCATTGAGACTTTCAAAACTAACACTTGGCACCTGACGCGTGCGTCCGATTCACTATGCCTGAAAATAATGTTCACTTCTTGGCGGGATCGTTATCCGGCTTCATGGTTCGCGCATTAACACAGCCGTTTGATGTGATCAAGATACGCTTCCAGGTACGCCCGATTCGCTGTTCATCGCCTGCCCCGTTTAGTTACAAGTGGAACCCATTAAACCAACATCATTATCATATTATTCGAGCTTTACCCAAGCCTTGTCCCGTATTGTGAAAGAAGAAGGTTTCACTGGCCTGTGGAAAGGACATGTACCTGGGCAGCTACTTTCAATGTGCTTTTGCGGATTTGAGGTGATGATGTTGACATTTTCTTTTCCATACTATCTAACCCGATTCGTAATGTTTTCTCTCATCCTTTCCCCTTGATTTACCCTTTTGTTTGTTTCCCTCATTTATGTTCGGTATATTACTACTATTATGTAAAGCAGCTAATTCTTGTGCACCAATTCTTGTCCACCAATATGAACTGCGATATCTGTTGTAACGTTGCCCTGTCCCGTGCTCTCTGCACTCAAACCCAGCCGGGAAAGAACACAGAACACCGAAGCCTGCTAGACCGGTTTCTTAGACATGGAACACGGTTCATTTTATAGATCACCTATTATCTCCGGTTGTACGTCCCTGAGCTAACGCACGCCACTTGCCTGAACAGATTCCAAACCGGCTTGCCGTCCGCACTGGCCAGCTGTAGTCGCGCTCACTCACAGCTTTCACCTAGAAGCTCGTCTCATTCTGACGGACTGAGTTCATCAGCTTCCCGCGTGACTTAGCTGTACTGCCACCGGCTGGGTAGCAACCCGTGTGATGATGACGGACTGATTTCATTTGCTTTCGGCATAACTTAGCCGTGCTATCGCCGATCGTGTAACAACCCTTCTCATGATGACAAACGTCCCGAAACCATCTCAAGTTCTTAGATTTGCGGCCTCCAATTATTATCTTGCTTGGTTTCAACTATCTCATTTTTATCGGTAGGTCTGAAACCTACCTTAGTGATAACTTGATGTTTCTCGGAGGCATTTTCCATCTGATCCTTTTGATGCCACTCGCTCTCATCGCCGCACTTTGCAGCCAGTTTGCTCCCTGTTCTTGCTGTACAGCAGGAAATCACTGGCTCCTTGGCAAACGACCTCATCACTGATTACCCATTTTTATGAGTCACAACGGCTTGAAATTCACCATCCGGTTTGAACACGTGTTGAAAATGGGTTCCTCAACCCGAGCAAATACCAGGTGTTCTAAACGTAACAGCGAATCCCTAATTCTGTCAAATATTGCCTGCTGGGTTAAGTAATATAGTGGGGAGAACATATGGCCGACAACACTCTCTCTTCTTGTTCTTCTGTTCCATCTCAATTTTTCTCGCTTATTGAGCAAGAGACTGCCGCTTAACTTGCAGCTGTTACCATCGATACATATAGGTCGTCACTTAGACTAAGGGTGTCATTTCACTTCGGTTCGCTTAACGTCCACGCTATGGGTTAGGTCGGCCAACTGGCGGCATTAACTCTCACACTTTACTTTCTTGTCTCCGAGACACACACACACACACAAGCTAACGGCGTTGTCGCGAATTTTTCTACTCCATGGTTTCGAATATGTTTGACTATGGCTGCACTCTTCACGTCTTTGAGTCAGTGGCTCAAGGTATTTACAGTGTGCATATTCCCCATAGTAAATGTGCTGGAGGCAATCTACTCGACTAGATACCAGTGAACATTCGCATGTGCGCGGTTCGACTTCTTGGGGTTTATAAGCACCCTCGGAAGACAAGATGCCTTTTCATCACTTCCGTTTATGCTCAGTTCGGAGGGTACCAAACTTGATTTATTCCGTGAACACTCATCTCTTCCCTGTTTGGTGAAAAATACTGACATGGTGATTGTTGCTTGTGACATAGATGTCCAAGGGAATCAAGCTTTAAACTGAACGACTCCTTGGATGCCGTTTCGGGGTCAACGCATGCCGAGCAATCAATCGTTGTCGATTCCAATACCTATGTCCCGAGTACAACCTATATATTGGCAGCACTGCTTGCCAACTCAAATATTCCCATCGTGTCAACTGGCGCCCACCGAATTTCTCGTTGAACTATACCGAAATCGACTATATTGCCACCAGTCTATCAGCATAAAACTAGGTCATTTGTAGCGCATACGTGGCGCTCACTCTTCCTGCTTTAAAGGAGTGCTTAAATTCTAAGCCTTTGACTTGTACCCTGAATACGCAGTTTGCAATTTAACATATTTTGGCGAGCTGGCCCACCAATTGTTGATGATGAACGAGGCGGGTAGACCAAACACTGATTATACTCTTCGAAAGCATGTCATGAAAAGTGCTTTTAAATTCTGCTGTACGCCCAACTTGAGGCGCACGATCCGTGAATGCATTTCTGAGACGTCGATCTGTGATTCTTGTTAGATGTGAATCATTGAAAGCCACTCTTCCGCCCTGATCGTGATTACATCGACCACATGTTCACTTTTCCTCAACTGTTAGAGCGGAAACATGCTCACAGACGACCGACTATGCTTTCCCTCTTTGACTTGACAGCTGTCTTCAACTATTGGCCGAGCTAACTTGCCAGCTTGTAGCAATGCCTGCCACTGAAAATAATGCCTGGAAAACGCATTTCCATTACAAAATCTCTGTCGTCACTTCCGAGGCTGGGTTATGATCTATGGAAATTTGTGAAGTTTGTCATGGTTGTTTTTATCCTCATTTCTATTCAACTTTGTAATAGAAATGATCATGGATGACTTCACTCTTTTAGACTCTTGGAGTGAACGTTTCGCCATGTGACTGATCGGCAAACCTTGAGTATGCGAATGACATAACTCCCCTTGGGTCTGACGCAGGCTCCACTGAATAGGCTGACGTACGTCGCTGTACTCTTCGGCTTATGCCTTTTGCCTTCAGAGTGCAAGGTGCGGTTGTGGGACTGCACCAATAGACCAGGGCTTTTAGCCACCAGCCAACAACTGGAAGTGTTCCCTCTGGTAGTTGTGTCAGCTGTGTTCGCCACATCACTGAGGAAATTATTTCGCGTGTCAGCAAGTCTCATGTGGCATATCAGAGGCTCAACTATCTATATAGATGGCGGTATATCTGTCTGTTGTTGGAAGACATGGTGTATAACACTGCGGTAAGTTCGGTATGATTATGGATCAGAGACCTAGCCAATTTGCATTGAAGACTTGAAACGCTTGGTATGTTTGACCACCGATGCTGGCGGAATGTTGCTCATAATTGGTGGGAACACCTGGTGGGTAATGTTGTGATCCGCCAGTTAGTTTATGGCAAGAAGCCTCACTGGAGTGTTTGCTTAATCTTAATCACATACGTTAGCTGGGTCATGTCCTCCGTATGCCCGTTGATCGGCTTCCTCGACATACACTATACGCCGTACAGTTTCCGTGTATGTTGGCCTCGAAACGGTTCGCACCAGTTGTTGGAAGCTATCAAACATGATGCATTCGTTTTACTTATGAGTGGAAGGATTTTGGTGAGTATTTTTGTTCGTCGCTATCAGCCGACAATTCAGATAAGTCAACTAGCTACCCGGGAAAGCACCAGACGGCCGTTCCGCCCTATTGGGGCACGTCAGTGGTGCGCATCCCTCGGTCCTCTATGGAGCATCGAACTGTCCTCCATGGCGCAGTTGCATAAGCTGCGGGCTAGTTGGCAAGAGCCACTAGCAGTCATGGGTTTGATCCTCCGCACAGGACCGGAGGATGCGCACCACTGATGAGCCCCAATAGGACGAAACGGCCATGATGCATTCGATTTATCGCATCAGTTACCTTTCATCCCATCCGGATTGGTTTAACGCACGTGAGGCAAAGTAATGCTTGCTTCATTTTCCATCTAGTGCAGTTGATCATTCTAGTCGAATTTACGTGCTTGGGACTGTTTAACATCACAGCAATCAACGGAACTGGGCGGAATAATTATCCGTGGATAGGAGGTAAGTTATTGCTATTGATTTAAAGACATCATATCTGAAACGAGCGAGCCAAACATCTCACGGTTTTCCGCCCCCTGCTGGATTTCCGATGATCCGCATCTGACCAGTGCTGAGTACTTGTTATGTGGAACGCATCTCCCTACAAGATCGCGCAAACCAAAACCACATAAGGCACACACACTCGGATTCAAATTCAACCAGTCTCCGTAGTTACAAAACTTCACCTTCCGAGACGTTCCGCTCATATTCGGATTGCGCCAATTCAATTGCTTACAGTTGGCTTTCCTGGTTTAGCCTGCACAGACCGTTAAATTTGAAAAATATCACATACACCACCAATCTCGGTATATGAGGCTGGGTAACGCTGTAGTAACTCTTTGCTGGGCCAGTGAAAGCGCCTGGTGCCTGGGGTCTGCGTTCGTTCTACTCGCTCGATTTAGCTTGCTCCTGGAAAGCGTTTGATAGCTAAAACTCACGGGTTGTTCGAATCCAATTTTGTTGGTCACTTTTCCGTGCCTCCGTGAATTATGCAAGTCGTTTGTTCGCTCTGCGAACTGGGTATCGTTACAACCAGGCAGTTATAACAGCGCTAATGTTTTACTTTTGACTATTCCAACCGATTTATCTTTCTGTGCCACTCACTACATAAGGAATTTCATACAAATTCACGATTTCTTTAGCCGATGGCCGACGGGATTGCGCGTTGGTCTTGTGGTCCTTAGGTCACTTGGTTTCGAATCCGCGCAGGCTCGGGCGACTTCACGGTTTCCCCCCAGCCGTTGCGCTACTGGTGGTGGTCGCGCGGTGGCGAAACGTTGGTACACTGTGTCGGCGTACTGCTGACCTTTTTACATTAGTCATAAAACTAGTGCTCTTATTCGTCGCAATTTGTTTGCTTGAGCTGCAGGGCTTGTATCGTCGCCTCTTCGTGAACGCCTTGCTAAATCATTTAGCGTTTTGTTGGCGGTGCGCCCATGTATAATTTCATGGAGCTTTTGCATGGGTGACTTGATGGTATGTTCAGCACCTCTATCTTTCCTTGCAATTCCAGCTCTCTGAACTCATCGGATTTTTACTATGCTTATGATGACTGAGTTCTACCTCTCCGGAGGTTTCAAGTTTCTTAAAATAGCCGCATTTTTAACACTGCACAAACGCACTTTCTTGACCTACACAGACATGGCAGTCTAATACGATCACTGTGGTAGTCGTATTTTCAGATGAAATGTTGCTTGCCACTTGTCCTTCATATGCGTGTACTACCATCCTGCGTCATTTTTATGCTGTTGCTTACTACAATCTGATCGCATTACCATGCTACTTATTTTTCCCACCGACTTTACAGTCTTTCTGGTTTGTTTTTATTCAGTTTGCCGTCTTTTACGCTCTGACTGCACTGTCAGAAAATCATTCGTTATCGCTCACTTCTCCTGTGGGGCGTGAGTTGGCGTTCGGTGCTGCAGCTGGAACAATTGCTGCCGCTTTTTCGCAACCTTTAGATGTGATGCGGACTCGCCTTGCAGCTCAGGGGCGAAATAAGGTAACTTATACTGCACGAACCTTAATGGCTCCTTTCACTAGTTAATGGGAGTAGAAACTTTTTTACTGCGTTCTTCCGGGTACATCATAACTTACTGTACACCACATCTGTTTTATGTCTTTTGATATGTTTGCAACTTTCTGTCAAATCCCCTTTTTCTGTCACATTTTGCGATTTCTTTAGTTCCGATGTATTTTTACCTTGTTGATCGTGATTGCTAGTTGGGTTACTTAATATGTCTTCTCTAACAAAACATTCACTTCGGCACTGTTTCACTCAACTCGTCTCGGTCAAGCGACAAACACGCAGTGTGTCCAATTGTATCCACTCGTCATCATCAACACCAATACTCGATAGCTGTGAATAGGAAACACACCTCAACTCATTTGCCGCAGAACAACAAGATAGGATATCAAATATTATAGAATGCAAAGACTTAGAAAGTGATGAAATGCTAATTGCCATGTTTCGCATCAGGCGGGAACTCGTGGTTAAAAGGAAAAACTAAAGAGAAGGGAACAAAGTAACAGCACAACCGCCATTGAGGTCGGCTCTTCGCCATGTCAACTAGTGTATCCACCTGCTTTAAGGCGTTGCTTACTAAGGAATGGGGTGCCAGAGAAATATTCGCCATCTTACGAGCACTTTACCTTCATACATCCGGCAGAGTGAGGGTCTATGGCAAGCTTTCCTCACAATTCGCTGTCAATAGCGGTGTGCGACAGGGCTGCCCTATGTCCCCATTCCTCTTCAACTTCGCAATCGAAGACGTTCTGTCGAATGCTCTAGAAGGTTTCCAACATTTTGGCTTAGAGTTTCTACCGGGTGAGCGCGTGACCGACTTAGATTATGCTGATGATATCGCCTTACTTGGTGACGACCCTCAGAGTATGTAACTCATTCTGGATCGTTTGGCGATTGAAGCATCTAAGTATGGCATGAGTTTCGCCCCATCGAAGTGTAAAGTACTGCTCAAGGATTGGCTTTCACCTGCTCCCGTGCTCACTCTCGAAGGTGCACAACTTGAACAAGTAGATAGTTTCGTCTACCTTGGGAGCTGTGTTTCTGTTGATGGCACTATCAACAAAGAAGTTTCTCTACGTATCGCCAAAGCTCGATCAGCATTTGTCAATCTGAGGCACTTGTGGCGTTGTCGCGACTTCTCATTTTCACTAAAGGACCGCGTTTACAGCGCATCAGTTCGCTCTGTATTGTTGTATGGGTGCGAGTCCGGGCCGATTCGCGTGGAAGACATGCGTCGTCTTTCTGCATTCGATAACGGTTGCTTAAGGAGGATCGCTCGTGTTTGGTGGCAACATCGAGTTAATAGTAATGACGTTCAACGTCGCATCTTGGGGAATGCAAGTATTTCCTTCAACAAACTGCTTTTGTTGCGTCAGTTAAGATGGCTCGGTCATGTCCTACGCATGGCACCTGAGCGTCTACCGCGTCGCGCTCTATTCGCTCGTCAAGGACCTGGCTGGAAGCGACTGCGTGGTGGTCAGCCTTCCATTTGGCGGCAGCACATGAAATCGCTGACGTCGTGTCTAGCCGCTGTTGGATCCGTACGTCTTCCAGGATGGGGACCCAAAGATGAGGAGTGCCAATGGATTATCACTCTTGAAGACATGGTCCGCAACGGGAGTCAGTGGAAGAATTGTATACGGTGTTGTATTGATTCACATGTTTAATACTACAAACATTAAAATGACAAAAATAGCAAAAGCGGCGTGTGAAAAACAAACTAAAAATGTTTTGTTCTACTTTTTGTCAAAATGTTCCACTCTTCTTGCGGCATATTAGCTGAAGTTTGTTGCTCACCTTCAATTACTACGCCATGATGATTATGACGCGACGACTCTACCTTATCCGCTAATCTCCATGGTTTGCTGTTGGCTCTGTGTCTAGTTATTAGACTGTTGAGATACATACATACATAGATCCAACCAGGCGTGTTCATCGTCCTTGGGACCCCAGCCAGGCAGTCGGGAGACACCAACCGACGCCAACTTCTAATTGAGGATTCTCATTCCTCCTGACCAATTTATCAGTTGGCTTCCCTTCCTTTTATTCTATCCACACACTGCTCGCGCAAACAACGCATGACGTGGGAATCGGTGTGTTGACATGACGCACTGTACCAGTAATTACTAAGCAAGTGTTCAATGCTTTCATGTTTTGTCGCCAAATGGTAGACTGGCCTCCACGCGGCCTCTTTCAGAACAGAGTCACACAGTGCATAGAGCAAAGGTTGTGGCCTGCCTTGCTCAAGTCGCGGTGTATGACCTAATCATTGCGCACTCGATGTTGTTACTGTTCAAAGGCACCCCTCCACAAACAGCCACCTTCAAATGCAGAAAGTCTACGAATGTCATCTACGCGGATCGGCCAGGACTGGCATCCATACAACAGTGTCGCGCGAATACAAGTATTGTAAACTCTGTCACCGTGCTTGAACAGTTCGTCCGAGCTCGCACCTTTAAAACGTTTCAAGTGTCAAATCTTGCAACAAACCTCCGCTTTGGTGGGTGCTCCTTGTGTCACTGTCCATGGCATGCGATCGGGTGTGCTGGGTGGATATTTGCCAGGCGAGCAGCAACTGTGCTGACATTGGAATACTCAGCTCATAGTTTGGTGGCTTACGACCCGTCCGTCTCACAGATGACCTCACTGATACTAGACCTGTCTGCAGTGGTCCCAATGAGCTTGAACAGCCTGCGAGCGTTACGATTGGGAGCTGCGGCCTCCATCTTCAAGGTACTTTGGAACCCGCCAAATTTCCCGATAATCGCGAAGACAGGGCGGTGAAATTCATTCTGGTCTGACTTTATTGGAAGAGTTGGATGTTGCCAAGGATCATACATTGGTTCAACCCATCGAGGGATGATAAGTTCCCACAGTTTGTTTGGTCTGTATTTAGCATTACATACCAGTGGTCGGAACACATACTAATTTTCCTGTCATTGGCGGTTGATATATCAGCTGTGCCGACTAGTCAGTTGACCTGTTCGTATTGAGTCTACAGTGCTTCCGTTTCAGAGGCCCCCGAATCGCATGCATGCATTTGCACAAACCAGCACATTAGCTGAGTCATGATAAATAGTCCAACATGATCTCCAGTCTTGTGTGCTACCCCGCCGTTTGAAACTGTTTGCCATGTGGTCTATTTGAGACCAAGGCTGCGTGGATGGCGGAAGATGCTAAGCGGCAGAGCGCTTCCCAGAATGCCTGGAGTTTGTTTGCGAAAATAAACCGCTCTCTTCACATAAACTGAGAAGCGCATGATTCTCATTAGTGCTTGTTGACTACTCAGGGACAATTTACCTAGTGATATTCGACGCACTTGTATGTTTAAGTCCACTGTGAGAACAACGACATCCGATTTGGCGGTGTTATGTAACAGCTGATGGAATTGGTGATAGGAATCGCTGTTGATTGATTCACAGCTACAGTCGGTTATCTCATAAGCGGAGACTGCAAACATGTTTCCCGTTATGATTTCAGAAGGTTTTGAATACAAATCGGTTTTGGTAGGGTTTTATTGTGGCAACGTTTCGCCCTTGACATAAGAGCTTCTTCAGGCTAGGTGAATTGGTACAAAATTGGCTTAGCTTTTTGTGGGAAATTTGCAAGACAAAACATGAATCATTGGATAATAGTGTTGCAGGTCAATAGGTCAAGTGAAATAACCAGCAGGCCACTTGACCTATTCACCTGTAACACTGTTATCCAATGATTCATGTTTTGTCTTGCAACTTTCCCATAAAAAGCTAAGCCAATTTTGTACCAATTCACCTGGCCTGAAGAAGCTCTTGTGTCAAGGGCGAAACGTTGCCACAATAAAACCCTACCAAAACCGATTTGTATTCAAGACCTTCTGAAATCATGAAATCCCAGTCGGTTCCAAACATATTCAAATGTTTCCGGTTAATTCTACATGTACCTTGAAGCCGAATAGCATATTGTTTGCCATTAACTAGAAGTCAATCCAGGAGAACGACCTCAGCTCCTCTGCTTACTTCCACATCAGCGTTAACCAAGCCAGCTATATCTACTGCATCGCCAGACAAACGCAGGTTGTATATGGCTCCATGGATAGTCGTTGATGTCGTCGGGCACATTGCTTAAGTCTTGCAACCGTGTTTCAGAAAGACGGCAGATATCAACAGCAAGTGAACACTGCGTGCGTGTCCAACCAACCTGTTAGTGATATGCATAAGTATTCGCACAAGGAATGTTGCTAGCCGAGACGAGATTCGGGGTCGAAGGGTAGTCTCAAACCAAACTTCATGGACAGTTTTTCAACTGGGCTGTGGTCTAACTGGAAAGTGACAAGGTTCCAACTTAGATTTGGAGTACCCGCCGTATGGTTGGATTGTGACACGCAATCTTTGTTGAGGTCTCGGTTCACTTTGAAGTGGAGCTCGATCCTTACGATTACAAGGAGAGTATCATGAATGAAAAGTGAAAGGGATTAGTAACATACTAATGATTGACGTGTGATAGAATTTAGTGAAAGGCGGCTTTGAAGAGCTAGTGCGTACAACGAAATTGCAGTGTAACCCATACTTTTCGGAGAGGGCGTGGTACTACCCGGTTGCCCAAACCGAAGTACCGAGTCTACTTGGGTGACACCATCCCGTACATTCAGCTCAACAGTATACCCGCAAAGCATCGGTTTGAATTCAGGGGACTTTTGGGGCCCTTGGTCGATCTCTCGATTCATGGTATGTTACCAGGATGACAGCATCCAGCTGCTGAAATATAATTCTCCACCGAGGTGGAGCAAGGGGTTGTGACTTCGTTTAGTGACGAGTCACATCTGCCACATCGCAGTGTTGTTAGACAGACATTTGTGACTTTTTGTAGGGAAAAGGCTTCTTAGGTGAAAATCCACCGCTTCCTAGAGCACTACCGACAATGCATGTGCCGAAACACCCATTTTCGGGAGCCAGCCACATGTCGAAAAGCACGGCTGAAATACCAAAAGCAATTAGCTACGGTGGAGACACATCATTTTCCAACACCGCGCGGTCCAAAACAGATGGGTGTCGTATAAAGATAAGGTAGCATTGATGTGTCCGCTCCGTTGAAGATGTCGCTACTCCATGTCACCATTAACCTCATTCCACGATAGCTCATCAACTCTATATTGACATCAGCGTCATCAGTACACTTTAGCTGAGGGTGATGAACTCACCTCAACCATTGTGCCGCAATACAACAAAAATATTAAAAATTACGGATTGCAGAAAGGTTCCTTTTAGGAAACCACTAGCATGGGAAGTGGATCGGTTAGTGATCAGTGGCTTCATTTCCCGCTACCGGATCATTGATTTCTTCATGAAACTCTACCGTATCTTAACTCCTGTGTTCAGATATGGATGTCCCGGTAATTAGTGTTTTATTCCTAACGGACTACTTTAGAAATCATCACAGAGCTGGATACGCGCCTTTTTACTTTTAACATTCGATACGAGCAACGCTCATGTGCAACAACCATCGCGGACCCAAAGGTACGTGAGGCCTTCCAAATGAATCACCACATCTGTCTACAGTGGGGGCAAATGACCGTCGCTTCTACGGTCACAGTATTAAACACCGCTCGGCACTGTAACCGGCTGCACCATTTAAAAGTGGGCAGAGATTTCCGTTTTGATCTGTCTAGAAGGCGAAACTTTCTACGATACTACCTTTTCACAATTCGTTGCATTGTTCCCCCAAATGTTTGCATCGTTCACGCTTGCAACTGAATTGCGTACGTAATGTGACACGTTGCACATGTGCACTCGTATGAGCCATACTCATGACTGTGTTCGCGACGTGAGATCACGTGATCGCCTTGCCACCGACTGCACTGGTACGGTGACTAACGTAGCGGTGAAGTTAACTCCATAGGCACACCAAGTTGAGTGGAACTGTACAGTTAGTGCAACAGCTTGGTCTGCTCGGTCACAAAAAGGCACTCGTACGTGACACTCGGCAGAGATGAAGTATATAATACTTGAGACTTATGAAGTGGGACGCGACTGGAAGTATGTTGCATACATACTAGACGTAAACATGACTACCTGTCGCAGTTAGAAAGATTGGAATCAGCCGAACATCCAGAAAAGCGTGTTAGGAGACGCCGAAGCTCTCTGACAGACAGTCAAATCGATTGCCTGGTAGAATAGGCGTCGAAAGAACTCACGGTCACTCTACAAACACTACGTCTGCGGTCGAAAGCAGAGTTAATGAGATAAGCGTGAGCCCAACTGCACGATAATTGGATGGACGGCTAAGTAGTATGAAGAATTTGCGAGCAGTTCCGGAATCAGTCAACACATATGAGAACAAAATGCGGAGAAAAGCCTACGTTTAGGCACCGCTACAATCTGAGGCCAAAGGAAGACAAGCCGTGTGGATAGATGAAAGCAATTGCAATCTTTTTTGTTCTCGCACCATGGGGCGTTCACCGAGTGGAATTTCCGCAATGTACAGTGCGCAACAGTCGAGACCAAAAACTGCATCTGATTGGAGTGTTAACGAGCGATGGATTAATAGGCTATCCCATCATGAGAGGAAGCTTCAATGAAGAAAGGTGCGCGGTGTGGTTGCGTCGACTGCTGGATGTCAGAGACTCAACTTTAATCGATAACTGCCTCATGATCTGTGATAAGGTGCAATGCCACACGAAGTTGGAACGTGTATTCCAGAAGGAACCGTACTGTTCGGGCAACCTCATGCGTCTGGCACCATATTCCCCATCAGTGGGTCCCATTGAGGGAATCTGAAGCATAATAAAAGCGTTTGTGAAGCAAGCCATGAAGAGGCAATATTCCAAGATGCTGCATGATCCTGAGGGTGTACTATTATGCAAGAGCGAGTGGAGAATGCAATTTTTGGAGCGAATTGTGTCCGAGGCACAAAACCGCCAACAAAAGATCGATCATCTAAGAAAAAATTACGCTCGTGCTATGCATTGCATGGATTTGTAAATCCTATTTGCTGACATAAATGTATATGAGTTGAAAAGGTATCATCACTTTTATGTATCGCTAGTTCATAGGTTCCATATTCAGACTAAACGTTGGGGCACGCAGTTTGCGCATGCTTCCGGTGTGGCGTTGAGAGACAACCATAGGGTATGCTTATAGTTCAAAAGAGTCGGGACGACAACTGTAGTGGTGCTAGGGGTGAGAAACTTGAATGTTCGTCGATAAGTGGTATGTCACTCAGAAGGCGGAATGTAAACACATTGCAATGAAGGCTGACCACGCGTCTGCAGAACCTCAGGTCTAAGATTCGTGCGGCAGGTAGTCATGTTTACGTCTAGTATGTATGCAACATACTTCCAGTCGCGTCCCACTTCATAAGTCTCAAGTATTATATGCTTCACCTCCGCCGAGTGTCACGTACGAGTGCCTTTTTGTGACCGAGCAGACCAAGCTGTTGCACTAACTGTACAGTTCCACTCAACTTGGTGTGCCTATGGAGTTAACTTCACCGCTACTTTAGTCACCGTACCAGCGCAGTCGGTGGCAAGGCGATCCCGTGATCTCACGTCGTGAACACAGTAATGAGTATGGCTCATACGAGTGCACATGCGCGTGTCACATGACGCACAAGATGCAGTTTCAAGCGTGACTGATGCAAACATTTGGGGGAACGATGCGAGGAATTGAGAAGTACAGAGCTTTGCTAATTTATGTCTTTCATGATCTTACCGTCTAGCGGACATGCGGCACCGACCCCCACGTTATTCGATCGTACGCGTTAAGCGATGTTACTTGTAATCTTTGGGACTTGAGGCGCCGCAAAACATTGTGTACCGACCCCTTTCGCTTTTGCTTTTAAAAGCGATCGGAGTTGCCTTTCTGGTCCAAATGACTGTTCGTTTAGAAGAAGAAAGCAAATAAGCATCTGCAGTACGTCGGCACGTAGTAATGACGCTTCGCTGCCGCGCAACCACCACCAGTCGCACTTGGGCTGCAGATTATGCGAGGGTTGTCCAGTCCCTACGCAGGCTCGAATCCGCACCCTCGGATTACAAGGCAGATTGTGATCCTTAAGGCTACAGTCTGGTTTTTCTCGAAAACTGGAGAAATTAGCTTCACCTTACTGAAAACAGTATTGCCCCCTTTTCATTGAAAGTCGACCGAAAGTCGACTATGTTCTCTTTATCGAAAACTCTTTTTCCTCGGTCTTTTCTCACACATAATCCGGTCCCTTTCACTTAATAACCATTAATACAAGTGCTTTGTTTGTGCTGAATGTGGTTGCCATAACTCATTCTACTCACGGGAATAATGCTCTACTGAAACTGTTTATATTGAGATGGGTCCTTTAGTGGCCCGAATTTTGGAAGCTGTTACTCCTCTGTGTTATCCTGTCGTCTACGAGGTAGTAGCGTACAAAACACTGCGCTCGGATCGCACTACTTCATAACTAGCGGCTTAGCCGCATAGGATCCTTAATATCTATGATGCCTAAGCTTCTGCTTTCGAGTGTTGGGTCACCTATGAGTCTTGGGTGGACAAAATGACTGGTGGTTTCCATTGCTGGAGACACAGTAAACCCAGGTGCACTTTGCGTTGCAGTTTGTAGCTGCAAGTTTTCCTTTTGCCCCACCTGTTTTTCGACCTTAACTCCTACTCTTCCTTTGCCGGTCTCATTGGAAGCGAGTCGCAGTTTTCCCCTATGCTAACGCTCTATTACATCTTTCGTTGACTGCACTTGATTGGCCCCGTGTTACTGGTTCACTTGGTTGTGGGTTTTCTATGCTGTTATTGGCTTCGATTGCCATGCGTTGGTTATTCTGTTACGCCTACTTGCCTCAACGCAGTTTTCTGACGCTAAAACGTCTGTTTCTACTTGTATGTGAGGTTCACCCTACCGTAGCGAGCGATACAGTCCACTGTTGTCTGATTGATTCTATTCTCTGTGAACTTTAATAATTACAATAGGCGGCTTAGTTATTTACTGGAATACTTGAGACATTGCCGGTACGCTTCTTCCGGGTACGCGGCCCGTCATTCCGAGCACCCAATAAATGCTTTGTGGAAGATTCCTAAAATTCCACGTATTTTGTCTCTACTATCATTAGCCTCACATTCTTGCCTCTCTTCTACAACTCTGCGGGATGTGTCACCATGTCTGTGTATCGCGGGATCTACTACTAGTATCTTTTCCACCTAAATGTGACTATTTTTTCTGACCAGCTCCTATCTTAGCCCTGGAATTCTTATTTATAAACCAATATTACTCTAAAGTGGCTTGTTTTTCCTAACCAAACTTTGATTTCAATCTAGTAAAAGTTTGCTGGAGCGTTATTTCCCGAAATCATTGGGCACCCTTTTTTGCGAGACTAGAGTAGAGCATACATTTCTGAGCCCTGTAGCCGTCTGTCAGTAATTTGCCGAATTCCAGCGAACCTTATGCTTTCCACCTCCTTTTCTTGCCATATTTCAGACAATGGACATTGCCCATGTCATTCCAGCTTGTTCTCCATCTCGCATGCGCTCTCTTTTGCTTCTCCCCTCCCGCCTTAGGTGTACTCCGGTCTGCTCAAGGGCACCTCCTGCCTTATTCGTGAAGAGGGAGTGCTGGCCCTTTGGCGTGGTCTAGGCCCATCATGCATCTTGGTCGCGCCTCAAACTGCAGTCACATTCGCAATGTACGAGTATCTAAGACGAGTCTATGTTACGCACTTATCCCTGAGTACGTTGACGCCTCCTCCCGTTTTTCTTCTTAGGCGCACTCTGTTCAGCTTGCTCTGTCACCATTCCACGTAGTTTGATCTTCGCTCGTTTGCATCTTGGTTTATCCCCCCTTACCACTTCACCAACAGGTTGTTTATAATGTTACTCACACATACACACATCAATCCTTCTACTCATAATTAATATAAATTCGCCCTTACGGATTCCATAAATGCTATGTCGATTCATAGCTGCCGTAACCGGGAAGTCCTGACACCGGAAGGCCAACCGCTGTCACGCGCATGGCGGGTGCCTGCATGGCAGTGGAGGATGGGTCGGGCTATATCGCAGTTAGCTAACAATTCGTGAGGGTCAGCTACCGTTCTCCATGGCGCAGTTGCATAAGCTGCGGGCTAGTTGACACAAGCCACTAGCAGTTATGGGTTCGATCCTCCATAGAGGACCGAAGGATGCGCACCACTGACGAGCCCCAATAGGGCGAAACGGCCGCCTGGCGCTTTTCCGGATAGGTAGTTGACTTATCTGGATTGTCGGCTGACTGCGACGAACAAAAATACACATCACTCTACTCCATGATGCGTTCTGTTCTTGCTTGGGCTCATCTGGCAGAGAACAGAATTGGGAATAGAACTTGGGACTTAGTTGTTGGTGACCATCGCCATGATCACTAGGCCAATTAGCTCCGCAAGCAGTGCTTGGCATCGCGGCTAGAAGCTGATTGTCTAGTTTTGGAGTGCCCACCGTGTGGCTTTGATTGCGGCACGCAATCTAAATTGTGGTTACGGTTGGCTTTGAAGTCAGCCTGTGCCAACTCGATCACTGGGGCCGTATCTGAAGTGGAGGGTTTCAGTGTTGCTCTCTCCCATCCCCCCTGCACTCCACGACGCGTTTCGTCCTTGTTTGGACTCATGAGACAGAGATAGCTTGACTTGGAAGTGCAACTCTGCACATAGTGTTTGGTGGCTGTGACCATGATCATTAGACCAAAGCTCAGCATTCAGCTTGCTTTTAGCTCACTCTCCTTATTATTCGCAGAAAGCAACTTAGTCGCAACTCAGTTTTACCGTCTCAAAAATCATAACTTCATGCTACCTTGTTAATATTTAGGCAGCGGGATTATATAGGGAATTGGAGGCAGGGTAAGCTAAGCAGGAGTGATAAAATATTTGCAGCATCCGCTCTACTAAGGGGACCCTAGACTATTTGCTAACGTTTCCATTTACACCGATTCACTCTCCCCGTGACCAAAGCCTTCCCACCCGAATCTCGCGATTGTGGCCTTCGCTCCGACTATTCAACGCAACCACCCCCTCTGAATCTAGCAGATTTCGGATGTCACACCACACCAGACTGTGTAAGCGGGTCTGTATTAGTTAGGCTGTCCCGCTGCACTGCCGTATTTCAGAAGAGTAGTAAGTAAAGTATGTAATCTCAACAGTCTAGCAACTAGACATAGAGCCAGCAAAACCATGGAGATCAGTGGATAGAAGACAATCATTGCGTCATAATCATCGTGGCATGCTAGTTGAAGGTGGGCAACACACATCAGCTAATATGCCGCAAGAAGAATGGAACGTTTTGACAAAAATAGAGCAAAACCTTTTTAGTTTGTTTGTCACACGCCGATTTTTTCTTTTTTTGTCGTTTTCAATGTTGGTAGTATTAAACATGTGAATCAATACAATACTGTACACAATTCTTCCATTGATCCCGATTGCGGGCCATGTCTTCAAGAGTCGTAAGCCATTGGCACTCCTCATCTTTGGGTCCCCATCCTGGAAGACGTACGGATCCAACAGCGGCTAGACACAACATCAGCGATTTCATGTGCTGCCGCCTAGTGGAAGGCTGACCACCACGCGGTCGCCTCCAGCCAGGTCCTTGACGAGCGAATAGAGCGCGACGCGGTAGACGCTCAGGTGCCATGCGTAGGACATGACGGAGCCATCTTAACTGACGCAACAAAAGCAGTTTGTTGAAGGAAATACTTGCATTCCCCAAGATGCGACGTCGAACGTCATTACTATTAACTCGATGTTGTCACCTAACACGAGCGTTCCACCTTAAGCAACCGGCATCGAAAGCAGAAAGACGACGCATGTTTTCCACGCGAATCGCACCCATACAACAATACAGAGCGAACTGATGCGCTGTAAATGCGGCCCTTTAGTGAGAATGAAACGTCACGACGACGCCAAGAGTGTCTCAGATTGACAAATGCTGATCGAGCTTTATCGATTCGAAGAGAAACTTCTTTGTTGATAGTGCCATCAACAGAAACACAGCTCCCGAGGTAGACGAAACTATCTACCTGTTCAAGTTGTGCGCCTTCGAGAGTGAGCACGGGAGCAGGTGAAAGCCAATCCTTGAGCAGTACTTTACACTTCGATGGGTCGAAGCTCATGCCATACTTAGATGCTTCAACCGCCAAACGATCCAGAATGAGTTACATACTCTGAAGGTCGTCACCAAGTAAGGCGATATCATCAGCATAATCTAAGTCGGTCACGCGCTCACCCGGTAGCAACTCTAAGCCAAAATGTTGGAAACCTTCTAGAGCATTCGACAGAACGTCTTCGATTGCGAAGTTGAAGAGGAATGGGGACATAGGGCAGCCCTGTCGCACACCGCTATTGACAGCGAATTGCGAGGAAAGCTTGCCATAGACCCTCACTCTGCTGCATGTATGAAGGTGAAGTGCTCGTAAGATGGCGGTATATTTCTCTGGCACCCCATTCTTTAGCAAGCAACGCCATAAAGCAGGTCGATCAACGGAGTCAAAAGCGGCACGTATGTCTAGGAATACAATGATAGTGGGCCTGTGATAAATGTGGCGATGTTCGAGGAGCCGGCGGAGCGTGAAGATTTGATCCACGTATCCGCGGCCAGGACGGAAACCAGCTTGTTCTTCACGGTAGTACGATTCACGTACTGGGGATAGTCTACGAAGCAGAATGGATGCCAGTAGCTTAGAGGCAACCGAAGTAAGACTAATCCTGCGATGATTTGCACATGAAGTACGAACGCCTTTCTTGAAAATTGTGACAATAACTGATTCGCCCCAAGAGGAAGGCACTTTCTCTTCATGCCAAATTTTTGCGAACAGCGCGGTTAGCTGGTTAATGATCGCCCCACTGCCGTACTTGTATAGCTCCGGAGGAAGTCCGTCTAAGCCGGCGTCGAATCTCGAGGTAGACTTCTGCTTCGCTGGATGGATTCAGTGGGACGAGCCAGGGTGGAAAGCAACGTATACTGCATGTACTGGTGGATGGTGGAGGCCAGTTGAACTGCGAGTGAAAGTGCTTAGCCCAACGGTCCATAAGCCTCTGTTGGTTGGTGATCGGTGACACATCCACCTCACAAATGACCTCACTGACACCAGGTTTCTTGAGGCCAGTGGACCGAATGAGCTGGAAAAGCCTGCGAGTGTTGCCAGAGAAGGCAGCGGTCTCCATCTCTAAAGCACGCTCAGACCACCATGTCTCGCGATCCTTGCGTAGGCTTTGCTTGAGCAGCCGGTTGGCAGAACGGCGCCGCTCATTGCAATCTGATTCCGCCGGGATGTCTTTGCGGCGTTCGAACAGCTGCAGAGAACGAGCAGAGATCCAAGGCTTCAAAGGGCGTCTCGTTAGGCCGCAGCATGACTGTCCGGAAATGGCCATCGCTTTCCGTATACAAGTCCAGTGTTGTTCCACTTCTTGCGGTGGATTGCAACTGAGTGCATATGCCAGTGAAGACTGATAGCTCGCCTGGACATAGGAATCAGTTAATCTGTTTACATCAATCTTGTGGTGCTTCGCGTTTCGAGATCCTCCAAAACACATACAGATTTTCGCACAGACCAGAGCATAATCTGAGTCAACGAAAGTGGACCAAAAGGACCTGCAGTCCAGCACGCTGTCGCGCCATCTGAAGCTAATTGCAATATGATGAATTTGAGACCGCGGCTGTGTTGGCGAAGGGGAACACCACGTTGCGGAACGCTTCTTCGTACGCCTGAAGCTAGTGCTCGAAATAAACAGACGATAGTAGTAGTAGTAGTAGTAGTAGTAGTAGTAGTAGTAGTAGTAGTAGTAGTAGTAGTAGTAGTAGTAGTAGTAGTAGTAGTAGTAGTAGTAGTAGTAGTAGTAGTAGTAGTAGTAGTAGTAGTAGTAGTAGTAGTAGTAGTAGTAGTAGTAGTAGTAGTAGTAGTAGTAGTAGTAGTAGTAGTAGTAGTAGTAGTAGTAGTAGTAGTAGTAGTAGTAGTAGTAGTAGTAGTAGTAGTAGTAGTAGTAGTAGTAGTAGTAGTAGTAGTAGTAGTAGTAGTAGTAGTAGTAGTAGTAGTAGTAGTAGTAGTAGTAGTAGTAGTAGTAGTAGTAGTAGTAGTAGTAGTAGTAGTAGTAGTAGTAGTAGTAGTAGTAGTAGTAGTAGTAGTAGTAGTAGTAGTAGTAGTAGTAGTAGTAGTAGTAGTAGTAGTAGTAGTAGTAGTAGTAGTAGTAGTAGTAGTAGTAGTAGTAGTAGTAGTAGTAGTAGTAGTAGTAGTAGTAGTAGTAGTAGTAGTAGTAGTAGTAGTAGTAGTAGTAGTAGTAGTAGTAGTAGTAGTAGTAGTAGTAGTAGTAGTAGTAGTAGTAGTAGTAGTAGTAGTAGTAGTAGTAGTAGTAGTAGTAGTAGTAGTAGTAGTAGTAGTAGTAGTAGTAGTAGTAGTAGTAGTAGTAGTAGTAGTAGTAGTAGTAGTAGTAGTAGTAGTAGTAGTAGTAGTAGTAGTAGTAGTAGTAGTAGTAGTAGTAGTAGTAGTAGTAGTAGTAGTAGTAGTAGTAGTAGTAGTAGTAGTAGTAGTAGTAGTAGTAGTAGTAGTAGTAGTAGTAGTAGTAGTAGTAGTAGTAGTAGTAGTAGTAGTAGTAGTAGTAGTAGTAGTAGTAGTAGTAGTAGTAGTAGTAGTAGTAGTAGTAGTAGTAGTAGTAGTAGTAGTAGTAGTAGTAGTAGTAGTAGTAGTAGTAGTAGTAGTAGTAGTAGTAGTAGTAGTAGTAGTAGTAGTAGTAGTAGTAGTAGTAGTAGTAGTAGTAGTAGTAGTAGTAGTAGTAGTAGTAGTAGTAGTAGTAGTAGTAGTAGTAGTAGTAGTAGTAGTAGTAGTAGTAGTAGTAGTAGTAGTAGTAGTAGTAGTAGTAGTAGTAGTAGTAGTAGTAGTAGTAGTAGTAGTAGTAGTAGTAGTAGTAGTAGTAGTAGTAGTAGTAGTAGTAGTAGTAGTAGTAGTAGTAGTAGTAGTAGTAGTAGTAGTAGTAGTAGTAGTAGTAGTAGTAGTAGTAGTAGTAGTAGTAGTAGTAGTAGTAGTAGTAGTAGTAGTAGTAGTAGTAGTAGTAGTAGTAGTAGTAGTAGTAGTAGTAGTAGTAGTAGTAGTAGTAGTAGTAGTAGTAGTAGTAGTAGTAGTAGTAGTAGTAGTAGTAGTAGTAGTAGTAGTAGTAGTAGTAGTAGTAGTAGTAGTAGTAGTAGTAGTAGTAGTAGTAGTAGTAGTAGTAGTAGTAGTAGTAGTAGTAGTAGTAGTAGTAGTAGTAGTAGTAGTAGTAGTAGTAGTAGTAGTAGTAGTAGTAGTAGTAGTAGTAGTAGTAGTAGTAGTAGTAGTAGTAGTAGTAGTAGTAGTAGTAGTAGTAGTAGTAGTAGTAGTAGTAGTAGTAGTAGTAGTAGTAGTAGTAGTAGTAGTAGTAGTAGTAGTAGTAGTAGTAGTAGTATGAATGATATAGGTAGCACTTCGTCACATCTAAGTCACACAGCCATCACACTCCCGGAAAAGGACTGCACAAGCGTTCCATGCTTCCGGGAATCGTGTGCAGTGCGCTTTCCATCGGACCCTGTTAGGACTCTAACCGGCAGTTCAACTGTTGTCAGTATTTGCTTGAGACTACTGAGCTACTGCGGACGCAACGACCTTCGTGACTGAGTTACTGGGTGGGAAATAGCACCGTTCACTGCCTACTGACTTACACGCTACTACCGTGCAGAGAATAGGGCAACCCGATTACCAGGCGACGAACTTACCAAACTTCAACCGCCAATTAAATTGTTATTTTAATCAGTTTGGTCTGCGTACTGCTTACCGATGAGTATTAGGGGGAATCGAATTGTATACTTAGAAACTCGTCACATCTAGACGATTCCCGAAAGAATCTAATGACCATATAGTGCTTTCCGGGTGTTTCATGACTACTGCACTCTTCTGATATCGCGAACACAGCACGAGGCCTAAAGGATTACTGGCCCGTAGTCTTAAGGATCATAAGCCTACCTTGTAATCCGAAAATCGCGGGTTCGAGCTTGCCTAGGGAACCGGGCGATCCTCGCAGTGTTCTTAGCGCACGCGGGACTTGGTGGTTGAGCGACAGGGAAGGTTAAGTACTGCATACCGGCGAACTGCTGATACCTTATCGTACTTGTAGCACTTCAGTTCACTTTCTCGACTTTATTTCGTGATCACGAAAGTACTGGACCTGGAGGCCGATTAGTTAAGATGCTCCATCCAGAAGAAACCTTAGGTGCTGCTGCAGCCCTCAACTGCATCTACACTGCTGATACGCATGCAATCCTACTCCGGCTGATTAACTGTGATCGCGAGGTCTTTTACGAAGAATCGACCTGCCTGTTCGAACAACCATGGAAGGATGAGATAGTGCTAAACAAATTGAGCGGTTCGATAACCATGTCAATGCTGGACGGCAGTTATAGCGTCTGTACAAATATGACCGCTATCAGCTTGACGATAGTGATGTTTATAGATCACTAGCTTCTGTTCTCCTCTGCCGACTTTACAGAATGTGATCTCCGGAAGGGGAGATCTCAGACAGATTTTCAGTCCCTGCGGGACTGTATCGGGGAACTTCTGTCCAGCAGTATGTGCTGGGTCTACACCACATCTCCTCTCGAACTGACGGTGGCACTGTTCCTCAATCTCAGAGTACTTGTGACTGGGTCGATCGCTCTCTTGGACATATATCCTCGGGAATGTGACCACAGACACTCCCAATTCTCCATCGTTTATGGATGCTTTTCTGCTGTTTAGGGAGCACGTTCTTTCTTTCTTCACCTTTGGCCCACAGCAAACCATCTATCACGAGCGGCTATTTTTTATAGATCGCACCCATCTTTAAATTGATTTTTCGCTTCTATAAGGCATATCACTGAACGGAACGTGATGACCATTAAAAGATTAGTCTTATACGTATCATGTCCAATTCGCTATCGGTCGTACTTCTACAGATACGCCAAAGGCACGCAATCTGGGTTTCTCACACCTCATGATTGTGTTGATTACGACCCACCTACTATTCGAAGCTAGTGCAACGGGATCTGATTACGGCCGGATTCGTTGATTGAATACAACAACGTAATTAACCTTAGATATCAAGAGAGCAGTATTAGGGTTTAGATACTATGGGTTGGAATTCACCGCATATTGTTAAGGGAGCCCACACATAGAAGCTCTCGAAGCCGCTCCTCTCGCTATCAG
This sequence comes from Dicrocoelium dendriticum, assembly GCA_944474145.2. Taxonomy (NCBI): domain Eukaryota; kingdom Metazoa; phylum Platyhelminthes; class Trematoda; order Plagiorchiida; family Dicrocoeliidae; genus Dicrocoelium; species Dicrocoelium dendriticum. Next base: position 98,298,284 of record OX104069.1, on the reverse strand, counting down.
CTCGGAGAAGATTGTATGGACGCATCCTGAAACTAGACTGCCGTTTCATCCTTTGGGGGGAATCGTCGACATCTGTCTTATGTGTGTCGAGAACCAGCGGCTTGAAACTTTTTAGAGTCCGTGGTTAAGGCCATTGGGTTACGGAGAAGGGTAGTGACCGGTGTGGCTAAGCTACTAGGTGTAATATTACACAGCTTAATCTCCACTAGCTCACAGGTTGCTGCCCTGCAAAGTAAACTACTAGTCTAACCTCGTTGCACAACATAAAGCGCAAAACACCAAGCGGAATTAATCGAAATTGCCAGCGGAACGTTTAGTGCCTCGTTTGGCTATGCTTGTACGACGATTGTCATCATTGCATTCACTCCTCTCGCCTGAAATATTTGATCACCTTTAATTTTGCTTAAGGCGGTTTGAAGTGTATGTGTAAAGTTATTTTTATTTCTCGGTTTCCTTGCAGTTGTGTGGCAGCGGTTCATGGACATGACATGGAATGCACTCTTACGACATACCGTACAGTCATACACTGTCCAACCTTCGAAAGACCAATCATCGTTGTCCCTCGAGACACTACTTAGTTGACTTGGCTGCTCTTCAAACGAAACTTTTGTGAAAGAGTGCCCGAAACCTACGTATGTCTTCTAAAACAGTCTGCTTCACTCCGAACGAAAACTGTGGGTGTCTGGGGGGGGGGAGGGACGCTGAAGTTCTTGATTACCATCGAAGCACTGAGGGCCCTCGGGGTTGTTCGCTGATATACGCAACGCGACCGTGGTTGGGCTAATCACCTTGTCCGACTGCAACTGCATTATTTAAACAGATTGACCCAACTTGACCACTTAATACGACCTACGTTTTGGACCACTGAGTACAATACTATGTGGCTGTACGGTCAGTATGATTTTGTTCGGAGTCCTAGTCTTCTTGTTTTCTCGGTTGGACACTGGATGTTTTGCGAAGAGCTGATAATTGTTCACCGGAATAGCACAAGTGGGAAGCTCTACCAATAGGCTACCGGTGTTTCCGAGTGATAAACTTGGAGTAGGCTAATGATGTCACTGTAATTTATAATTCCCCACATGCCGCTCGAATTTGCTTGTTAACCAGAGAGGTCTGTCTCGCAAGTCAGAATGACCTTTTCGAACTACGAAGTTGTTCTTCTGGACTGGCTAGACACGATTTCTACTTCCATCCTTTCGGACTGGTTTGCCCTTAGACCCATCTCTGTGCCAGTATTTATCATATCTTCATTTATTTCGAAAGCTCTTGTGGCTTGTGGCGTTACGCTTCTGTTTATCTGAAAGACCGCGTCCACACCGCTACTGTTCACACAGGCCTGCTCTCTACTTGCTCATTCGCATAAACCGTGCTCTCGGAACCTTATCGGTTTGCATCAACCACAGCGTCAGCAATTTGGTTGGGCGGGTTTTTGGGTTTCGGAGCACCCGCCGTGTGTCATGGATTATGACACGTAATCTCAGTTATGGCCTTAGTTGACTTCGAAGTCAACCTCTGCCAATACGGTCACTGGGACCGTCACCAAAGTGGAGGGTTTCGGTGTGGCTCTCTCCCATCCCTGCACTCCACGACTGACGGTTTCGTCTTGGTTTAGACTCATCAGGTAGAGATAGCCGAGCTGGGAGTGGAACTCGGCGCATAGTGTTTGGTGGTTATCGCCATGATCACTAGGTCATTGAGCTTCGCGAGCAGTGTTTGACACAGCGGTCAGAAGTTGATCTTCGGGTTTCGGAGCACACCGAAACGTTCCACGTCGTTGACGGTCCCAGCGACCGTATTGGCAGAGGCTGACTTCAACGTCAACTGAGGCCACGATTGAGATTGCGTGTCGCAATCCAAGACCCAGCGGGTGCTCCAAAACCCTAATATCAACTTCGAACCGCTGTGTCAAGCACTGCTCGCATAGCTCAATGGCCTAGTGATCATGGCGATAGCCACCAAGCACTATGCGCTGAGTTTCATTTCCAGCTGGGGTATCTATCTTCTCAGTCAAAACCAGGACAAAGCCATCGGGTGTGGAGTTCATTGATGGGAGAGAACCCCACCGAAACTCTCCACTTGGCTGGACGGACCGAAGCGGCGTAATTCTGGGCCGCATAGATTCACTACAACATCTCGCAGACTTCGACACTTGCCAGCATACTTAATGATCCCCCAAGCGACTGTCTTTGTGCGCTCTGATTTTAGGTGGCACTCAGCGTGGAGGACAATAAACGATTTGGGCTCAACGTATCCAGGATGTGACTTCAACAATGGCAACAGTAGGGCGCTACCGACAGAGTAATACGGGTTCACAGACCACGAGCGCCTGTAGCCGTGTGAACCCTTTTCGATACGGCCAAGGGTCGTGACCAACGAAGGACCAGTTGCAAGGTTCCTTTCCTGATAATCCTTTTATTTTCCTTGTTTCTTCCTTTTGTTATATTTGCTTGACCTAACCTGACCATGTCCACTATGGACTTGCGATTGCAGTTTTGACTTTAGCTATACCTAACTTAACTGCATTCATACATTCATACCTTCATAGCTACTGCTATCTAGGTGATTTGATGTACCAGTTCATTTTCCTCGTTATCAGCGATCCAACGTCTAATGAATCGCTGCCATCTTGCAACATCACTTAATACTTTGAACTTGCGAGGCTTATAGCCAGGGCTGGTGTATTCCTTCGAGCGTTAAGTGTACCATCTTGCGATTCTCACACAGCAGTCAATCCCATCCGCATTATCCAAGTCATTCGATTTTTCGCCGCACACAGAACTAGGCGACCAAGTTGATCTGATCTTTAGCCACTTAGATACCCATCGACACAGCATTGTCGATCTGGGAGGTGAACAGACTATCGCAGAACGTTAAGTCCCAATCTCATATCATCTCAACGAACTTCTTACGATGCGTTAAGTCACTAGTGGTAATTCATGTTTTTTTCCATGATATATCAGTAACACCTGATTTGGTCCTCTCACCTACTTGAATATCAGCAAGCTCGTAGAAATTTTCACCTTGACTGATTTGCAGCGGACAATGAATGTGAATCACCTTGTTGTCGGTTTATCATGCAATCATTTTAAATGCTTTGCCAGCGAACTTGTTTGAACTTCTTAGTGCAAATCCTTTGTCCACTGTTTGCGTGGCACTTGCATTGTCTTCTTTTCAACATCGTTTTTCAACTCCAAATGGTTTCTTTCTTATCTCCCCAGACCGTTCGCCGGATAATCCGAACAGCAATGAACTTCCACGCATTGTCAGCCTTCTTTCTGGTTCCATTTCCGGTCTGGCAGCCAAGACGACAGTCTATCCGCTGGATCTGATCAAAAAGCGCCTTGCTATTCGCGGATTTGAAGAAGCCAGAAAGAGCTTTGGCACACTTCCCAAACATTACACTTCTGCGTCCTATAAGCTCTCAAGTAGCGTTAGGCGAGCGGACCGGGTTGACACACAGTTATACGCCACATGGGCTTGCTTCCGTGGGATTGTGGCCCATGAGGGTATTGTTGGCTTATTCAAGGGCTGGACTCCATCCGCCATGAAAGCGATGCTGAGCACCGGTTTGACATTTTTCTTCTACGAACAATTTTGCCATGTCTTTCGGCATATTCTCGGGTGATATTTTATTTTTATTTTTAGCGCTGCATTTTCTTACGCTTTGGAGGAAATTATTTTTCATCCATTTTTTGCACACATGTGCATCCATTACTCAGGCGATATGGATAGACCTTATCGCTTTTCTTTCTTTGTGGCACCATGTGCTTCAATTAAATTACTTACATCCTAACATCTTGTTTCGACGCATGCGCTCACGTTCTCATTGAGCATACGAAGGGTTCTTGCGTAACCGATAATCCACATGTCCCGCGTATTTTCAATTTCTCCGTCACTTATATCGTTTGCCATCGAATTTGTAGTTTTGCGTTATTGATTTTTTTAGAGTGGTTTCCCAGGTGAAATGGTTAGATTTTCATTCAAATTCAGACTTCATTTACAAACTTGAAATATTTTATTTTCGTGCTTCTCTTCAAAGTTAACGAAATGTATTTAGGCTCCTAAGGACACCGATGTTTTACGCAACCTGTCTCTAATTACCGTTTTACTTTAATGAGTCTTTGATGCAGATAGCTGCTACTTTGTGGTCCCCCTTTGGCCTAAATGTTGGAGACTGATCTTTATCCGTCATCGAAGTTTTGAATTCACCAAGTTCCATTCCTGTTTTATCTCTGATGACTTTGTAAAAGCTTCAGCCGTCCCCACTACCAAATTCTACTCAGCGCAAACGTAATGGCGCAAGTTGATTACATTCGGAATAGTCGGGTACTGTTATAGCTCGGTCGATTCACGGGTACAGGAATGGCTTGAACTGATGAAGCGACCGGGCAGTTGAATTCCGAATGAAGCATTTTGTGGAACGGCTCAGTATTCTTCTCCAATTACTTCAGCCCTCACAAAGCTCGGTGACTTCACACCCGTAACCCCATCCGACTTGGGTTTACTCTGTACTAGTGAAGCAGGGCGTACAGTCCCAGTCTCTCGCATCCGTCTTCGTATGGTAAACGGCGTAAACTGGGGATGAGCCTACCAGCAACATGTGGGACCCTTTCGATCTTCTGTGTTCCGCCTCTGGTGACCTGATAATAGGCGGGCCAACCTTACTCAACCATTTGTCTTATTATGGAGTAGTGCCGACCTCTTCAGACCAGATGCAAAAGTTGCGTTCGGATGCACAGAGCATGCGCAACCCGTTTCGGTGTGGTCTGTTCGTTTTGTCTACGTACTTCAAATCGCAGCATGAGAGTACGCTTAAGTCCTCCACAGAAGGTGGGAGATGTAGCAGTTGGTGTAGGTTCCTCAGTCACCATCGAGTATGCACCACAGAAGCGTAGCGGCTGCTAAGCAACGGAATGCTGAACAATCCGCTTCCCCTGCACCACAATCAGCCATGTCTCCATCTCCATTGTCTTCTCCAACTTTGGTAGAACGCCGGGCGAAAACAGACTGTACTTACGTGAATCAAGCAGTACTGACAGCAAAGAAAATCAGGCACCATTCAAAACGTCTGGTTAAGCAAATTCCATTAGATCTGACATCTAGTATTAACAAGCATGGAGCAGCCAAACACCAACCCTTGGTACCTGAAGCTCAAATATCTCTTGTCGAGACTAAGCCACCCAGAACATCGGTTACATATGCAGAGATTGCTGCAAGGGTCCACCGAGAGGCCGCCGTTGCGTCCTCTTCCATTGTAAACACCGTTAATGCAGATGGAGAGAAAAAGAGCAAACAATCACTTGTCAACAAGTCAAGACAAATGAGTACTCTACCTTGTAGATCGACGAAAATGGGATCCAACAAGAGTGCCCGGACTGTTGTATGCTCAAATGTCCCTGAATCTACCGCCATCACATTGCGGGATAAGTTATCAGACGACCAAGACCAATGGAACTCATTGTGTATGCAGATGAGTATCAAAGCCAAGCCCATAAACTTGTTACGAATTACTCGTCATTCGAACTCGCCACACTATGGTGAACCCAGACTTATTCGAGTAACTCTAGAATCCTCCACCGACGTGGAAAATGTTTTGCTCTCCGCAAGCGCGCTAAAACACGAATCCTGTGTGATACGTATCTATCCTGATGTCCCTTGGAGCGCGCGACAACCAAAACGAAACACCGAAGAGGGGCACAGCAAGCAAGACCGCCTAAACACAGTCTTCATACATGGCGTGCCAGAACATCCTTCTAACCATGTTCAAGATACCGGAAAGCACGATTTAGAACAGTGGCGATTCATTCGTGAAACACTTTCTTTGGATGATGTTGTGGCATTATCGCTCACCAGGATACCTCTCTCACCAAATTATAGAGGATGCGGCCATAAAATCCTAAAACTTGTGGTTCAGTCAGAGCAACAAGCAAAGGATGTTTTGGATCGATGGCGGAGAAATCGGAAACATCTTCCTTCCGAAATTCGGTTAAAGGTCGCAAACCGTTCGCACAGCTCAAGTATTAAAGCAACTGAAGCAGCAAGCATCCTGACGAATGTACAGAAGTGTAACTTGACTGCTGCTTTAATTGACTCTGACGTAGGTCTAAACGAAGATTAGGACGCACCTTGGCCGAATCAATTTGTAAACGAGGTATCATTGACCCATCAAAAAAACGAGTAACTGCCGACCTCCCATCGGTCGGCATTCTCCCACACTTGATAGCTTCACCTCTCTCCGGGCTCCTAGAGACAGAGAAACTGGCCTGCTTGTATACGAATGCTCAGGGACTTTCTAACAAACTGGCTGAACTGAAAGATCGCCAAGCTTCCGGCTCGTATGATGTCATTGGTATCACGGAGACATGGTTGCACACTGGAATGACGGACGCTGAAGTGTCGCTACCCGGCATGTCGCTGATCCGGAACGATAGGCTCACAAAAGGAGGAGGGGTAATCCTGTACTACCGAAACGACTTACAGTGTGAAGCCGTGGAGGATTCAGATTCGCAGTTCCCCGACTCTCTTTGGTGCCGATTGCAGTTAAAAGGCAGGGACGCTTGCCTTATTATCTTGGTGTACCGCGCCCATAACTCAACACCCGAAACCGACTACCACCTAATGGCTGCTTTAAGGTGCAGTTTACAACAAAAGTACACTCACATTCTTATCATGGGAGATTTCAACGTACATTGTTTAGAAGCCCCTGCCACGACCGGAGAACAATTCAAAACCGATCTACATGATCTAGTAACTACTGTTCCTCTTTACAACCACATCACTTTGCCCACTCGGTTCAGAACTGGTAACAGTCCATCTGTGCTGGATCTTGTGCTTACCAACAAGGAGCATATGATTGATGCGTTGGTTTTAGACTGCTCGTTGGGTCGCATTGGTCACGCAGTCATCAGTTTCAACTTCGTCTGCTATTCAGAATATCGGAATGATAATGATGATACTGTGCGAACCATCACAAGGTACGACCGACTCGCCCAGCTAGTCAGCGCCACAACATGGTCTTTCCTCGAAGAAGAACCCCCGGAAGTCGCCTGGCTCGAGTGCGTCAACACATTCAGTCAGCTGATTGCACAGGCTTCAGAGATCAAAGCTTGCAATAAGTGCAAATCGGCTTCTTTCGTTAGGAGCAGAACCCGAAAATGGATGACAGTACGCAATGCAGCATGGCGAGTGTACAGAGAAGCTCCAGCACCAGAAACTTGGGACAACTACGTAGCCCAACGTAACCACTGCACTCAACTGTTAAGAGAAGACAAAGCCGCCTATCAGCAGAACATTGCAAAAACCTTCAGTGCTAACCACAAACTGCTGTACAAGCACGTTAATAGCCTACGAAAGGTGAGGCAAGTATTTTCCTCCACTCAAGACGGCTGATGGCCCAACAAGAACGTCTATGGAAGCTGCAAACGCGCTGCAGACGCAATACGCCCCCACGTTTCCAAGAGTCTTGCCACCAAGCGATCTACCAAGCTTTGTATTCTGCTCACCAGGACTAGCCCACATCAATTTTACCGCAGAGGCTGTATTGCAAAAGCTGACTTCTCTACGCAAACACAGCTCGCCGGGTGTCGACGCCATTCGTCCTGAGGCATTGGGAGCAGCAGCAAACCAACTGGCAGGACATTTAGCTCAGTTTTTTCAGCACTGCTTAGACCAGAATCAAGTTCCCGCCATGTGGAAGCTTGGAATAATAAGCCCGATTCACAAAGGTGGAAGCAGATCTGATCCCTCCAACTACCGCCCAGTAACCCTTCTTCCTATACTCTCCAAGGTCATGGAATCCATAGTTGCCGATGCACTGGTGTGCTATCTGGAAAACTGCAACCTCATCACTCCTGAACAGCACGGTTTCCGTCGGCAGCGGTCATGTACAGCTAATTTACTAATTGCACGCAGTAGTTGGACCGAGGCAGCCGACGCTGGAGAAGGTGTTGATGTGATCTACCTGGATTTTTCCAAGGCTTTCGATCGTCTAGACCATCGGATACTACTATCCATGCTGCAGCATTACGGGATCGGCGACCCTCTTTTAAGCTGGATTGCCAACTTTCTATTTCAATGGCAATTAGTGGTCAGAGTTCGGAGCTATTTATCGGACCCCATACAAGTCGAGTGTGGTATGCCGCAAGGCTCGGTTCTAGGTCCACGTTTGTTTCTGGTGTTTATTAATGACATTGCACAGGGAATCGCTTCAAACTTCCTAATGTTTGCCGATGATATCAAGATCTGGCGCAGGATCCATGCGAACGCCGACCAACATGTGCTCCAAAGTGACTTAGATACAGTGTATCAATGGTCGATCCAAAACTTATTGCATTTCAACGTCAGTAAATGCAAGGTGCTTTCCATCCGACATCAAAGCAGCTACTCATACCGACTCGGAACGGATGTACTGCAACAATCAACTGTCGAACGTGACTTGGGTGTCCTGGTTCAAGATGACTTGGGTTGCTCCAGGCAATCCGAAAAGGCCTCGAAGACCGGGAACCAACACGTTGGGCTGTTGCGGCGGGCGTTTGGACCAATAAACAGCTCCAAATTTCGACAAATGCTCAGTGCGTATGTTCGCCCCCATGTCGAATATGCCATTCAAGCTTGGCAGCCATGGCTGAAACACGACCTTAATGCACTGGAGCAGCCACAACGCCAGGCATCTAAGAACGTCATTGGAATGCGCAATCGGTCCTACCAGGAGAGGCTGCGACGACTAGGATTGTTCAGTGGCAGCTATCGCAGGCTACGAGGCGACCTGATTATGACATACTTGATTCTGCGAGACCCACATCATGTGTGTCGCCCTTTACTGCAACTCAGCAGCAATACAAACCTGAGGGGCCACTCATTAAAACTCGCAGAACAATACAGTCGTCTGGAGTGCCACAGAAATTTCTTTTCCATCCGTGTCTATCACCCGTGAAATGCTCTCCCAGAATCGGTCGTCTCTGCACCGACACTAACAATATTTAAAAGACGGTTGGACGATGCACTCATCCACTTACACTTTGTTACTTAACACTAAGTCTCCATCCTACACTTGGAGTTTACCCTGGAATTATTTGTTGTTAACTGTGGGTGTTGTGAATCTAAGTGGATCGCAGGACTGCAGCGAAGCAAACGATAAGTCCTTATTTTCGTATTTAAAGTATTAACTATTTTACTATCCTTTTCATCATAATTGTTATATTGATATCCCCACCAACTATCCAACGCGGCTTGTAAAGCAACGCTTCTTAACCCGTATAAATTCATTGTTCATCGTTCCCCAGGCTCATGAGTACCGATTTGAACGCGTTGATTGGGAGGGGGCCCTCTGCAGACCACATGGGGAGGCGGTTGCGATCTCGCTGGACTGGGCCGCGATCACCGTGGGTTCTAATGACTTTCCACATCTGGCCGTTTGCAAGCATGGAACACGACATTCATATAAACTACGATTGATCGTTGCTGTAAAATAGGAACAGATGGGGTTTTGGGGTACGGCACTAATAGAGGAATGCCAGTTGTTTGTGCCGCTTAAATCGAAACTAGTTACAAACTCATCTTAGACACTAATGTAATAATGATAAATCAGAGGGGCTTATCGCGTGCTTTTATGACGGTTGTGAGTCCAATTAGGATCCGGTACGGTTGCGGCGTCGACCGCGACGAGCCCTGAGAATCTGGATGAATACTTGCGCGTCGATTATCCGGCCGTCTATTTGTGTCCGATGCGACATGTGTATGTTTTAACCGGAACAGCTATGACAAACTCTTCTTCACATTCTTCTCAGCAACCTCAGCAAAAATACGTGTCAAATAAATTTGCATGTACTTATCTACTTTGCAGGAGTCACGGTTTTTTGGAATCGGTCTTACTACCGAGGATTTCCACTTGATAGTCAGTGGGTGGAGCCTGTCAGGTCCGGCGGGCTTGGTGCCGTCAATATTGTTGATCACCTGAAGCATCTCTTCAGTGGCACAACCTAACTTGTCGGGTTCGGCAAGGGCGGTACACTTGAGCTCGGTACAGGCACCTAGTCATTTACAAACTTACTGAAGCGAAGTGCGCCGCCAAGGCGCACGGATAACCGTATATTACCGTGTATAAGCCGACCCGCATAAAAGCCGACAGTATGATAGCAACGTCAACTTTGTCCAAAATCGTAAGCCCGTATATTAGCCGACCTTCAGCAAAATCAGCAAAAAGAGAAACAAAATTGTTTCTCACGACTTTGACTTCATCACTAACCGCCATCACTTGAGTGTGCTTAGGAGAAATCTGCTCTATTTTGGTCAGTTATTATGACCTTACATGTTATGATCGCAGTTAATTGGTCTTAGAGCCGTCAGAACAAAAATTTTAACCGCTCAGGACAGTGTATTGATTAGATGTCAAATCATACGAAACAGGTAAGACAGGTGACAATATGGGATAAGGAGAGACAGTATGTTAAAAACCGCCTCTCAAAGTCGGGGGCCTCATGCAACTGAATCGCAGTGGAGCAGCACGTAAGAGAATATTCACCATCAGTGATGTGGGACGGCTTTGTACTTTTAAAACTCTATACCTTTGTACAGGCAACTTCACGCATAGTGCTAGTATGCTAGCTTGTTAAACTAATCAAAATAGCGTGTGGTGCATTCAAGTTTACGCGGGCATCAATTCATTCTCTCCCTGTGGTGTTACATGCACGCACTATCAGTGACACTCTCATTGGTCATGGGACATTAGCCATTGGGACTCCCTGGATGTAAGCACAGGACTAGATGCATGCGTCTATGGGGGAAAGATATGTTCTCGACTATTTTGACCTATTGATGGTAACGGAAGGCACAAAAGAATGAGTGTCAGTGCTAGAGGTCACCAATAGTACTCATGACTGTAGCTGGTCAACCTAGGATGAGATGCTTGAATGTTCACGCTCAACGCTCCTTTAACATATATTTTATCGGAAGGACATACCGTTGGTTCGTATTCTGATCCGGCCGGTAACCAGTGTCCTGTGACAAATTTCCAGCGCTTGTCCGTGCAGTCCGTAAGGTCTTGAGTGCACAATATGTGATCGGTCCACGGTGCACAGTACCAGTGGCACATTTCGGCTCCAGGTTAGTATGGCCTTTGGTCGCAACAATATACCGCATGAAGAAAATAATAATCCCAATAATACTAGTAATAATAATAATAATAATAGGCGTATTCCCCATCAAATGAAACATTGTGGCAATATTTGACACAGAACACACGCACAGGTGATGTCATACTCTTGCAAGAGCAGTAGCAAGTTATCTTCTTATATTTATCTTCATT
>OX104069.1:98270155-98286486 GCA_944474145.2 Dicrocoelium dendriticum | reverse complement strand
ATATTAGATTCATACGAGAATGTTTACAGCGCAACGAATATTCCAAGGCATATTGGAAGGCACTTTATCGGTGTCATGTACCGCCTACCACTAACTCGCTTAAGCAGCATGTGTACAACATACTGAAAAGTGTTGAGTCACGACTCCCTGAGTTGGAATGACTATGTTCACGTTACGATTCAAGCGTTGAAGAGCTCGATGCTGTCCAGCGTGATGCTTTCAGGCAATATGTCCAAAAAGTGTGTGTTAAAGTGGAAGAGAAAAAGTGCGCGAAACTACTTAGGGGTTTAGAGTCAACTGCACCAAAACGTAAGTTACCACCATATCCAGCAAAATATATCCACAAACCATCCAGCCTGCAGCTGAGTCAGCTGAAACTTGAAGCGCTAGCACTTTGACCAAGGTTTTGTTTCTCTCAGCCTCAGTATGGACAAATTCATCTGGATACCCAGTTTGGAAACTTGATGCGACAATTAAACGAGCTAACACTTACGGCGTCACTTGCCAAAGATACTTTCAGAACCACTTTGGTTCATCTTTCGCAGCAGTATATGAGTTACCAAACGAAATCTTCTAACGTCCTGACTAAGAAACACAGAGAAACCATCAAGGAATTAAGATCAAATCCTGATTTAATTATCTCTAGCCCCTACAAGGGCTCCGGATGGGTATTGATGGATAGATGCGACTACGTTTCCAAAATGCAGTCCTTTTTGCAAGATAAGAGTAAGTTCTTTTGTGAAACGGTACAGAAAGATGAGTTTAAAATCACTCAAGTGTTGAAGGACCTGAAGCATATGAACTAAATAGATAGCGTGCTACTGGAACAGCTAACGCCAGTGGGTTCCCATCCTCCACGCCTTTATGAACTACCTAAAGTACATAAACCACAAGTCCCTCTGCGTCCGATAATCGACATGTCACCCTCGGCTACTCGCTCGGTTGCGAAATGGCTTGCGGGTTTGCTCGAACCAGTACGCAAGGAGTTATGCACATGCACCGTGAAAGAAACATTGGAATTTGTGAAAGGAGTAGTATGCATGAAAGTAAATGATAAATTAATGATCTCTCTGGACGTTAAGTCACTTTTACGAATGCTCCATTGATGGAAACTGTCAATTTTGTATGTGGTTACATGAATGGAAAGAACATAGCTGTGGGTATTCCGGTGAGGAAACTGAAGGAATTAATTTTACGGTGTACCTTCAACAGACAATTTTTATCTAATGGAGTATACTACAGACAGATTGACGATGTCACGGTGGGGTCCCCCTAGGACCACTCCTTGCTGACATTTTTCTCGCCATGATTTAGCGTGAAGTTATACGACCCAACATCGCTTCGTTTGATTTCTGTTGTCATTATGTGTATGATACGTTTATAATCTGCGAATCAGACACCAATGTTTCCAACCTGTTAAACCAGTTAAACGGTGTTCATCTATCGTTAAAGTTTACTATCGAAACCGAAACAGATGGTAAACCAGCCTTCTTGGACGTGTTGCTAAGCCGAAGAAATGATGATTCATTGGAAAGAAATGTATTTCGGAAGGCCACCTGGGTGGGTCAACATACACGTTTTCTGAGGTTTGTACCCTTGAGGTATACACGTAATCCTGTTCCCTGCTTATATTTTCGTGCTACGAAAATTTGCATCCAAGAGACGCTAAAGGACTTTAAGCTCCGTATTCTCAAAACGTTGCAAGAAAACGTTTATCCGACACCACTCAACAAAAAGTATGCAGTAATCCGCGATAGCCGTGAAGTGATTACTACTGTCCCTAAGAGGGACGTCTTTATATCAATTCCCTTTAAAGGCGATATTGCCTTTGATTTGCTGCCCAGAAGAATTTCCAGTGCAGTGGCTCGAACCTTCCCGGCCGCATGCCCACACGTCCTTGCGGAAACGGCTCCCTTTATAGCCCAACACATTAAAGACAGACTTCCGGTTCAGTCCCAGTCTTACATCTTATATCCGTTTACCTGCGTCTTTGGTGCGAGGTACGTGGGACACACAACCAGGCGTCTGTCTACAAGTTTGTCAAGGTCATAGTCACGCATGCGTGACGTGCCTGCTCCTGGTTCACTTGCATTATTCCCCTCTATCCTCTCTCCATCTTCTCGCAGTGTTGTCACTGTACGCTCATTCGAACCGGATTTACCAGCCCTAGACAGTGAGGCGTCATCCGTGGAAATATCTTCTACGATTAGAGGCTGTGCCATCACTAACCGTTTTCACTGGCATCTGTGATTAAGCGCAAGCGCTTAACTCAATCATATTGAGCCGATTGCCTTTCTGTGTGACACCATTCGATACAGAATTCTCGAGGCAGGCTGAAAAGCCTAAGCTTATTCCGATCCAGTGTTTCTCAACACAGCTGTGCAAGAATCTGTGATCTCTCAATCTGTGTTCAGCGCTCTGTTCAGGTTGCAGTCACTCGCCATTCCTTGTGACCTTGTCAGCCAGTGCGGCTGCATAACCCATCACACGGACCGCGCGACCACGCCGACCGCTCATTTGACCTTGCAACCACCACGCTCGCCTGACCGATGTGCGCCGCTCGCAAAGCTGTAAAAGTACAGAGCGCTAACCAACCCACTGGGTCAGGTAACGACACCAAATTGAATGGCAGAAATGCGAAACCGAAAAGGCTCCAAGCGAAAGGCATTTGCGGGTTAGGAGAATGTCACCGAGTAGTAAAAATCGGTCTGGCTTGTTCGCACTGTTTGGAATGGTACCATACGAAATGTGCAAATGTGTTCCAACAACAGTTACGGGAGCGAAATAGCTCCCAAGATGCATTTTGGGTTCCGTACTGCGTGTTCCATCATCCCCCTCCTTAAGTGCTTGCTTATCCTAGCTGAGAAATGCGACTGGTTAACCGCAGAAGCAGAACAGAGGATAAACAATAGGATTACTTCAATGGAAGCGAGTATGCACCACAGAAGCGTAGCGGCTGGTAAGCAACGGAATGCTGAACAATCCGCTTCCCCTGAACCGCACTCAGCCACCTCTCCATCTCCGCTGTCTTCTCCAACTTTGGTAGAACGCCGGGCGAAAACAGACTGTACCTACGAGCATCAAACGGTACTCACGGCGTTGAAAATCAGTCACCATTCAAAACGTCTGGTTAAACAAATTCCTCTAGACCTGACATCTAGCATTACGAAGGATGAAGCAGCCAAACACCAACCCTTGGTACCTGTAGCTCAAATATCTCTTGTCGAGACTAAGCCACCCAGAACATCGGTTACATATGCAGAGATTGCTGCAAGGGTCCACCGAGAGGCCGCCGTTGCGTCCTCTTCCATTGTAAACACCGTTAACGCGAATAGAGAGAAAAACAGCAAACAATCACTTGTCAACAAGTCAGGACAAATGAGTACTCTACCTTGTAGATCGACGAAAATGGGATCCAACAAGAGTGCCCGGACTGTTGTATGCTCAAATGTCCCTGAATCTACCGCCACCACATTGCGGGATAAGTTATCAGACGACCAAGACCAATGGAACTCATTGTGTATGCAGATGAGTATCAAAGCCAAGCCTATAAACTTGTTACGAATTACTCGTCATTCGAACTCGCCACACTGTGGCGAACCCAGACTTATTCGAGTAACTCTCGAATCCTCCACCGACGTGGAAAATGTTTTGCTCTCCGCAAGCGCGCTAAAACACGGATCATATGTGATACGTATCTATCCTGATGTCCCTTGAAGCGCGCGACAACCAAAACGAAACACCGAAGAGGGGCACAGCAAGCAAGACCGCCTAAACACAGTCTTCATACATGGCGTGCCAGAACATCCTTCTAACCATGTTCAAGATACCGGAAAGCACGATTTAGAACAGTGGCGGTTCATTCGTGAAACACTTTCTTTGGATAATGTTGTCACTATCACTAACCAGGATACCTCTCTCACCAAATTATAGAGGTTGCGGCCCTAAAATCCTAAAACTTGTGGGTCAGTCAGAGCAACAAGCAAAGTATGTTTTGGATCGATGGCGGAGAAATCGGAAACATCTTCCTTCCGAAATTCGGTTAAAGGTCGCAAACCGTTCGCACAGCTCAAGTATTAAAGCAACTGAAGCAGCAAGCATCCTGACGAATGTACAGAAGTGTAACTTGACTGCTGCTTTAATTGACTCTGACGTAGGTCTAAACGAAGGCTGGGACGCACCTTGGCCGAATCAATTTGCAAACGAGGTATCATTGACCCATCAAAAAAACGAGTAACTGCCGACCTCCCATCGGTCGGCATTCTCCCACATGTGGCCGCTTCACCCCACTGTGGGTTCCTAGAGATCGAGAATCTGGCCTGCTTGTATACGAATGCACAGGATCTTTCTTACAAACTGGCTGAACTGAAAGATCGCCAAGCTTCCGGCTCGTATGATGTCATTGGTATCACGGAGACATGGTTGCACACTGGAATGACGGACGCTGAAGTTTCGCTACCGGGCATGTCGCTGATCCGGAACGACCGGCAGTTCTTCGTTAACATCTCTCATAACATGCGTACAATCACAACTACAGTTGAACTATTTAACATTTTTAATCACCCCATCCTGGATTATCATAGCCTAATCGGAGGCAATATGATGAAATCAGACGGAACATCGATAAAAAAGTCTTAAACGGTCACTTGCTAAGCATGTATTGGGAAAATTTCTAGCATAAACTCTCGGGAACTATACCATCAACTCCAACTCGATCCCATTTGGCTGTGTAGGACTAGTTAATACTACTCCGATACGGTGGGCGAAAGTAAGCGCGGATATCAGAAGGCAATGGGAGTCGTACACAGCGGACTGTATTCGATGGGCAACAAGAAGACGCGGACAGATGAAGCGAGACAAGAGCGAACACGTGAGCGCGGGAAGTTACCAGATGGTCGAGTGTTGCGCGGTTTAAGGAAGATTAAAACAAGAGGGAATAATGTACAATCGGTCAGCAATTAAATTGTACATGAAAGAACAGTTATCTTTTTGGGAGTTACAGTGCTCCCCCTAGATGGGTGAACACGGGAAGCCTTCGATTTCGAAAGGAACTGTTGCATCGAGGTTCGTAAGACAAAGTCGTGCCGAATAAAAATGAGCCAGCGTTCGTGTCAAATGGGGGTTCGTCGAAAGTTGGAGTCCGCTGTGTCTTTTGTGATTTGTGATTTATTAATTGCAGGGCAGAGTGCATTTCGGCGAGCCGTTGGAGCGGGCTTGTCGGACTACAAAAACCTGGCTAGCCCAGAAAAAGGCCTACAGGACCTCAACCTCCACTGCTGCCAAACGGTGCGCTTGGGAGTGGTCTCCCCCCGCCGCACCCCGCTTAGCGCCAGAACGACCCTCGTCCCGCGGGGAAGCGACCCTCGTCCCGCGAAGAAACGATACTCGTCCCACGGGGAAACTACCAGTGTTCGCGTCAGGGTCTTCGAAAATATCCCTTCTGTGGGCCAGTTGATCGAAGGGGAGGGTTGGGGCATGCAGAGACGAGAAACTAGGAAGACATGCGCAGAAAACGCCAGGAAGAACAAACGAATGATCTGCGTGTGTAAATTGTTTGTTTTTTTAATATTTTTTCAGAAAAAGAATTTTCGGAGTTTTTGGATATTTTTGTTTTCAAAACATTGTTCGACCAAAAGTGGGGCAAATATATACGATATCTACAAAGCTAAATGTATTTACGCTGTACATAGTCGGAAAAGCGAACTGGCTTACGCACCTCCCGACTACGGCGATTGGTCATGGGAGGCGGCGGGCTATATTCGGGAGATGTTGGGACGGCTGGAGCTTGTAGACCGAGATTGTGGTCTAATTGAACTGCACTAGGATGATGAAACTTGGTGCGGTGAGTTGTGACGTCGCACAACACACTACGAAGTGGTTTCTTCCATAAAGGCGGGTTTTAGTCGATCCATGGTGATGACTTCGTGTCGACCACCGCGGTTGATAGTGTACTTCTTACTCGAACGGTGTAGCACTTTGAAATGTCCTATGTACGGCGACTGAAGTGGCTGTCGAACACCGTCTGCGTGAAGAAGGACGTGTGAACACGTAGACAGCTTCTTGGGCACGTACACTGGTGTCTTCTGCGCTCGAGGAGAGGGTGGACGTAGCTCACGCATCTGGTGAGCCAATCGATCAGTGCAACTTCCGTAGTCAAAAGTGGAAGTACATGGGGCTGGTGCTACCAGCTGTCCGGGCAACCGCAGCGTGCAACCGTAGACGAGCTGCGCTGGTGTGGCATCGAAATCGGTTTTAACCGTGTTCCTTAAGCCTAAGAGAACGAGGGGAAAAGTTTTAGACCATGAAGGATCTGCGTGCGCACGTAGCGCTGCCTTCAACTGGCGGTGAAAATGCTCCACCATGCCGTTAGCGGCCGGATGATACGCCGTCATCTGAACGTGACGACAGCCTAAATCCTTAAGCAACGTGGCAAAGGTTGACGAGAAATGTGACTCTTGATCATTGGTCACGATGGTGGGACAGCCGTATTGAGCTACCCAGCGCTCCAGAAAAACTTTCGCTACCGTTTCCGAAGAGCAGTTAGGTATGGGAATAGCTTCCGGCCACTTAGTGAACCCATAGACACAGGTCAGTAGGTATACAGAGTCTTTGGAAGGCGGCAGAGGACCTACGAGGTCGACGTGCACGTGATGAAGACGTGCGTCTGGCGTCGGAAACCTGTCTGATGGGCTTCTCGTGTGCTTGTGCACCTTCGCGCGTTGACACGGAAGGCAAGCAGCTGCCCAAGTACGGACGTCCTGATTAACATTGCGCCAAACGAATCGTGCAGTTACGATGCACGAACGCCTGGATGAGACAAGACGTGCAACGTGTCGAACACGATCTGCCGAAACTCGCGTGGGACGACTGGGCGCGGCGTGCCCAGAGATAAATCGCAAAACGTACTTCCGTTTGATGATGCCAGCGGAACGGGTCGTATGTCCAGTGGGGGAGACCTGCGTAGTAGATCAACCTCAGGGTCGTTGAGTTGCGCTGTGGCCATGGCTGCCAAGTCGATAGCAGTGCCGGCGTCAGCGGAGATAGCTTGAATGCGGGAAAGTGCATCGGCGACGGCGTTGTGCACACCTGAGACATGCCGTATATCGGTCGTAAACCGAGCGATACAGTCAAGGTGGCGCGACTCTCTAGGAGAGTATCGGTCGGTAGTCGAGCCGAGCACGTAAGTCAGGGGTTTGTGGTCGGTGAATACGGCAAAGGGGCAACCTTCTAGAATGTGTCGAAAGTGACGTAACACTAGATACTAGGCTAGTAGTTCTCTACCGAACGTGCTGTAGCGAGATTCGGTAGGTTGTAGGCGTTTGGAGAAAAACGCTAAGGGCTGCCACGTGTCGGCTACTCGTTGCTGCAAAACAGCGCCGACTGCCACGTCTGAGGCGTCAGTACCAAGAGAGCGTGGCGTGATGCGCTATATAAGCTATGTTGGAGATAGTCTCTTTCAGCGCGTGCTGCGCTAGGAACTTCGAATTTCTTGCTTTTCACTCGGAGAAGATCTGTGAGGGGTTGCATCAGCGAGGCGCAGTTGGGTATAAATCGTCGGTAAAAGTTGACAAGCCCATCAAAACTCCTGAGCTGTTTGAAAGAATGAGGCTCGGGGTAGTCGATGATGGCTTGAATTTTATCTTGCAGTGGCACTACGCCTGCAGAGGAGATACGATGGCCGAGGAAGCTGACTGAATCGACACCAAACGAACACTTTTCTGCGTTGATCGTCACCCAATGTTGGGATAAACTATCAAAAAGTGTTCGTACGTGGCGCATGTGCTCTTCTCGTGAAGAGCTTGCGATTAAAATGTCATAGAGATACGCGTAAGCGAAGTTTAATCCGTGACAAACTTGGTCGATGAAGCGCTGACAGGTTTGCGCGGCATTCTTTAGGCCAAATAACATGCGCAGAAACTCGGACAAACCAAATGGAGTCGTCACGGCAGTCTTAGCGATGTCCGCCTCGGCTATCGGAATTTGGTTGTATGCGCGTACCAAGTCGATTTTGCTGAAGATATTTTTACCAGCCAGACTGGCGGTGAGATCCACTATGTGTGAGATAGGTTAGCGATCGGGCGTGGTAACCGTTTTCAAGGTTCCATAGTCGCCACAAGGACGCCATTCCCCCATGACCTTCTTCGGGACCATGTACAGAGGCGACGCCCATGGGCTATTGGACGGTCTGACAATACCGAGCTGAAGCATGTGGTCGAATTCAGCTCATGCTGCATTTAGTTTGTCAGGAGCAAGCCGTCTTGGTCATGCGCTAACTGGCTGACCACGCGTGACTATGCGATGAGCGACCTCTGTCGTGCCTGGCGGAAGCTCTACAGCTGGTCGTACCAGTCGCGTATATTCAGACAGTAGGTTCGCATAATCTGATGGCACATCGGCGATTCGAAAAACGGGACTGATTATGGGGGCGTCCGTAAGAACGCCTTCAACCCCTAGTTTAGTACGATCGTCTAAAAGTCTGTGGCGACCAGCATCAACAATCAACCCAAAATGTCGGAGGAAATCGATACCGATAATTGCGAAGGGTACATACGCAACCATGAAGACCCACTGAAAGTCTCGGCGAAGATTGAGGTGCAAGTTCATCATGCGCTGACTGAATGAAGCTATCGGATAACCGTTGGCCGCACGCAAATTGTACGTAGGCTCTGGGGGCCTGTCGTTAGCTGTCGCTGGGACGACGCTGACTTCCGCTCCCGTGTCGATGAGGAACGTGGTGGAAGAACGTCGATCCTTAACGTAAAACAAACGATTTGCTTGGTTATTGACCGATACGTTTATCGTGCTAGTATGCGGGCTATTCGCTTTACCTGAAGCAGCTGGGTCGTGCTTAATGCAGGGAGCCCGACAACGTCTAGGTCTTCCACCGTTTGGCAGTGATACCAACATACTACTTCCACGGGTTTGGTATTATTTGACTGAGAAGGTGCAGGGAAAATGTTGCGCTTTCGTGCCGAACGTGACGTATTCGGTGCAGGCACAGACGAGCCGCAATGAACGGTAGCCAAAACGTGGTCAGCATTTGACCGTGGCACACGCTGCTTCGAAGCTTTCATTGCTGCTATCCTGCTCGTCTTTAGAGTCAGATCGGTCTGACGACTGGGTGCAAATATAGGATTCGCTTTTCATCAGTGAGAATACGTCACCGGAGCTACTGGTCGTCTGCTGCGGAAAACGTTCGAACGCAGCGTCTGCCTTGGTAGGTACTTCTTTCAGTGGTGTAACTATAAACATTGACAGCATTACCGGCAGTGTCTCTGGGAGACGTGCAAACCACAGCTCCTTTATCCCTTCTTCGCTCAAGAATAAGGGACCAGCAATGCGCTGAATTTCGCGGAGCAACGCCGACGGCTTGCGGTCTCCAAACTTGAGGCCATTGAGCTGTTCAAATCGAGCTCTTGCGCTGGGCCGTAACTCTTCTAAAATCGCTCGCTTCATCCTTCCATACTTTGCCTCATTCGATGAGCAGAGTAGAATGTCCTCAATCAGCGTCACAACCGACGGAGGAAGGCGCGGGACGAGCTGATTGTACCTCGGACAGTCCGCCGTACTGCACTTATTTTCCTGTTCGATCTCGAATATCTTAAACCAAACCTCTGGGCTGTGTTCCATGAAACTTGGAACAGCCAAAGGAAGCATGGTTACGTTGTGAAACGACTCAGATGCAACTCTCGAAATGTGAGTCGAAAGATAAAGAACGAACAAAATACGATAAAAGTACTAAAATTACGCACGAAACAACTGAATACAGGTATTTAATCGAGAAAAAGGAACAAACTCACCAAAAAATACAAACGAGAAAAATAAAACTTGAATTCACGTGTGCGAATCGGGGTCACCGATTTGTAGGACTAGTTAATACTAGCCCGATACGGTGGGCGAACTAAAGCGCGGACATCAGAAGGCAATCGGAGTCGGACACAGCGGACTGTATTCGATGGGCAACAAGAAGACGCGGACAGATGAAGCGAGACAAGAGCGAACACGTAAGCGCGGGAAGTTACCAGATGGTCGAGTGTTGCGCAGGTTATAAGGAAGATTAAAACAAGAGGGAATAATGTACAATCGGTCAGCAATTAAATTGTACATGAAAGAACAGTTATCTTTTTGGGCGCTACAGCTGCTAAGCCTAAAAGCAAACTGGAGACTGCTGCACATCTGATTTATGGCAATACCCATTGCAATCGATTCTTCTTAACGTTGAAGCACAATTACACGCGAGATCTAGGTGATAAAGACCTTACTCTGATTATACCACGATGCAAGACAAATTTACCGTCTAACTTCCGTCTCACCTTATATGCTTCTCTTTATAATCGGTTACCATTCACCATCAGGTCGTGTGAGACTGTGCAATCCTTTCGCAGTAAGTTTGGAAGGTACCTCTACTTGGACATCATTATGTCAGCTTTTTGTGGGGAAGATCTTTTGAACATCTATTTAATAAAAGCCCAGATAACATCTAATGGGTGTAATATCACCAACTCACTCAATGTCTACAATATACTCAAACTGCAACTTTGCCTCCTACCATCGCACAAGATAAACGATTGGGGCAAATACCTTGTCAGAAATGCAGACGAATATAAGAAGAAAACTTTATAGTACTCTTGCAAGAGTATGACATCATCTGTGCGTGTGTTCTGTGTCAAATATTACCACAACTTTACACTTGATGAAAAATACGCCCATTATTATTCTTATTACTGGTATTATTGGGATTATTATTTTCTTCATGCGGTATATTGTTGCGACTAAAGGCCATACTAACCTGGAGCCTAAATGTGCCACTGGTACTGTGCACCGTGGACCGATCACATATTGTGCACTCGAGACTTTACGGACTGCACGGACAAGCGCTGGAAATTTGTCACAGGACACTGGTTACCGGCCGGATCAGAATACGAACCAATGTATGTCCTTCCGATAAAATATATGTTAAAGGATTGTTGAGGGTGAACATTCAAGCATCTCATCCTGGTTTGACCAGCTACAGTCGTGAGTGCTATTGGTGACCTCTAGCACTGACACTCATTCTTTTGTGCCTTCCGTTACCACCAATAGGTCAAAATAGTCGGGAACATACCTTTCCCCCATAGTCGCATACATCTAGTCCTTTGATTACATCTAGGTAGTCCCATTGGCTAATGTCCCATGACCAATGAGAGTGTCACTGATAGTGCGTGCATATAATACCTCAGGGTGAGAATGAATGAGCCCGCGTGAACTTGAATGCACCACACGTTATTTTGATTATTTTAACAAGCTATCTTATTAACACTATGCGTGCAATTGAACAATGAACAATGAACAATGAATTTATACGGGTTAAGAAGCGTTGCTTTACAAGCCCCGTTGGATAGTTGGTGGGGATATCAACATAATAATTATGATGAAAAGGATAGTAAAATATTTAACACTTTAAATACGAAAATAAGGATTTATCGTTTGCTTCGCTGCAGTCCTGCGATTCACTTAGATTCACAACACCCACAGTTAACAACAAATAATTCCAGGGTAAACTCCAGGTGTAGGATGGAGACGTAGTGTTAAGTAACAAAGTGTAAGTGGATGAGTGCATCGTCCAACCGTCTTTTAAATATTGTTAGTGTCGGTGCAGAGACGACCGATTCTGGGAGAGCATTCCACGGGTGACAGACACGGATGGAAAAGAAATTTCTGCGGCACTCCAGACGACTGTATTGTTCTGCGAGTTTTAATGAGTGGCCCCTCAGGTTTGTATTGCTGCTGAGTTGCAGTAAAGGGCGGCACACATGATGTGGGTCTCGCAGAATCAAGTATGTCATAATCAGGTCGCCTCGTAGCCTGCGATAGCTGCCACTGAACAATCCTAGTCGTCGCAGCCTCTCCTGGTAGGACAGATTGCGCATTCCAGTTACGTTCTTAGATGCGCGGCGTTGAGGCTGCTCCAGTGCATTAAGGTCGTGTTTCAGCCATGGATGCCAGGCTTGAATTGCGTATTCGACATGGGGGCGAACATACGCACTGAGCATTTGTCGAAATATGGAGCTGTTTATTTGTCCAAACGCGCGCCTCAACAGCCCAACGTGTTGATTCCCGGTCTTGGAGGCCTTTTCGGATTGCCTGGAGCAACCCAAGTCATCTTGAACCAGGACACCCAAGTCACGTTCGAGAGTTGATTTTTGCAGTACATCCGTTCCGAGTCGGTATGAGTAGCTGCCCTGATGTCGGATGGAAAGCACCTTGCATTTACTGACGTTGAAATGCAATAAGTTTTGGATCGACCATTGATACACTGTATCTAAGTCACTTTGGAGCACATGTTGGTCGGCGTTCGCCTGGATCCTGCGCCAGATCTTGATATCATCGGCAAACATTAGGAAGTTTGAAGCGATTCCCTGTGCAAGGTCATTAATAAACACCAGAAACAAACGTGGACCTAGAACCGAGCCTTGCGGCATACCACACTCGACTTGTATGGGGTCCGATAAATAGCTCCGAACTCTGACCACTAATTGCCATTGAAATAGAAAGTTGGCAATCCAGCTTAAAAGAGGGTCGCCGATCCCGTAATGCTGCAGCATGGATAGTAGTATCCGATGGTCTAGACGATCGAAAGCCTTGGAAAAATCCAGGTAGATCACATCAACACCTTCTCCAGCGTCGGCTGCTTCGGTCCAACTACTGCGTGCAATTAGTAAATTAGCTGTACATGACCGCTGCCGACGGAAACCGTGCTGTTCAGGAGTGATGAGGTTGCAGTTTTCCAGATAGCACACCAGTGCATCGGCAACTATGGATTCCATGACCTTGGAGAGTATAGGAAGAAGGGTTACTGGGCGGTAGTTGGAGGGATCAGATCTGCTTCCACCTTTGTGAATCGGGCTTATTATTCCAAGCTTCCACATGGCGGGAACTTGGTTCTGGTCTAAGCAGTGCTGAAAAAACTGAGCTAAATGTCCTGCCAGTTGGTTTGCTGCTGCTCCCAATGCCTCAGGACGAATGGCGTCGACACCCGGCGAGCTGTGTTTGCGTAGGGAAGTCAGCTTTTGCAATACAGCCTCTGCGGTAAAATTGATGTGGGCTAGTCCTGGTGAGCAGAATACAAAGCTTGGTAGATCGCTTGGTGGCAAGACTCTTTGAAACGTGGGGGCGTATTGCGTCTGCAGCGCGTTTGCAGCTTCCATAGACGTTCTTGTTGGGCCATCAGCCGTCTTGAGTGGAGGAAATACTTGCCTCACCTTTCGTAGGCTATTAACGTGCTTGTACAGCAGTTTGTGGTTAGCACTGAAGGTTTTTGCAATGTTCTGCTGATAGGCGGCTTTGTCTTCTCTTAACAGTTGAGTGCAGTGGTTACGTTGGGCTACGTAGTTGTCCCAAGTTTCTGGTGCTGGAGCTTCTCTGTACACTCGCCATGCTGCATTGCGTACTGTCATCCATTTTCGGGTTCTGCTCCTAACGAAAGAAGCCGATTTGCACTTATTGCAGGCTTTGATCTCTGAAGCCTGTGCAATCAGCTGACTGAATGTGTTGACGAACTCGAGTCAGGCGACTTCCGGGGGTTCTTCTTCGAGGAAAGACCATGTTGTGGCGCTGACTAGCTGGGCGAGTCGGTCGTACCTTGTGATGGTTCGCACAGTATCATCATTATCATTCCGATATTCTGAATAGCAGACGAAGTTGAAACTGATGACTGCGTGATCACTGCGACCCAACGGGCAGTCTAAAACCAACGCATCAATCATATGCTCTTCGTTGGTAAGCACAAGATCCAACACAGATGGCCGGTTACCAGTTCTGAACCGAGTGGGCAAAGTGATGTGGTTGTAAAGAGGAGCAGTAGTTACTAGATCTTGTAAATCGATTTTGAATTGTTCGCCGGTTTTGGTAGGGGCTTCTAAACAATGTACGTTGAAATCACCCATGATAAGAATGTGAGTGTACTTTGGTTGTAAACTGCACCTTAAAGCAGCCATTAGGTGGTAGTCGGTTTCGGGTGTTGAGTCAGGGGCGCGGTACACCAAGATAATAAGGCAAGCGTCCCTACCTTTTAACTGCAACCGGCACCAAAGAGAGTCGGGGAACTGCGAATCTGAATCCTCCACGGCTTCGCACTGTAAGTCGTTTCGGTAGTACAGGATTACCCCTCCTCCTTTTGTGAGCCTATCGTTCCGGATCAACGACATGCCGGGTAGCGACACTTCAGCGTCCGTCATTCCCGTGTGCAACCATGTCTCGGTGATACCAATGACATCATACGAGCCGGAAGCTTGGCGATCTTTCAGTTCAGCCAGTTTGTTAGAAAGTCCCTGAGCATTTGTATACAAGCAGGCCAGTTTCTCGGTCTCTAGGAGCCCGCAGAGAGGTGAAGCTGTCAGTGTGGGAGAATGCCGACCGATGGGAGGTCGGCAGTTATTCGTTTTTTTGATGGGTCAATGATACCTCGTTTGCAACTTGATTCGGCCAAGGTGCGTCCCAGCCTTCGTTTAAACCTACTTCAGAGTCAATTAAAGCAGCAGTCAAGTTACACTTCTGTACATCCGTCGGTATGCTTGCTGCTTCAGTTGCTTTAATACTTTAGCTGTGCGAATTGTTTGCGACCCTTAACCGAATTTCGGAAGGAAGATGTTTCCGATTTCTTCGCCATCGATCCAAAACATACTTTGCTTGTTGCTCTGACTGAACCACAAGTTTTAGGATTCTAGGTCCGCATCCTCTATAATTCGATGAGAGAGGTATCCTAGTGAGCGATAATGCCACAACATCATCCAAAGAAAGTGTTTCACGAATGAACCGCCACTGTTCTAAATCGTGCTTTCCGGTATCTTGAACATGGTTAGAAGGATGTTCTGGCACGCCATGTATGAAGACTGTGTTTAGGCGGTCTTGCTTGCTGTGCCCCTCTTCGGTGTTTCGTTTTGATTGTCGCGCGCTCCAAGGGACATCAGGATAGATACGTATCGCACAGGATTCGTGTTTTAGCGCGCTTGCGGAGAGCAAAACATTTTCCACGTCGGTTGAGGATTCTAGAGTTACTCGAATAAGTCTGGGTTCACCGTAGTGTGGCGAGTTCGAATGACGAGTAATTCGTAACAAGTTTATAGGCTTGGCTTTGATACTCATCTGCATACACAATGAGTTCCATTGGTCTTGGTCGTCTGATAACTTATCCCGCAATGTGATGGCGGTAGATTCAGGGACATTTGAGCATACAACAGTCCGGGCACTGTTGTTGGATCCCATTTTCGTCGATCTACAAGGTATGGTGCTCATTTGTCTTGACTTGTTGATAAGTGATTGTTTGCTGTTTTTCTCTCCATTTGCGTTAACGATGTTTACAATGGAAGAGGACGCAACGGCGGCCTCTCGGTGGACCCTTGCAGCAATCTCTGCATATGTAACCGATGTTCTGGGTGGCTTAGTCTCGACAAGAGATATTTGAGCTACAGGTACCAAGGGTTGGTGTTTGGCTGCTCCATCCTTGGTAATACTAGATGTCAGGTCTAGTGGAATTTGCTTAACCAGACGTTTTGAATGGTGCCTGATTTTCTTTGCTGTCAGTACTGCTTGATTCACGTAGGTACAGTCTGTTTTCGCCCGGCGTTCTACCAAAGTTGGAGAAGACAACGGAGATGGAGACATGGCTGATTGCGGTGCAGGGGAAGCGATTTGTTCAGCATTCCGTTGCTTAGCAGCCGCTACGCTTCTTTGGTCCATACTCGCTCCCATTGAAGTAATCTCATTGTTTATCCTCTGCTCTGCTTCTGCGATTAACCGGTCGCATTTCTCAGCTAGGATAAGCAAGCACTTAACGAGGGGGATGATGGAACACGCAGTACAGAACCAAAATGCATCTTGGGAGCTATTTCGCTCCCGTAACTGTTGTTGGGACACATTTGCACATTTCGTATAAATAAATAAATAAATTGTATATTCCTCGACTATGCGAGAAGCTGTTCTCTATAAGGAACAGATCAAATAATGGTACAACTTTTCCATGACATTTCATCAATACATTTTCAGAGAAAAACATGGATGCAATTGCAAATTATGTTACACAGAGTAATCAGAATCGTTCTGCTATTTTTACCTGCCACTGAATCAGGATTCTTTACAATCACATGATAGATATTTGGGCCGAGAGAAAAAAAAATGTAATGAAAGGGGCTGTTGTCCGAGATGTTATGTGTATGTGTTTCAGAAATTTATTCAGGCACCATGGATACCGTTTTCGAATGCGTTATCTAGGGACTGTGATGTCCCGAACATCTTAATCACGTTTTGGACGGTTAAATGCTTACTAATAGCAAGCTTAAAATTGCAAAGCGTAT
>OX104069.1:98229954-98269657 GCA_944474145.2 Dicrocoelium dendriticum | reverse complement strand
TAATTTCCGGCTGACCACCTGAAAACCCACCAGACGGAGGCCTTGTTCACCAGCCGCCCGTCCAGTTTTGAGGTCTTTGATAGCCTCCTTTAACTTCAACCTATCTACCAGTGGGAGGTCCGGCTGAACGCTGACACCACTACCCTTAAGTTTGAATGCAAATCGCAGTAACGGTTTGCGTTCCTCCGGGTAGAAAGGACTACGCGAAGTAGTCGGGGTCGTGGATTTGGCGTAGCGATAGGAACGTTCCCCAATCTGGTCAGCTTTCTGACAGTGACACCAGGGAAACCAGGTGGAAGCAGCTTGCTGACACACAGTTTCAGCCA
This sequence comes from Dicrocoelium dendriticum, assembly GCA_944474145.2. NCBI lineage: Eukaryota > Metazoa > Platyhelminthes > Trematoda > Plagiorchiida > Dicrocoeliidae > Dicrocoelium > Dicrocoelium dendriticum. The sequence goes on along the minus strand of OX104069.1, from coordinate 98,269,331 downwards.
CTTGATGTCATCCAAGATGCGTTCCCTTGGGAGAACAGCCTCAAATTCAGTAACGTTACGGAATATAACGCTACTATCGGTGAAAGAGTCGGCACGACGGGGAGTGTTTACCCCACGTGCCTTTGATACGACACCTATACCAGCTGTTTTCACCACTGGTGGTGGGACTGTCTCTGGCTTCCCAAACGACGCCGAAGCAACGGTAGCGTAGGTTTTCCGCTCTATTGCCGACGTCTTGCTGGTTCCAGGGTCTTCAAGCCCCTTCGAAGTTTTACGAGCAGATCTTGTCCGCTGCTTCTTTTGGCTCACTGGGACTGGCCGACCTATCCTCAAACCGCCTGGTCGTTTCTCCAGGAAATGAAAAAACCACACACCGGTCCAAATGGAGCTCATTCCGCCATTCCGGAGGCGCTACCTTCACGGGGTCTAAACAAATGGGTTTAGCTTGCCCCGTACTCAGAGAACAATTTACGCACTTGGAAGAATATATGTACATGGATCCCTTGGTCCACAACCGAAGCCAAACAACTCTGGCGTGATTACCTCCACTGCCTTAAACATTCCTAATCGCCAGTCACCTGGAGCTATTCTGATGTCATTTCACGGACAGCGTTACGCACGTATACGTGGCTATTCCGATGGTCTTCCATGGAATTTTCACTTGGCTATGGAAACAGTTACAAGTACTTACATCTGCAGGAATCCCAAATCCAATTTGCTGAGAATGGCGTTTTTGCCTATTAAGAATATATTCAGCCACAAGAAACAACTTCACTCACCGACCCCATGACAAGTCCAGCGTGGATAGCTGGACATGGTTTGCGAGCCGAGCAAGAATATAATAGAAGAGCCGGCCTCTATTAACAGTGTGTTTACTCACCTGCATCATTATCATTCGACTCTTCGAATCTTGCATCATTGACCGGCTTCAACGACTGCTGCCGTATCAGAACTAAGCCATTCGGCCAACCAACGAAGAATTTTGGCTGTCAACCGACTGCGAATAATAGAATGCAAAATCGGTCTATACGATGCATAACCGACTTGCACTACTGTTCAACGAAAGCTACGGCAGTGTTCCAGGACGTGGTAGATTTTCGCCTGGCAAGCGTTCTCCCTATAAAAAGCCACAAATGTCCGCTTAACAACACTGCAACGTGGCGGATGTGACTCGCTACAAAATAAAGTCACAGCTATGCATTTCACACTGACGCAGTCCTCAGCCTTCTGCATCGAACCTGTGAAACTAATTCTGCTATGAAGATTGCTTCGTTGGAGCACAGATCATCTCTATCTCGTAATGGTTATTGGTTGCAACAAAACCTTGATTAGGCTCCTGTGCTCACGGATCACTACCTGGCGAAATTACCCCCAACTTGTGTTTTGACGGATTTTTGCGCGCCAGAGCGCCATAACGTTCCTTGGTCTGACTATTACCGGACAATGTGCTCACTCATATGGACAACATTTTTCTTTTATACCTTTCATTAAAACGAAATGTTTTAACATTCCAAAGCAGCTATGCTTGTATGCATATTTGATCACGCCTGTACAGGTGTTTCTCGTTTTACCGAGAATATACTATTTATTTATTTATTTATAATGGAGCTATGAGAAACTTTCGGTGACCAGATGTAACCATTCCATTATGCAGGTTGGTCATTGGTGGAGCCCTGCAGTGTCACACAATACATCATCTAGCCAGCGAAGGTAAGTAACACAGATATCCTAAAAGGTTACAGAATGGAAAAACAAGGGATATCTCCTAGTATCTCTGGATATGCTCAACGATGTATGGAGCCTACAATAAATCACTGTGGAAAACGGGATGAAAATAAGAGGAACGAAGGATAATGGTGCTAAGAGAGAGAACCGGTAGACAGCAACTAAATTCGCATTAAGCCTTCTAGTTATTAGTGGATATTTACAGTGACAGAAGAAGTCAACAAACAAGCGAAGGTGTGTGATGCAAACCATACAAGAGAGTAAATGTTGGAGAGATAACGAGTGACTTCTGGCGCAAAGATCTATGCTATCTACAGTGACTCGCTGCAGCTGAAATGTGGTGACGTAGGTAATACTGTAGATGCGCGGAGGACTTCGACAACACGGAACAGCAGAAAACGACAAGAGCAAGAAAGCGGATCCGACAGAGGCACCGGAATCAGTCAGCATAACGCAGGCCCTACCGGACGAGTGGAAAAGGGACCGCGGGCGACGACGGGAAGAAAGTCTGCTCCCGGAAGATCTCAAACGATATTGGAGGAGAGGTCAAGAATTCAGACAAAGACGCCGATTGTTATGCTCCAAGGATTGACTCTAAGCCGAGTGACGCCTGGGAGATCAAGCAAGTCGAGAGCCATCGAACAAGTACAGGCTGGTCGGAAAGCGACGTACAGGAGCGGAGATACGAAGCAAAATAGACGAAGCTGAGTCGCCGAATTGTCGCCAAATGGCGGGCGAAGGTGCCCTTTGACCGCAACGCATTTCTGGTGCGTTGTGGTGTAGAAATGTGACTATATGTGTGTGGGCGTGAGCGCGTTTGGGACAGAGCTTGACGTGCAATACAGATCGTGCTTTATTGCCCCCGTTGTACTTGCTACAATAGGAAGAACTGATAATGGTACCAAAGGGGAGAGCGTATCGACGGCTAGCAGTGGCATTGTGGTCAAGTCTTCTAGTGGCTAGTGGATACTTAACTGTCCTAGAATAAATCAACAAACAGCAGATGTATGTGACACAGACAGTCCCAAAGGATGAAGGTTGAAGATAAAAGGGCGTGGCTGTTAGTACGCTTCGGATATGCGCAAAGATGCTTGGAGCGTACGACCACTGGCTGCTTCTAAACGGAGACAGATTTTAAGACGATCGACAGATGGTGGCGCTAGTAGAAGCTATCGGTGGCCAGATGTAGCCATCCCAATAAGTCGCTTGGTCGGTAGTGCATATCTACAGTGTCACAGAACGCGACAACATGTCACCGAAAGTAAGTGATACAGACATTCTGTAATGGGAGAGGAAGCCAGAGCCAACCAAGTAAGCGAAGTGGTAGGCATACACGCTAAATGGAAGCGCGATTAAAAGAGAATATCCAATATTATCGTGATTCATATGGTAAAAAGTATAAGAGAGAACGGAGTCAGCTTGTCCATTAGGATATATTTGGACAACGTTAACTGGTACTTGACCACCTGCACACGCCGGCCTCACAATTTGCTGCTGTCACTGTTACAGTTACCATTAAATGTCTGTACAGTTGCACGAACTTGATCATGACTCCATGGGCGTGCCTCGCATAGTCGAGAATAAAATATTATTTATTTATCTAGGTAGTGTCCAGTTAAGTTAAGGCGATTAGCCAGAGGCGGATGTCGAGCTAGCCAGATGTTGGAGGTTTACGGGAATGCAGAAGCATTCGGTATCCGGTGGTTGATACTTAGGTGATGGAAGACTTAAGGGGTTGTTGTAGGAAGCAGGAAGATAGGAATATTAGGAGTCGGGAAGGATAGTGTGGTAAGGTAAGAAGAGGGGATTATAAGTGGTCTGGTCCAGTTTCAAAAAGCTCGTCTTCAGGACAGTTGATACTCAGTAGTTTGGAAAATTGTGTGACAGAGAGGTATTTACTAATAACGAAGCGGGAATTGTTTATAATCATGGGTGCCCTTATTGTGAGAGGTAACCAATTCCATACGTGCTCCTGTCTGTAGAGGTAGAAGTTGGAGCGAATATTACTGCGCGTTCCTGGTAGGATAATGGAGTAGGGTCTATCACCTGGGGGGTACGAAGTGAGGCAGGGGTAAGTGGACCCAATTGGGATTGTTAATAAGCGAGAATAGGATATCGAGGTTGGTTTTCAGTCGGCGCAGCCATAACGGGTCAAGCTTAAGTGTGTTGCATCGATCACGGTAGCTAAGACTTGAGTGCGCCAGGAGGCGTTTCGTGAAGGTACGCTGTAGCTTTTCGAGGGCTATTCTGTCGCATTTTCAGGTTTGTGCATACTATAGAGCAGTATAGAGCAGTAGTAATATCCCGGTACCATAGCATGCATTGTGAACTTATACACCGCCGTGGTTCAGCATTATATGATACGACTCCCTCAATCATTATTCTTGACTGTTGTCCCTTCTTTATCCGACCTTCTTAGCTCTCGTCTGTCGACCTTCTTTAGCTCATCCTGTCAGTGCACAGCTGCTACTTGCTAGTTGCACAGCTGTCACTCGTCTATGACACCTAATTAATAAGCATTCTCACTGGCTTCTCCCGGCTCAGTCTTCCCTAGCTTTATTCCTTTAGCACCACAGCATGATCCTATTATATGCGCATCGCCTACTTTTGCTCTAAACAAGTTAAGAGCCTTAACGTATGCCTGGGATTCATTCGTTCGTTATCCTTTCTTTATGAAGCCTTTTTGCTCTCTTCTATCGTGCAGGCATATCCATGTATTCAGCGCAAGCCGCTGTATTGCCTTACCCTTCTTATGTTCACTTATATTTTTCTTAAATTATTGTCTTAGACCTTATTACATGCAATCACACAACTCTCGGGCTAGCATTCGCTGGCACTCTCCAGCTTGGTACTATTAAATTACCACCCTAGCTGCTGAGGTTAGGCATCACTGCTCCGATACTCTAAGCAATCTTACACTACGCTTGCATTTCGGCCATTCCCTGCACTTCCGTCAATTAATGTTTCTTAGCCCCTTAGATCTTCCCTCCTCTCACTTGGTCAGCAGGCAGACGCCCGTTAGCTTCACATTTCTAGCTGTTCGTTTCTCACCATTTTCTTAGCATCGTAGTATGACTTGTTTTTCTGCGCGACGCTACATATATATTTGTTCCGCACGTGCGCTTTCCTTTAACTGATCTTTAATACTTCATTTCTATCGATCAATCCTTTCTCCCCTATTAATCTGGATCCGCTTTTACAGCAAAGGTATTGACACTTAACTTTGTAGGAGGTTAGCCCTCATAGGCTTTTCCTATTTCAATAGGCCATAGCACTATACTCCTAGTACCCTCGTGTCGTCTTTCTGTCTGGATCACCCGATAATTTTTACTCAGCGCTTGAGTCCTATCTATCCGCTGACTTACCACCTCTTTCGATGTAGGCTGGCCACCAGCCGTCCATCCACCATTCTAACGCCGCTGGTCCCTGAACTCTGCTTTCTGTCTTTCCACGCAATAGTCTCATCATAGTAAACTGATACTGCGTTTTTGCTTAATGGAGCAAAGCTCTGTATTCCTTGTAGATAGTAGCAACCAACTTATAGGGACACTGCTTTCGAAAAGCATTCAAAAGACACTTTCAGCACAATCATTGCTGCACACTGTACAGCATTTGTCTCCACACAAAATCTTATAACATAGGAGTTTAATAATGTTTGTATCCACGCCTGTTCGTTGCGGCCTTGGTTGTCTCTCACCTTCCCTTTTCTCCGAGGTCCGGAACTTCTTGGGGATCTGGGATAGTACCGAGAAACCGCTTTTGTCCGGAACAGAACAACCAATAAGGAACTATGAAGCACATGGCTGTACAAGAAACAGGTACAACTGCAATCACTACAAGGACCGTTTTCCAGTGATGCTAGCTGGTTTTGAGAAATTCACACATCTGAGAAGAATACATACTCCTGAAAAACCCAGACTCAAGATACTGACGTTTCGCCCACCTGGATACCCACAAAGACGATTCTTCGTGAAGCCCACATCCTCGATTCGTGTCAGCCATTATGGCGGCCTTGCCCAAGATATCTCATCAAATAGCAGAGGACATTGAAGGTCAGTTGACTGCGGATATCTGAGTGTGAAATCAGTCGACTACCTGGTCTGCCAGTTTTATATTAGTGCACCGACAAATTTCTGACAGTGTTCCAGGACCTGGTGGGTTTTCGCCTGGCAAGCGTTATCCCTATACAAAGCCACAAATGTCCGCGTAACAACACTGCGACGTGGCGGATGTGACTCGCCACCGAATAAAGTCACTGCCCTGAACTACTTACTGGAAAGTCGACCAGAATCATTATTCAATATTGCCCTGTCACTTTCAATAATAAGTTACATCATGCGTATATGTGTCGTTTTCATTACACATGCAGTGCCCTGACTGTTTCCAATACGCACGCTAGAATTCAACGTTTTGTCATTCATTGAAGACTCCATCCCGTGACTACTTACATAATTTCCGCAGCCTGTACAACCTTCGGCTTACTGCCGACTACACTCATAGAAACGTGTTTGTTGCGAAGCAATATTGCATGTAAATATTGATCAAGCCTTGTTTGGTGTGTCTCAACAGATTCGAGAATAAACTATTTATTTATTTATTTACTCTAGCAAGGTCTGGGCACATGTTTTGTAGAGCGCAGTCGTAGATTATTGTGTTGTCGTGGTTTTGAGGATGTATCCGATGAGAGAGCGCGCTTTTGCTGCGGAATAAACTACCTGTTCCGCGAACAGGAGTAGTGCACGCCTAGGTCACGCACTGTTAGACGGTTCCCTAATAGCATGCTTGTAGCATTAAGGTATTGGGTGGCATGGTGCATCTGTATATTAGGACATTAAATTTTGCTGGTGTGAATGCCAACTTCCATGTGTCGCACCATGCAGCTAGTGCTCTTAAGTCGTATTGTATATGAGAGAGGGCGATGTGGAAGTTTCACGGATGAAATAGGAAGACAATTTTGATGTCGTCGGCAAAGAGGTAGGGTGTCCCATGTTTGGAAACCTGTAGCACATCATTGCTATAGAGCAGGAAAAGTAGGGGCCTTGAACGCTATCTTGAATTACGCCACTTTTGACTGGTCTTGGAAGTGACATAAAGTCCCCTACCAGTACTGACGGTGAGCGAGCTGTAAGACATGATGAGAACCAAGTGTGCGGTTTGCCGGAGATACCATATGATTCCAGCTTCATCAAGAGATCTGTATGTGGTACCTTGTCAACGGTTTTGTCATGTCTAGTAAGAGGATGGCTAGTGCTTGCATGTTGTCAATCTGTTGAGTTACATGGTTAAGGAAATCAAATTGGCAGGTCTGACAAGGTTTAGACAGCAGAACTCCATGTTGTTGTCGATTGATGAGGTTAGGAGTAAGCAGAAAGGTGAGCATGGTTTATTTGACTATTCGTTCCATTACTCTTGAAGCTAGAGGCGTGTGGCTGATGAGGCGAAAGTTTTCCATGTTCTGCTGACTGCCTTTTGTGTTTGGGGAGGACGGTGGCATGTTTCCATGTGGTTGGATAAATCCCGTTTGTCATGGAAAGTGTGAATAGGTTGAGAAGTAAAACTCAAATGTCCTGACCACCGAGTATCAGCAACGTAGAGGTGAGACCATCGGGACCAGGATGTGATGACCATTTGACTAAGCTGATTACTCGAATGACAGAACGTAGGTTAAACTTAATAGTGTCGGGTGAGTCATTGGTGCGCCTAGATGGCAAAGCTGGTGAGGTTCCGTTAGCGTCAGTGAAAGAATTACAGAAGTATCCATTGTAGGTCTCACATATTTTTGATGGATCGCTAATAACGGATGTGTCAGAATGTCGCAGTGAGGCAACAGGCGTAAATATTTTATTGCTTCTTTGTCGGAGTAGTTCACTCAGTGACTTGGTTTTATTGTTAGATTTAAGGGCTGCATCTTCTCCAGCAATCTTGGCTGATTCCTGCGCAGTTTGCCAGTTGGTTAGCATTTCGTTCATGCAAACAAGGATGTGGAATTCCTTAGTTTTGGAGTATCGATGGCGCATTTTTTTGATCTTCCTAAATACACCGTAGGCCTTGGCTGATTTCGCTGTCATCTTTAAGCGGCTTCTGCAAGTGAGTGGGGCGAGCACATATAGGCAAATGAAAAGATTTAGATTTAGGCCGTGTGCGGCTGCGTATACGTCAGTGGCTAAAAGGAAGTTGTCCCAGTTCGCAGCTCGCATTAATCTCGCAAAGTTGTTCCAGTTAATGTGGTTAAACATTCAAAACTGTTTGACGAAAGAATTCGCGCAGTGTGGAGTAGAAAGTGTAAATATGGTTTTGACCACCTTGTAGTAGCAGCCATGTATATTATTTAGTATACCAGCGACTGCATCAGAGACACCTTGCGTAAAGATTAAGTCTGAGGTGTTAGAAAGCCTGGTATGATCGTGAACTTGTTGGGTCCAGTTATTTGCGTGGACCGTGTCAAAAATCTGCTGTATCTGATTGAGGCAACCTGGTCGTTCCAGGTGATAAGTGACCTATTAAAACCGCCACCCACTATCTTGTGCCTCGGGGGCAGTATGGAGATTTCAGTGGAAAGCCTAATGAGTTTATTACTCTTTTCGCTAGATGTGTGTGGAGGGTTGTATGCGTAATCGATAAGAATGTCAAGTTGACCTCCTGTCGTCTGGATTCAGATGGGGTCTTCAGGGTCACCCATAGATAACAGTTCGAAATCGGGTGCACCAACGTCGCCCCGGACATAGATAAGGCAACCGCCACACCGCTGGTTGCCGCTTTCGTTACAGAATGTGGTGTAGCCAGGAATGCGTAGTAGGCTGTCAGAGGTATTTGAGGGGTGCCACGTTTCTGTGATGAGAACCAGCTGCGGGTATGAGAGTAGGAGAAATGGGCCACTTAGGTGCATGTTGTGGGTAATAGGTCGCGCGTTAATAAGCAGCACGCCTTATGATGCAACGCAAGGAGAGTTGAAAGAGTTAGATTGTGTGAGTTAAGTAGCACAATAGGGTGCAACTGGCGCAGGGCACATGGAGGTGGTAAGAAAAGGTGGAGAGGGTGATATAAGAATGTGATCAGGAAGCGCTTGAGTAGGTAACTGATGGTATTCGGCAGCTAAGGAATCTGTGGTAATATTACTGACTGTAGAACCTATCCGGAGGGCCGAAAGCAACCCTGGGGGTAGTTGCAGTGAGCATATGAGTTGTTGGAGGTAATAGAGAGCTGGTCAGAACCCATGGGGGACTGGGCGAGGTGGGTCGTGTCCTGCTGCATCCCATAAAAAGGGACCGTGGATGGCATGGCCCGGTTGGAGTGCTTGTCATCCGGATATCTTTTTGTTCAGGAGAACGTATGGTCAGGGATTGCGAGGTGGTGTTGATGGGGCGGTAGAGATTTTCAGAAGGGCGTCGTCCTTGGGAGGGATTTGTTCCCCACTGTTTCGAGAGGTTGTTGGGATTGGTAGCGGGGTTGTGCACTTGAAGTTTGGATGGCGTAGCGCTTTTGTATGGCCGACTGGGCGATAGCGTACCAGGCGGTTAGTTTGTTATTAGGGGAATCACTGCGTTGTTGCTGCGCGGACTGCTCATATTTCCATTTTGCTATGGTGGCTGGTAGAACGTCCTCAGTTTGTGAGATTCGCGGCATTGCTTATAGTCCTGGTGCTGAATAGCATTGTTGGGCGCCTAGAGTGGGTAGGGCTTGCGCAGTGGCTGGGCGGATTGGGTCAAAACCTGTGACGTTTGTGAACGAAATGATTTTGATCTCACGCGATTCATTGGTAAAGATGTCGATTGGTGCTTATCAACTATCCATTTGTGCAACGAGAACATTGCTTGGGTACGATTATCATTTTTATAGGGATGCATCAGCGGGGAGTGGTTCGTAATACGAGGCTTGCAGTTTTGTGACTGTTGACCTAACGAATTGCTTAGACGATCTTGCTGTAAAGCACACAAATTTAAGCGAAATACATTCTCTCAATAACGACAGAACGCACAAAGTCTCTGTCAGGCTCAAGCGAATGCGCTCCCCCTACAACACTACTAAGGACTTTTATCTCATAATTAGCATGAACAAAATCCTGGCCAGTTGAAGAACCTCGCTAAACACACAACAGTTAGCAACTGAGCACCGAGCCCTTAGTACCCACAACAAAGAACAATCCCTTGTGTAACTTCGGAGTGATGGCACCGATATGCGAATTACCTCTCTCAGGCTCCCTGATAAAAGGGTACTTGCGAATGCAGGCGATCTATGCGATTACGTTAACAATCACTTCTGTGACACCTTCACTGCCACAGATTTGATAGTACCAGTGAGCATACCTAAGTTCACTGATGGTCTACTGCACACTATCAAGTTTAACCTGAGCAAAATCACGCGGGCACTTCGTTCCCTGAGGACATGACATTACCCTGGTCCAGGTGGTGTCTACTCCACACTGCTGAAACTTGGGGTCCCGGACATTTCCAACTTGTCTATGAAGAGCGGCTGCTACCCAAACATTTGGCCTTATTCGTAGACCATCATTTAATTGCGAATAACTCGCAAACTACTGCAAGTATTGTGTTGCTTTTGCGTTCAACGTATTCAGGCGCTAAAGCTGGTCCAGACCAGTGTAAATTTGTGCCACTTTAAGCGGTATTCTATCTGTAGAAAGGCTTTTTCTTTTATCTGAGAATAACTCAGGTTGAAATTTTGCGCCGGAGAGCAATATCAGCGTATGAAAAGTAGAGCTGTATTTTTTGTTAATTGGTATTTTTCTACTGAAGCGCGCAGCTTTATTTTCTCTCTTAACAAATTGTTTTTATTTTTGTCTGCATTTATCGGAATTGTTTTCAACTTTTCGTATGCCTTTTAATCCCTTCACTCATTTCTTCCATGTGCGCACAACTGGGGCAACTGAGTGGCCAATTAATGTGCGATCAATTTAAAATGCACTTTCGGCGAATTGGCTTCTGTTAAAAGGAGAAATGGCACAACTACACCTCCGCGAAGTTTTCACAACAGAACAAGGAGTTCAATATCACCCGCAGGAACCAGAAACATGTTAAGGTGGGCGCCTGCTACCCAGTGGCTGTATATCAAACAATGCCAATGCATTGTAATTGCTGATGATGAACATATACTTATATTTTACCTACTTCCATGCAAGAGCATCGGATTTATGTAAGCATTGATCTGAACACTTTAGGGTGCAGCCTCTAGCAGGTCTAGAAATATAACTATTTATTTATTTATTTAAAGTACGCGACGGTTGTTACTCGACATAAACAAGGTAATCGTCAAAATGTAACTAACTACCGTTCTCTTATCTACACACCTATCGCCTCTAGGGTCATCGAAAGAATAATTAAGGAGGAAACGTTTGCATTCTTACTGCATCGTAATCTCATTAACAGGTCACAGCACGGGTTTTTACCATCAAAGTCCTGCCAAAATTATCAGGTTGAATTTCAGCACAACGTAACGCAATATATAGACATGGGGCAGGCACGCGTCATTGTCTTCCTTGACATTAAAAAGCATTTGACCGAGTCTCACGCAAGGGGCTACTCACAAAAGTTAGTCGCATTTGGCATGTCAGCTAATCTTCGCGTCTGGTTTTCATCCTCCCTTAACCTTCGAACCCGGTCAGTACAACAGGGTAACATCACTTCGAAGAGGTTTATTGTAACCAGCCGTGTGTTCCATGGATGCGTCCTTGGTTCCTTGCTGTTGCTACTGTATGTAAATGACATATTTCGTAATTTCAATCAGGGCACACCGTACCGGTTTGCTGACGAGGTTAAAGTGGTGTTTTCCTTCGATCCTAAGGACATGCATAACCGCCTCTCCGTCATTCGAAATGACCGCAATGCACCCGCCATCTGGTGTGATTTCTGGAACCTTGAATTCTCCCTATCAAAGTGCAAAGTGCTCTCATACAGGTGTCCTGTACCACCTAACACGCTAATACATAATGGGTGTTTTCCCAGAAATCGGCTCCTCCGTTAGCTACATCGGCGTGCACTACACAAGTTCGCTAAATCTCGCTGTACAGGTGAGCTATAGTTCTGCAAACGCAAAGGCAATAGTTGGATACATCTTCCAGTCTATGCGCATAAGAGAATCTCGACTCACTTTTTATAAATTATGTGCCGGACCAATTCTGGAATGCTGTTCGTTAGTTATTGCTGACACACGCAAATTCCATAGCTTAGTGCCCGCAAAGGCACAGCGAACGTTTGATATGCGCCTAATAGGCCTTACTACACTCAGATATCAAGATCGGTGTAAGCAGCTCGGGCTAGTGCCACTGGCTTCGCCGACTTAAAGCCAAACTTATCTTCTTCTATAAACTCGGCAGAGGCTCTAACACAGTTAATGGCTGCATCTTCCAAATGCTGTGCGATATCCGATACCCTTTACGTAGAAAGCCGCACATAATTTTTCTAACCAGAGCGCACTGTTCCGTACGTTTTGACTTCTTCCTCTACAGATACGCTAGCGTATTGAACACGTTGCCAGAAGCTGTCAGAAAATCTGAAAGTGTCATATCATTCTCTGTGTCAATAAACAGATTACTCACAGCTCCCAAAGTAGCGGACATAGTGGGCACATGCGTATCTGCAGAGGCGTTTTGGGAAAACGTACCTACAAATATAAAGCTGCACAACAAATCTAATCTGCGTCCACCTGTCACTGAAAGCAACTTTGCTCCCTCTAGAATGTTTCCTTTCATACATTCTTGAATAGTACTCAACTACCTACTGCATCAGCCCCACATAATTCGGAGTTGTTTATCACTTCACCGTTACCTAGTCCAGGCTCGCTGAGCTGTCTCACCGGAGCTTTGATTACATCCATGCGAATGAGGCATAACACCACTCAAATAAACCAACATATTATTCTCTATTATGTGAGGCACGATCATTGAGGCGTGGTAACGGAGGTAAAGCTGTAAAGCAACTATTGCCATTGTAACAGTGACGGTAGAAAATTCATCATAATTCCATGATCAAAAATGCACAATGGCAAAAAACGAAAAAATAATTTAGCTGTCATGAGATGGGATCCGTTCGTTCGGACATAATCAGTCTGCCTTTATTGCAGTCATACCTCGGCTAATAATAGATTGAGAATCCTGCAGAATCCATCGGAAGCTAATTGAAGTGCACGCTCGAGACAGATATGACGATACAGTGAGTTCGTGCATAAGTAACTCAAAGGTCAACAGTAATATCGTAGAAAGTGAAAAGACGACAGTATATGCGTAAAATCGTAGAAATAGGAGACGACCGTATATGCGGATGTAGAAGTTCCAGTGGAAGGTACCCATCTAGAATGGCGACGCTAGTTGACCTGCCAGTGTGAAGTTATGGGCTATGATTTTATTCGGTGGCCGGCCACATTCGTCACGTTGCAGTGTTGTTAAACGGACATTTATGGCTTTTTATAGAGTGAACGCTTGCCAGGCGATAACCCACCACGTCCTGAAACACTGCCGCCAATTCATTGAATGGCAAGTTGTAACTGGCAATATTTCTTGTAGAACGTTTGTTTGCTCGGTTATTCGTAGTCAAGTTGCGTCCCATGTTTCTGATAGCTGGTGCGCTAGGCGAGTTCTTATTGCCTTCCTGAGTCCTGTCCTGCGTCCCATTGGTAGGTCGGGAACCAAATATTAAATAAATAGGTATACGTCTAGACCTGTTAGAGGCTGCACCCTAAAGAGTTCAGATCAATGGTTACATTTATCCGATGCTCTTGCATGGAAGTTGGCAAAATATATGTTCATCGTTAGCAATTGCAAATGCATTGGCACTGTTTAGTATACAGCTACTGGGTCGCAGGCGCCCACCTTGACATTTTTCTGGTTCCTTCGGGCGATATTGAGCTCCTTGTATTTTATTGTGAATACTTCGCGGAGGTGTAGTTTGCCTTTTCTCCTTGAAACAGAATCCAATTTGCCACAAGTTCACTTTAAATTGATCGCACAATAATTGGCCACTCAGTTGCCCCAATTGTTGTTGCGCACATGGAAGAAATGAATGAAGGAATTATAAGGCATACGAAAAGTAAAAACAATTCCGAAAAATGCAGACATAAATAGAAGCAATTTGTTAAGAGAGAAAATAAATCTGCGTGCTTCAGTAGAAAAATACCCATTAACAAAAAAATATAGCCCTACTTTTATTACGCTGATATTGCTCTACGGCGCAAAATTCCAACCTGAGTTATTCTCAGATAAAAGAAAAAGCCCTTCTAAAGTTAGAATACCGCTTAAAGTAGCACAAAATTACACTTGTCTGGACGAGCTTTAGCGCCTGAATACGATGAATGTAAAAGCAACACCACGCGTGCAGTAGTTTGCGAGTTATTCGCAATTAAATGATGGTCTACGAATAAGGCCATTTTTATTTTTCGCTAAAAATCGCTTTCTGCTTTGCAAGCAGATAGCAGAAAAAAGAAAAGAAAATATAAAAAGTAGGGAAGCGGTGTATGTTCTAGATAGGCATAGCTATCCAGAAATGCTCTAATTAGCCCGTAATACCCTGCGACAACTACGGACTGCGCAGGTGGCCGAAAAGTAAACTTTGCAGGCAAGCATGAAAAATATATGCAATTAAGGGATGAGCTAGCGCGAAAACGCTAGAAATCCAGCAAGGAATATTATATCTACAAGGGAATTCAGTGGAGCTTGTAATTAACTCACGGTTAGAAGGCCACAGCATACCGTTTTCAGGGGATACTGAGCCACATAAACAACCAGTAAAATAGAGTTTAGCATTTTTTAAGCCTCTAAACTTTTCTAAAGCTTACAGCAAGGCCGCATGAGCCAGATCTACCTGAGTAACTCAGGGGATCTTTCAGATCCGTTGACAGATTTCGGCCTGCAAAATACACACATTACTTAGCTAAACATCACAAGATTTATCCCTTAGAGCCGATTTTCTATATTAATGAGGCTCTGTCTCTAACATCAGTGAGCTATAGGAGCCTGTCACTAATAATAAAGAAATGAGCATGGGAAAATTTAGTAAAATTTAGCTAATTGCATTTGGGCGTGAAATCCGTTTTGGTCTACATTGGTTGGGCTTTAACAACTCTACTTCTGGTGGTTGAGCTTGCTTATACTTGAGGTATTGTTATGCCTCATGTGTAGATGCACACTATTGTGCAGTTCTTTGATGAATTTCGATTTATTTCTCTCCATTTTTAAGTTCCGAAGATAGTGCCGGCGGTGTTCATCCAGATGGCAATGTTAACTGGCACTCTAATGTCACACCGACTATTTCTTTTGTGATTTTCCTGGCAAGAGCTGTTCTAGCACCCTAGGCAAAGAGCGATAAGGTAAATCAGGAGTAGAATAGTAACAAAAACCAGTGGGAGCTGGTCGTTCACCCGCCATTACGCATAACGCATGGTAGGCTTTGGAGCCAGCTAAAATATAAGTGACACACGGGCGGCCAAGAGAAGAAAAGTGGTGATGGAAAGTTTCTGGTGCTCCAGCCAGCCAGTGTGACAGGGGCCTCTCTGTCATTGGTTAGCTTTCGTGCCAGTGAAATGAAATCTGAAAATGCGAGTGTTTTACGAGCAAAAGCAGTTAAAGAAGAGGATCTGATTTTCATTATGCCTGTCTACTAGTGTTGCCAATAGCGAAAGGCACATGTATACCAGATAAAGCTAAGTATATGGGGTCAAGAGAGAGTAAGTGGAGGGCAAAATGTCTGATTCTTGAGCCTAGAACTGTTAAAGTGCGCTCTTTGTCAACAATAAGAAAGATTATTTTTTTATTTTGCGGTTTAACCACTGATAGTGTTTGGAAACTGCTGAGTATAGTAACTAGCGCTCAGACTTAATGAAAAAGCTTCTATTAGGGCCCGCAGGCAACCGACATCTAGGAAGACACATAAAGGTTCATTTAAAGCCGGCATTTAGACGATTTTGGACAATTCTAATGCTACGCTTAGGTGCATCCACAGCAGAAAACGTTTTCAACATTCTATGCAAGGCTTAGGTCTGGTAGCATGCCTTTACTAGGGGTACCATAGAGGTCATAAGCCTAATACTTTTTCCACGGATCCAGTGGTCAAGAAGTTGAATGTGATAAAAGTCTGAAGAGAAGGGATGAAGATGTAGATAAGAAATAAGGATTGAAGGAAGAGGTCGGTGAAGAATAAGATCATCTTGTATTCAGTTTGCTATTCTTAAACCCTGGAAAATGTGTGCGACGGATACCGTTAAAGGCTCTTAGGTGCTAGAACGGTAACCACAATGAATGTGGATGAGCTTTGAGCTGAAGGTGCTTAGATGTCTTGCACTACATCGTGGGCGTCCTCAAGCTATATCAGGGCCAGTTTCAAAGAAGTGGTCTTGCGAATCGCAGATATGGAAGATGCTTTGTAGATTGCCAAAACATAGGAATTTTTGTATCTCCTTCCTGAAGACCTGCAAATTTTGGATTTCTCTTATTCTGATAGGCAACCGGTTCCATATGTTCACGTAGACAACTAAGAAGAAACGAGACCGCAGTCTCTTCTTTGCCTTTAGCGGAGTAATGGAATGGCCCCTGTTTCGGAGTATCGATTCAGACGCGCTCCTTAGTTTAAGACAAGTGATATTACTGTGCAACTTTCTATGAATTAGCTTGTGTAAGAAGCACATGTTAAGGATAATGCGCCTTTGCCATAGGGGCTGAATTTTAAGGTGTTCACACCTTTGTCGGTAATTCAGCGCTTGCTGCGGTGGAGTCAGCATCTTCGTAAAGCGTCGCTGAGCTTTCTCAAGCAGAACACGGTCCGACTTACGTAGATTGCTGCATATAAAAGAGTAATATTCTAGATGTGGCCTGACGTGACTCTTATACAGTTCTAGCCTTGCATCGGCGGTTTCTATGCAACGGCGTATGTGGAACGATAATCCTCTTACCCTTGCGACTTGATAATGCACTTGCTCTGCAAAGTTGAGGCTCATAGAGTAGCGCAAGCCCAGATCTGTTGTTATGATATTCTGTTTGATAGTGATAGCGTTTATTGTTAGGGACCCAGCAGGTATAGAGAATCTGTGGGTCATGACGTTCGATTTTTGAGCGGAGTAGGTCATTTGAATATGAGGTGTTGATCGCCTGCAGAATCACGTGAGGTGTTAGAGGGTAATACGTTGAAAAATGTTGAAGGTTTGTTTAAGTCTTGAAGGATAAAATAGGGTTCCGAAGTAAGAATCGCAGCTCCTTGGGTTAAGTAGTAAAATTGCTTAGAAATATAGGAAACCTCGGCTAATTGAAAGGTTAAAACGGATTGAAGAGCTCAGAAGGACCAAATGTTCTGGCTTTGCATTGGCAGGAGAATGTGCATTCCGGGGTAAAAGGTTGTGCTCCAGGCAAGCAGTATGTGGAAGAGATATGCTAGGTAAACTGAGCTCAATGGTTCAATCCTCGGAAAATGTTTGTCGGTGAAATATAACGAAAAGTTTGCCCGGGTAGTACGTTGTAAAAAGAGTTGATACTCTTCCGCTAATGTCCAGATAAAGGAACTGTGTACCTTGTATTATAGTCGCAACGCTGGAGAATTCCTTGGGTGTGTGTCGCCGTACCTGTGAAAAACTCGGTAGAAAAAAGAAACGAACAGAGACAGCCACACAGACGGAAGTGAGGAATGCATCTGGGATGCAGTCGATCAATTTAGGCGATGATTGAACTATTGAGCCAATATACATGTAATTGTTATTTAAATATCGCATATACACGTGTATCCCAAGTGACGAAATACGACGAGAAGCGAGCAGAACACGGATCAGTAGAGAATAAAAGCATGTTTCAAAATAGGAATAAAGATGAAGAAAAGAGGGTTTGAGGAGTCCTAATGCGCATAGGCCCGATTGGTGGGAACAACGGAGAGGATGACTAGGTGTGCAGATTATGGGAAAGAATATCATTCAGAAGAATCGACGGGGACGTGTTTCCTCAGTCTTAAATTGGTAGGAATGCAAGAAGTCAGGGAGGACCAACGCATGTGAGTTAGCGTCGAATGAAGAAGGAATGCAACAGAAAGCACAGAAAAGAAAGAAAATGGTCGGTAAAACAGGTTATATTAAGGAGAAGTGGAAAAGCCGTTGACGTCCTTCAGGTGATGATTCATCCCTGTTAATAAAAGGAAGGAGGAATAAAGCCTAGTGATGTAATTAAGGTAAGTGTGGCAGAGCGTTGCGCCGGAATAGGTAGGTTGTATAGCGAGCAAAGCACAAAGGATGAGGGGCACAGTTTTGGGACTGCCGAAACTAAACTGTTTATGTCCCGGATGTCTGGAATCAATCAGAAAGAAAAAGGCTGGGCCGTCGTGGATTGATTAGAGCCAAGCCCGAAAAGTTTTCGTCTAATTGATAAAGGAACGTAAGCGGGGCGCGAAAAGGAAAGGAGGTCTAGAAGGAACGGTATCTATTGGGGAAAAGTGTAAAAGCGTACAATTGTCTCGAGGTGTTGTGAACAGACCACTGGATCTGTCGATGATCCATCGATAAGGCCTCGGCAGTCAGAAAGGAGACCATTGAACGGTCCTAGGGTGTCGGCTCATAGAGAGAAATAAATATTTTTATTGCCAGAATGTTAACAGAGATGGTCGGCAGAAATAGACATGTTAGGCTTGTAAGCGGAATAGAATAAATAACATAAATCACGACCAGTGATGTTCCTAAGATGAGAGTCACAGAGCGGTAGTCGGCAGAACCTAGATCACGTGGATCTCAGCCGTCCCAGGGGGTCAGAAAGCAAGCTACTGTTTAGACGAGACAGGATAAGTCAGCAAGATAAAGCTGGACCGCAGTAGTGTCATAAAAAATGGAAAACTGCGGGACGACAGAGGCTATATAAAAGCCAGTTAGCATGTCAAACAAAGCTCTCATGATGGGGGACAGGGTTCGTTGTGACTGCACAGCTTAGGACATTTGCGTCTTGGATGTCTGGAAACAGTCAGAAATTAGGAGACTAGGCAGACGAGACTATGGTAGAGCCAGGCCCGAAGCGTTATCCGTTCAGTGGAAAAAGGGATGCAAACAGATAGCGCGAGAACGAAAGCAGATGGTCGAGAAGGAAGAGACTATTTGGGGGAAGTGCCAAAGCCTACAAAGATCTATTGGTGCTGCGAACAGACCTTTCGACCAGTCGATGGTTCTAATATATGGGCTCAGTACTCGAAAAGCAGGAGACCATGGAGATGAGAGGAGGATATAAATAAATAAAGAAATAAATAAATATTTTATTCTCGACTATGCGAGGCACGCCCATGGAGGCATGATCAGATATGTACAACTGTATAAAAATTTTATGGTAACTGTAACAGTGACAGTAGAAAATTGTTCATGTGTCCATGATTGGTACTGTACAATGGTGAAAATACGAAACAGTAATTTGGCTGTCGTGAGATACGGGACCTCCGCTAATAATAGGTTGAGAATCCTGAATGATCCTTTGGAAGGTAATGGAAGAGCACGCTCAAGAGATATATGCCAATAGTGAGTTTGTGCACAAGTAACGCAAAGGTCAACGTATCGTAGGAAGTGAAAAGACGACAGTATATGCAGATGTAGAAGTTCCAGTGTAACGATCATATCAAGAAGTGTGACGCTAGTTGACCTGCCAGTGTTTAGTTATGGGCTGTGACTTTATTTGGTAGCGAGTCACATACGCCACGTTGCAGTGTTGTTAAACGGACATCTATGGCTTTTTATAGGGAGAGCGCTTGCCAGGAGAAAACTCACCACGTCCTGGAACACTGCTGCCAATCCATTGTATTGCAAATTGTAGCTAACTATGTTTCTTGTTGAAGCTTTGTTTGCTCGGTTATTCGCAGTCAGGTTGCGTCCAATTTTTCTGCTGGCTGATGCAGTAGCTGGTTGCCTATTTTGTTCCTGGGTCCTGTCCATTGGTAGGTCGGATACTAAACATTCTTCTTGAATATGATGTGTTGATCCTTTGCAGAACCACGTGCAATCTTCTCTCATTATGTATATTTGCCGGGGAGCGAAGAATTCGTATCCAGCTACCCTCACTGGACATCGGTGGTTGGGTGCAGATGGTTAGAGTGGAAGTAAAGCCATGGTCCAGGTAAGTTCTTGTTGGTTATTTCGTCCCATCCCAGACGGAGGCAGTTCCTCAGTTTAATCCCGAATCTCCGATGTTCACGACCGCAAAGAAAAGGGCGAGAGGAACAGGCCGAGAGAAGACCGAAAAGGACAGTCAATGTACCTAGCATTGGATCAAACACCTACTTTAAGACATTTATTTGAGACAACTAGTGTACAATGTGTAACAAATAGTACGCTAAAGATGTTTTTAATTACGCAGAAGGCATGGCCTAATGGTTAAAATACTTTCAGGTGCATAAGGATGAAGAGCAGGATTCCGGTAAGAAATTCATGAGGTATAAGCTAACGATGTTCGAATTCTACCTGAGACTAGTCACGATTGCTTGTTATCGGAAACCAAAAGACAGTGACGATGTGGCCGTATTTATATATGCTCCACGGGTTAAAGATTTCCTAAGACACAATAACTATAACGTACACGGGTATATGAAGATAGGAGGCTGAGCATACTGGAAGCAGGCCAAGATTAAATGAATATGAAAGGAAGACTAAGTGTTGAAGGTAAGACGATTAAAAGATAGCGATAATGGACCAGGTTTAAGTGGCCAAAGTGCCTGTTGGGTAAATCATTCTAGTTACTATTGAATACCAACCGTGTCAAAGGATAGACAGCAAACCAACTAAGCTGTGAAAAAGCCATACCAAGGGAATAACCATTCTACAGAAGGACTGACCCATAGCGAGCTACGGGTATCCGCAAATTTGAATAGAGCCTACAGCTACCAGCTGCTGCTGATCAGAGATGGTGGATATAGGAAAGGATGTACCAGTGGCTGGTGTAGCCACATCATTAAGATGTTTGACCACACGTTGGATCCCGACAGTTTCAATAGGTAAATGAACAAACGAGCGGTTAGAGTTAACTACCCTCCAGAAAAAAGTAGGACAGTAAAGAAGGACTCCATAATTAATTAGGGCCAACAATGATTAGCTGCTGTCAAGAAGAGTAGACGCGAATAGACGAACGACGGATAACAGCGCGCTAGGAGAGAGATGAATGACCAGCAATAGAGTTCGGATTAATCCTTCAGTTACCAGTAGATCCTACGGTGGCACACAATAGGTCAACGGACCAGCTGAGCTGTGACACAAACAATACAAGAGAATGAACACTAAGAAAGGAGCGAATCCTACCGAGCTCCGGATATCCGCAAAGTTGTATGGAAGCTATGGCGACTAGCTGCTGCTAAGCAGAGATAGTGGCTCGAGGAAAGAATGTATCAGTGGCTGCTGTAGCCTGGTCATTAATACGTTCGCCCACTACTGTATACCTACAGTTTCGATGAAGAAACCAACATGCCAGCGAGGCTTAGAGAGACAGACGGCAGAAGTAAATGAAGGCTGGAGAGTCAGGGAGTGGCTGCTTGCAAGCTACATGAAGCCACCAATGACTAACTACTGCCAAGAAAAGTTGACGCGAGTAAGATGAACGACGGATAACGGCGCGCTAGGAGAGAGAGGAATGGCCGGCAATAGAGTTTGGATGAATCCTTCAGTTACTAGTGGATCCTACCGCGGCACGTAATAGGTCAACAGACCAGCTGAGCTGTGACGCAAACAATCCAAGATAATGAACGTCGTAAAAAGGGAGCGAGCTCCGGATATCCGCAAAGATTAATGGAAGCAATGGCGACTAGCTGCTGCTAAGCAGTGATAGTGGCTTGAGAAAAGAATGTATCAGTGGCTGCTGTAGCCTGGTCATTAATACGTTCGCCCACTACTGTATACCTACAGTTTCGATGAAGAAATCAACATGCGAGCGAACCTTAGAGAGGCAGACGGCAGAAGTAAATGAAGGCTGGAGAGTCAGGGAGTGGATCCTTGCAAGCTACATGGAGCCGACAATGACTAGCTACTGCCAAGACGATGATTTCACGCAAGACGAACGACGGATAGCAGCGCGCTAGGAGAGAGATGAATGGCCAGCAATATAATTCAGATGAAGGCTTTATTTACTAATGGATCCTACGGTGGCACATAATAGGTCAACAGACCAGCTGAGCTGTGACCCAAACAATCCAAGGGAATAAACCTTGTAAGAAAGGAGCAACTCCTATGCAGCGAAAGCCGTATTATAAACGTCGGTATGCTAGCAGAGCTTAAACAGAATAGAGGTGTTAAGGATAAAAGGGGATACAACATTGATGAATCATGAGCAGCCATGCTCTGGAGGCGGGGAGACAGAGCGTTGCGTTTGCTGATACTTACTCATTTCGATCTCAAAATTCCGAGAGAGATCGGAGGGTGGGAGACCGTACAGGAAGATCCAGATTATTCATGCATAGATTATGAAAAATTGGCTCTACGGATTCGAATAAAAAGCGATGCAAGTTAATGATATTCTCCAGGGGATGAATACAGACCGGTGGGTCTGTCGGTTTCTGATCATTCGGATCCTGGAGTTCGGAACTTACGAAGTCTTTGAGACGAGACTAGATTGTCAGCCGATAAGGTGCTAGTCGTATTTAATAAATGCTTTATGCTTTAGGGGAGCATCAAGGGTAATGGACATGTTTAGGAAGAAATGGGACATGATAATAAGGTTGAATCATGCCCAGCAATGCTCTTGCGATGCGGGCACCAGGCTTTTGTCGGCAGAGTCCAGAACATTAAATTTCAGCAGTCCGAGAGAGGTCAGAAAACAGAAGAGCGTTCAGACAAAACCAGATATGTCAGCAAGCTGAAGCTATTCCGCCAAATTAAGGTGGGAGGCAAGTAATGAGTGTCATCAGAAACGAAGCAGTTTGGGAAGAAAGTGGCTAATTAACACGGCAGTTGCATGCCGAGACTAGGTCTCAAGATAATGTGGGACAGAATACTGGGACAGCAAATTCTAGGTAGTTAACGTTTGGAATGTCTGGAAGTTGTCGGAAAGCTGGAGGCTGGTCATACGACGCTAGAGTAGTGCCAGGCTCGAAGAGTTGTCTGTCCAGTGGATAAAAGAATGCAAACGGAATGAGAAACGGAAAAGGCACTATTGAGGAGGAGTGGAAAAGCCAACGATATTCCCGAGGTGGGGTAAACAGACCGTTGGGCCTACCGACTCCTGATCATTAGGGTCACGGAAGTCGGAAGGTTGGTCGTTCAGACCAGCTTAGAATGTCGGCTCATAGGGAGAAAGTCGTAATAGTAAGCGCTGAATACTGACGGAGTGCATGGGTAGAAATGGACACGTCAGGGAAGAGAGGGGACATGATAATAAGGATGAGTCATGACCAGCAATGTTCTAAAGGTCAGGATAACAGAGCTTTGCGTCGGCAGTGATTAGCTCAGTTAGATCTCAACGTCCGAGAAGTCAGAAAACAGGAGACCGTTCAGACAAAACTAGGTAAGTCAGCAAGATGATGCTAGGCCGCCAAATATGGGTGAGAATAATGTAATGAATGTCCTCAGAAATGAAGCAGTTTAGGCCGAAAGTGGCTAAATGAAAGGGCAGTTAGCCTCGGGATGATGTGCTCATGGCCGTTAAATAAATAAATAAACTTTTATTCTCGACAATGCGAGGCACACCAGTACAGGCATGATCATGTTTAGCTAACATAGTGGGATCAAAATGTACAAAGAGTACATGTTTGGCATAACAGTGAATGTAAGTGTACGGGTGTATATATGTATGTAATTGTCTATGAATGCAGCTTGTATTTTTGAATCTGCCGCAGAATTTTCGACCGTTTGTTATCGGTAGGAATGTGAGAATAAGCGATTGATGTCCGTGAGTTGGATACCATTTTCCGGATATCTACGGCCCAGTGGCTTTACTTTGTGGCGAGTCACATCCGCCACGTCACAGTGTTGATAAGCAGATATTTGTGGCTTTTTATAGGGAGAACGCTTGCCAGGCGAAAACCCACCACGTCTTGGAACACTGCCGCCGAACTATTTGCTGGAACGGATTAAACCCGAACCACCCAGCTGGCACCACGAGGAGGTTGTTTGGCTTGCCAGCCGAGAACAAAATGTCAGCGCAAAGGGAGAAAGCCGTAGAATTTAGGTCCAACTACTAAATGAGTGCATCGGCAGAATAGACATGTTTCTGATCCATGTAAACGATGTGCCTAAACTGACAAGGTTAACCATGCAGGGCTCCTTGACAGGCTGGGGATGTACGGTGTTGGTGGTTTGCCGCACAAATGGATCAGAAATTTCCTTGCAGATCGGAAGTAGAGAGTCTAGGTGGACAAGCATCTAACTGAGTGGTATCCATCGAGCAGCGGCGTGCCCCAAGGCACTGTACTGGGGCCGATATTTTTTTGATCCATGTAAACAATGTGTCTAAACTATTCCAGTCACCATGTGCGTTGTTCGCAAATGGCTTGAAGGTGTGGAGTGTAATCCGCACAATCAATGACTGTGATTTACTTCAACAGGATCTCGACAGCCCCTCGACATGGCATGCAGAGGTTAACCTTCCGATCATCTTTGCTAAGTCGCAATACATGAGGTTGGGTAAATCCAAGCACAGCCGAACGTACACAGTGGCTGATCAACCGCTGCATCCCGCGTCTTTCGTGCGCGACCTCGGTGTGCTCTCACGCTGCGATCTAAAGTCCATTGACAACAAGAATAGACTGTACCAAAACAGCCTTCGGATGTTTTGGGCGCTCAGGCGCAACTTCAGCACTTGGTCCGAAGAGGTTGCTTCTCGCCTCTTCATCTCGATAATACGACCAGTGTTGGATACGGCACTCCCGCATACTGTCCCATCACCCGGGGCGAATAGTAAGCTTGAGCGGGTGCAGCATGTATTCACTAGACTGATTCCCAACTTACGAGGTATGCCATAGGAAGACCGATGTAAGAAACTAGGGTTATACACCCTATCTTATCGTCGGTTGAGGGTTGACCTCATCATGCCGCACTGCATATTACATCTTAGTGAATACCCCATGTTGAGACAACTGCTTCACCTGCGCACACCAAGCAGCACGCAAGGACACCGGTACAAACTTATCGTACCGCAGTTAAAGCGGGTAGCACACAAACTCTGTTTCGAACGTAGAGGGGTGAATAACTGGACCAAACTGCCGCAGCCGGTAGTAGAGGCGAAGTCAGCGGCCGAATTTAAGGAGCTTCTAGATAAACAATTTGCAGAGGCAAAATATAGTGAGCGGCACGCTAAATAAGACATCAATGTCCAAGGGCGATAATCGATGCAGCTACACAGAGAATGCTCTACTAGCTGCTTCAAATCAGTATCAGAGCAGTAGGTGCAGGAACAAAGCGGACATAGTAATAAGGGTGAATCATGGCCAACAATGCACTGCAGCTGAGGGTTACGGGACGTCACATTGGTAGATCCTAGTTCATTGAGATGGCAAAAGTCCGAGGTGGGTCAGGAAGCAGGAGACCGTTCAGACGAGTCCGGTTAAGCCAGCAAGGTGAAGCTACGCCGCCAACCTAACGTGTGCATAACAGTAATGGGTGGTATAAGAAAAGAAACGTTCGGGACTACAGCGGCTAAATGAAAAGACAGTTAACCTGCCAAATAAAGGTCTCGGGATAAGGGGAAACAGAGTTGTTGGAGTGCAGAGCCTACAGCGATAACGTCTCGGATGTCTGGGGGCAGTTAGAAACAGGGGACTGGTCAGCCGATGGTACGTTAGAGCCAGGCCCGAAGAGACATCCGTCCAATTGAAAAATTAATCCACCGATAATCTTTCTTCCTCATCTATAATCCTTGATCTTCTTCGAGCTTTTGCTTAAAGCCATTCAACCTAATCAGTTGCTTAGGCGTCTGCGCCTGACATATGTAGCAATGCACGCCGCCTGGGATTAGCTCAGTAACGACAAATCAATCACACCTTTCGTCTCCCTGACCTCGGTATCTGGCATTTACTAAAGACTGTCTGATTTTCGGTCCTGAATCTCCGCTTTCGTCCTCAAAGTTTACCTCCACGTTTGCTTGGCCGCATACTCTCTTCTTTCTGCCTAATTCAGCCTCGTCTGAGCTGTCTCGCCTGTTTTCTGACAGCTCCCAGATGACTGAGGTATACTGACGCATGTTTGGCCCTTGCACTGATCCTTTCATCTTCCACTGCTTAGATGGCTGTTCCTACTCGCTTTTAACCCCAAAGCCATTTTAATTGATGCTACGCTATTCCTTTGAGCCACTTTTCCCACTCGCACCTCACATGGTTCGCTTGTTGTCAGCCTGACGCGTTCACCTCGCATGGCCTCACCTGGCTTTGCTGTTTCCTTACAGCGTTTGCACCATAAGGGCTTACATGCCTAGGTTACAACATATTCATATGCATGCCGCCTGTGATTAGCTCAGTACCGGCTGATCCATCACACCTTTCATTTCCCTGACCTCGGTAGTGGCATTTCCTAAATTTTATCTCAGAATTTGTGTCATGTATCCCTGCATGCACCCTCAAATGTTACATCCATTGTTGCTGGGCCGCATAGTCTCTTCTTGCTGCCCAATCCAGTCTCGTCTGAGCTCACTCGCCTGTTTTCTGACAGCTAATAGGTGACTGAGGTGTACTGACTCAGGTTTGGCACTTTCTTGTCTTAAAGCTCTGCTTGCATCCTCAAAGTTCGTGCCCACGTCTGCTGGGCCGCATAGTCTCTGCTTTATGCTTAATCTAGTCCCATCAGAGTTGTCTTGCTTGTTTTCTTACATCTGCTAGGCGACTGAGGTATACTGACTCATTTCTGGCCCTTCCGCTGCTCCTTTTATCTTCCTCTGCTTTGATTGCTGTTCCACCTCACCTTTTACTCCAAAGCCATTTTAATGCGATGATTCGCTTATTTATCTGAGCAAAGTACCCAGCCCTCGCCTCATCTGGTATTTTTTGTCAGTCAAATGCGTTCGTTCAGCACTACCTTACCTGTCTTTGCTGTTTCCTTACCTGGCTTAGACCATTAAGGCTGAAAAGCCTGGTTTACAGCAGATTCAGCCGTGGCATTTATTCTAACCTTAACCAGGCCACGGCTAGTTCACACGACGCTTCCAAGCCTTACCATCATGTGTCCAGGATAACTTGCATGATTATTCTGTTCTTGAGCCCGCCTCAACCTGACCTTATAAACCTAAGCATGCCGCCTGGGATTAGCGCAGTAACGGTTGCTTCATCACACCTTTCGTCTCCTAGATCTCCGTGCGAGGCTTATCCCAAACTTTATCGCAGCTTTTGTGAGCTGTAACTGCCTGCCTATTTAATTGTCACCCCACATCTGTTGGGACGAATAGTCACTTCTTTCAGCCTAATCCTGTCTCGTCTAAGCTGTCCCGCGTGTTTCCTTACAGCTTTTGGTAGACTGTTTACTAACTCAAGTTTGACACTTTCATTGATTCTTTTATCTTCCCCTGCTTTGACTGCTCTTGCTCCCCATTATTTACCCTAAAGCCATGAATCCTATGATACGCTTATTTCACTCTCACCTTACCTGGCTTGCTTGTGGTTAGTCTGATGCGTTTGTCTCGCACTGCCTCACCTATCTTGCTGTTTCCTTACCCCGCTTATTACGTTGTGGTTTAAAAGCCTGGTCTACGGCAAATCATCACGCTAAACTTTTTGTTCTTTAACCGTAACCAGGCCTTGGCTTATCTCAGTAGGTCCTGCTTTTCTTACCTTGTTATTGCCCTGAAAATACTGGGGCCTAAGCGCGGCTCTGTCCCTAGCTATATGACACCTCTTATTTCTCTTTCTACTGTCTTCAGCTCCTACCAAGAACGCTGTTGATGGCTTTGAGTAGCAAAACTGTTTGCATCTTTTTTCTCACCTTTAGTT
This sequence comes from Dicrocoelium dendriticum, assembly GCA_944474145.2. Taxonomy (NCBI): domain Eukaryota; kingdom Metazoa; phylum Platyhelminthes; class Trematoda; order Plagiorchiida; family Dicrocoeliidae; genus Dicrocoelium; species Dicrocoelium dendriticum. The sequence continues at coordinate 98,241,771 of OX104069.1, read as the reverse complement.
TGATGTGGTAACGTTTCGGTCTTTCATATCTCTTTGCTACAAACACAAACCACCTTGAAACATAAGTTCGGAGCAACTAGAATCTATACATTCTCTTCAGTTCTAGGCTGTCCTATTTAGTTTCTGCTTTTTCTTTCTCGCGTCACCGTCTTCGCTTTGTCCTCATTCATCCTCCCATTCCTGCTGCTAGTCATTAAGCAATCTTTGCCCACCCAGATAATTTAGGTGGTCGCTGAACACAAAATACCAAATATTTTCTTAGCTCTTCATATTTCAGTTCTACCGTGCTGTTACCTATATGACTTTTAGCTTCCCACCACATGTTGTTACATGTTTCCTTGGTAGTCCCTGCTGCTCTCCTTTTCTTTACTTTTCTCTTGTCTTCCCTGAGGTCTGAAGTTATCAACAGAAACTTACTAAGGATCCCAGATGGCATGCTCGGCTGCGACCGAATAAACCTACAAAGACAAAAGTGGATTAAATCAGATTGCAACACACTCACTCCCATCCTGGTCTATTACCAATGGACAGTTTGGCCTGCATGTCCTTATCCAGAGGATTGGATCAGCCAAGGCCTGTCTACAAAATAGCTTTTAAAACAGCTGCTTACCACAACCTACCTGAGTCACTTCCTAACTATCTAACCCTTGGTCCCGCCTGTCAAGCGTCTAACCACGCGCTTATGGCTTGTCAGCAATCGTCGGCTGCACAATCGACGACGAAAACATGACTTCTCCGTGACACAAACTGGGTGGTGCGGGTCTACCCTGTTCCAGCAAAGGTTTAGCGACGGTGCTCCAGGACGTGGAAAGCATTCTCCCTATAAAAAGCCCCTGATGGCCGTGTACTGGCACTGCGACGATGCGGATGTGACTCCATGGTCAGGCACAATAATCTCCTGCTGGGTTCTCACTTAGGCAAACATGCTTTCTCATCTCTAAAGATCTTCCAACGTCGGTGGAAGAGTGATCACTGTGAACTCTGCCTTTTCGTGAACACGAGGCCTCAAGATGCACCATTCCCTTTCACCGAAGTGCTCCTTGGCTGTATTGCAGGAGCTGGTATGTCATCGCCTGCTTGGCGTTGGCCGCATAAAAACCATATACGTGTATCTAACACTGCGACTTGGCGTACGTGACGCGCCACTAAATGAAGGCACCGCTTTTCCATCTACCTCGCTGGAGCGTTGTACTCCAACAAGTGTGTGCCCACATTATGTGGAGGAAATGGCCAATGCAAGGTGTCCGGCGTAAGTATTGCAGCAACGGTGTTCCGTTACCGGCTCCCAGTGGCCACGTTTGCTGGAGTGGGCTCCGCTGCATTTTGGGCACCATAATTTGGCAAAGGCGTGGGATGATGTTTACCTATGGCGGAAAGCTGGCAGTCACCTACTAGGCAACAAGGCAAATTATGATATAAAATTATATTACGTTACGGAATGCTATCGTGGTTGCAAGGAAAGACAAAAGGGATGGGGACGAAAAATTAAACTCACAGGAGAAACACCACTGAGGTCGCCTCCACACCGTGTCAGTGAGTGTATTCAGTCAACCGTGTTCATCGTTCTTTGGACCACAAACAGGGAGTCGTGAGCCTCAAAACGGATGCCAACTCCAAGGTGAAGACCTGCATTTCTCTCAAGCAACTCATCGTGTAGCCACCCTCCTCTTCTTCCATCGACAAACAATGCACGTCGCGGGCGTTGGTGGGCTGGAATGCGCAAACTGAGGCCTAGTGAGCGAAGCCTAGTGCGTGAAATGACGGGGATGAGCGGTTCATTTCCTTTTCCTGTGCTATAACCAACGCGTCGAATTTGCTCGTTGCGCGCACGCCGTGTTCCCACTAGAGGTGAGCCTTCCCTTTTCTCCAAGGTCCGGAACTTCTTGGGGATCTGGGATTGGACCGAGGAAGAGCTTTTGCCCGGGACAGGACATAACTCACAAGGAATTACAAGGAACATGGCTGCACAACCAATGGATACAAATGCACTCACTACCACGAGCGTTGTCTAGTAATAATAACTGGACGCTAGGCCTTCACACGCCTGAAAATGATACATAAACCTGAAAAATCCAGACGCAAGAAATACGTTTTGTTCACCTGGACACTCACAAAGATGACTCTTCGTGAAGGTCTCACTCTCCATGGGCCTCAGCTATTATGGCCACCCTGACCAAAGATATCGATCAGCTAACAGAGGGTATTGGGAGTCAATTGACTGCGGATAACCGAGGGGAAATCAGTCGGCAAGCTGCTTTGCCAGTTTTACCTTAGTGTACAAACGGATTTCTGACAGTGTTCCAGGACGTGGTGGGTTTTCGCTTGTCAAGCGTTCTCCCTATAAAAAGCCAAACTGTCCGCTTAACAACATTGCGACTTGGCGGATGTGACTCGCTACTGAATAAAGTCACTGCCCAAAACTACATACTGGCAAGTCGACTAGAATCATAATTTAATATTTTCCTGAAACCTTCAAGTGTAAGATACTCCCTGCCTACATGCAGCATTTTTACTACAAATATAATGACCAGACTGTTTACACTACGCACGCTAGCACCCAACGTGTCGTAATGCATTGACGACTCTATTCCTCGTGATTAATTTAACAATTTCCGAAGCCTGTAGAACCTTCGGGCCTACTGCCGATTACATACATAGCAACGTGTTTGTTGCGAAACATAATGGCAGATAAATGTTGATCATGCTTTTTTTGGTGATTCTCGACAAATTTGAGAATATCCTATTTATTTATTTAGCTGCGAAGACACCGATGGTCTGACGTAACTATCCTCTTTATGTCTGCTGATGCAAGTGCCCAGGTTGCTCAACCGTACAGTAAGGTTTAATGTACCGCTGCATTGCACACTCTAACCTCAGGCGCGAGAGTGACATCCCGCCGCCGACATAGGTGGCGTAACTCATTCCAGCCTGCGCTATACGGTCCTAAGAACGCTCGTACCTCTTTCAAGGTAGTTGAAATGCTGTACTACCTCTAGCTGATCCCCACCAAGGGTCAGTCTTTGATGCAATCCCTGCCTGGCTTGGAGGAAAGCTTTGCAGTTCGACGGTGGAAAGCGAAGCCGCAAACAGCTGACATCCAGCGGTAACCTGCCCAGCGCATCTTCCCATGTCTGTGAGTTCTGCAAAAGTGCGTGCAATGTCGTCCGCATACCGAAGTCCGTAACCCGTTACCCTTCCAAGTCGTGTCCTGTAAATGTAATCTCCATGGCTTTGTCAATAGCAAAGTTGAAGAGGAAAGGGCATCCTCGTCTCACACCGCTGGAGATATTGAAGGACGGCGACCGCTTTCCGTAAGAGGGCACTCTGCCCATGCTACGCGGGTATAATGCTGGGATAATATTTACATATTTCTCGGGGGCACCTTTCCTGAGTTGGCAGCCACAACGACCACATCGATCAACGGAAGCGAAGGCAATTTGGACGTCCAGGAGCACGACCACCGTGGGCCACCAATATGTGTGACGGTGCTCCAACGATTGATGCCAAGTTAGCATGTGGTCGATGCAGCAACGAGCCAGACGAAACTAGTCAATTACGGTCTGGAAATCTGAGGCGCCTTCACGTATTTGATCATCGTTCTCTGCGAAGCAATATTACTGCGGGATGACATCGGGTATCCTCAAAGTCGATGTACGTAGGGGAGCAATGCGTAGCGATTATAATGTTAGCTAAGGTAAAACGACAGAAAAATTGCATGGGTTATAAATAAATAAATAAATAATTAGGTATATTACTAGACCTGCTAGAGGCTGCACCCTAAAGGGTTCAGATCAATGCTTACATTTATCCGATGCTCTTGCATGGAAGTTGGCAAAATATAAGTTTATGTTCATCGTTAGCAATTGCAAATGCATTGGCACAGTTTAGTATACAGCTACTGCGTTGCAGGCGCCCACCTTGACATTTTTTTGGTTCCTTCGGGTGACACTGAGCTCCTTGTCTTTTATTGTCAAAATTTCGCTAAGCTGTAGTTCGCCTTTTCTCCTTGGAACCGAATCCAATTTGCCACAAGTTCACTTTAAATTGATCGCACATTAATTGGCCACTCAGTTGCCCCAATTGTTGTTGCGCACATGGAAGAAATGAATGAAGGGATTATAAGGCAAGCGAAAAGTTAAAAACAATTCCGATAAATGCAGACATAAATAAAAGCAATTTGTTAAGAGAGAAAATAAAGTTGTGTGCTTCATAGAAAAATACCAATCAACAAAAAATATAGCCCTACTTTCCTTACGCTGATATTGCTCTCCGGCGCAAAATTTCAACCTGAGTTATTCTCAGATAAAAGAAAAAGCCGTCTTACTGTTAGAATACCGCGTACAGTAGCACATAATTACACCAGCCTAGTCCAGCTTTGGCGCCTGAATAGGATGAACGTAAAAGCAACACCATGCGTGCAGTAGTTTGCGAGTTATTCGCAATTAAACGATGGTATACGAATAAGGCTATTTTTATTTTTCGCTAAAAATAGCTTTCTGCTTTGCAGGCAGATAGCAGAAAAAATAAAAGAAAATATAAAAAGTAGGGAAGCGGCGTATGTTTTAGATAGGCATAGCTATCCAGAAATGCTCTAATTAGCCCGTTATACCCTGCGACAACTACGGACTGCGCAGGTGGCCGAAAAGTAAACTGCAGGCAGGCATGAAAAATATATGCAAATAAGGGATTAGCTTGCGCGAAAACGCTAGAAATCCAGCAAGGAATATTATATCAAAAAGGGAATTCAGGAGAGCTTGTAATTAACTCACGGTTAGAAGGAAACAGCATACCGTTTTCAGGGGATAATGAGCCACATAAACAACCTAATAAAATGGAGTTTAGCATTTCTTAAGCCTCTAACCTTTTCTAAAGCTTACAACAAGGCCGCATGAGCCAGATCTACCTGAGTAACTCAGGGGATCTTTCAGGTCTGTTGACAGATTTCGGCCTGCAAAATACACACATTACTTAGCTAAACATCACAAGATTTATCCCTTAGAGCCGATTTTCTATATTAATGAGGCTCTGTCTCTAACATCAGTGAGCTATAGGTGCCTGTCACCAATAATAAAGAAATAAGCATGGGAACATTTAGTAAAATTTAGCTAATTGCATTTGGGCGTGAAATCCGTTTTGGTCTACATTGGTTGGGCCTCAACAACTCTACTTCTGGTGGTTGAGCTTGCTCATACTTCAGGTATTGTTATGCCTCATGTGTAGATGCACACTATTGTGCAGCTCATTGATGCATTTCGATTTATTTCTTTCCATTTTTAATTTCCGAAGATAGTGCCGGCGGTGTTCATCTAGATGGCAAGGTTAACTGGTACTCTAATGTCACACCGATTATTTCTTTTGTGATTTTCCTGGCAAGAGCTGTTCTAGCACCCTAGGCAAAGAGCGATAAGGTAAAACAGGAGTAGAATAGTAACAAAATCCAGTGGGAGCTGGTCGTTCACCCGCCATTACGCATAGCGTATGGTAGGCTTTGGAGCCAGCTAAAAGATGAATGACACCTGGGCGGCCAAGAGAAGAAAAGTGGTGATGGAAAGTTTCTGGTGCTCCAGCCAGCCAGTGTGACAGGGGCCTCTCTGTCGTTGGTTAGCTTTCGTGCCAGTGAACTGAAATCTGGAAATGCGAGTGTTTTACGAGCAAAAGCAGTTAAAGAGGAGGATCTGGTTTTCATTATGCCTGTCTACTAGTGTTGCCAATAGCGAAAGGCACATGTATACCAGATAAAGCTAAGTATATGGGGTCAAGAGAGAGTAAGTGGAGAGCAAACACTCTGATTCTTGGGCCTAGAACTGTTAAAGTGCGCTCTTTGTCAACTATAAGACAGATATATTTTTTATTTTGCGGTGTACCTACTGATAGTTTTTGCAAACTGCTGAGTATAGTAACTAGTGATCAGACTTAATGAAAAAGCTTCAATTAGGGCCTGCAGGCAACCGACATCTAGGAAGACACATAAAGGTTCATTTAAAGCCGGCATTTAGACGATTTTGGACAATTCTAATGCTACGCTTAGGTGATCCGCATCAGAAAACGTTTTCAGCATTCTATGCAAGGCTTAGGTCTGGTAGCATGCCTTTACTAGGGGTACCATAGAGGTCATAAGCCTAATACTTTTTCCACGGATCCAGTGGTCAAGAAGTTGAAAAGTGATAAAAGTCTGAGGAGAAGGGATGAAGATGTAGATAAGAAATAAGGATTGAAGGAAGAGGTAGGGGAAGAATAAGATCATCTTGTATTCAGTTTGCTATTCTTAAACCCTGGAAAATGTGTGCGACGGATACCGTTAAAGTCTCTTGTCAGGTATGCATGGTCAAGGCTTCCCCAGCTGGTTCTTTAGTCTGTCATATGTTGGAAGCCACCAAGGTAGAGGCGGCTGGTTGAGTTGACAGCACGCCTAAAAAACTAATAATCACTGCACAAGCAGTCGCTTCCATTTAGTTGTTGATAATTTCATTGACGGATTTCCTTGTTTTCTATGCATTCGAGCACGTCCACCATCTATAATTTTTAACCTGGTGCGATCGTTTGTGTGCCAGTGCGATCCATTGAGCTATGCTGGGTGATGCTTTTCTGCACCTTCAGAACCACTGTTACCTGATGGATCAATGGCTAGAGGCCATAGAAATCAGCCTCCTGAGCTTGCAGGTCACTTTGTAGCCCAACGCAAATTTCTCCGCCCACCGATCAGGTTTTTGAACAAAGAGCTTTGGTTGCGAATTCTAATCGCTCACCGGTGTACGCCTGAGCAACCTGACAGTATCCTGCTTACGTAATGCACTGAAGCTTTCCTCAAGCACTTTCATGATGCTCCGGCCACCGCACAGTGTAAGCAACGGTGCCCTGTCCGCTGCATCCAGCAGGGTGGATAGTGGTTTCGATTCTGCTGCTCAAGCCTTCCCATCTGCTTATACCCCACTTAGTCATTTTCACCTTGTCGACCCTTTCCAGCCTCACTTTTATCCTTCCTGTCTTCAACCAGCAGATTCATGGACCACCCACACCTTGCTCCAATACCCGTTTGGCTCCTAGTTTCAACTCACATGTAAACGAGGAGCTTCCTTCCTGACAAGGTAAAACACGATTCCTGTTGATAACTGAACGAGGTACCACGCCACAGAAGGAGCTCAAGCACTGTAGTGCTGGCTGGGGCTCTGAATGCCGAAGTTAGAAAAGTATGCACCGATGAACTGCATCTTGGCGGCAAAAATGGTATAGGCACCAATAATGGTAACGGTACGTGCATAGTGCATTTGTGCAAAGCTGGCGGATTATTCCTTGTGCGCAATAATTTTCGACAGCGAAGACGCAGGAGGTTTACTTTGCGCCCCTCACCTTCGAACCACCTATGGACACGAAACGAGCATTTTGTGACAAACTTACAATGGACAGGCTGCGCCCAGAAATGTCGCTAGATTTGATGTCCTTTTGTAGTTATCGACCATGCAGCTGTATGTGCTGACCTGCAGATGCGTTTCGGCGGACACCCAGGAGGACACTGTGCGCAATGACAACAGTTAACTGGCGAAGCCAGCTATTCTGAACGTCACTGATCGCGCGGCCCCGTGGGCTTTCCCTTTTAGAACCATATTTTCGCTCAGAAGTTGAAAGCGAGATTGCACAGTGGAAGTTAAATAACGCCGAGGGCCGGATGATCTTCCTCCATCCCCCTTCAAATTCGCGTGACGTGCTCTTGTGGCTGCTTCATGTTAATTACTAGTAAAATGGTGGGAGTAGGAAACTGTACCAGCCACTGGAGTGCTACGTCGTAGTCCCAGTTTTTAAAGGAGGCTGCTGCTCGGTATAAGGAAAACATAAAGGAATCAGCCGGGCCTCCATCTCTTCCAAATGGCTTGCCTGTCAGCCTTTACAGACTGACTAGCACTCGGGAAAGCCGTATTCCTTAACAGGAAGACGGGCTGCATTGAGCATAGCTTCATTTGGCTTCAGTCGTGGGGGTACCACCATATATTGGCGGCCCACCGTTGTCCAATTCCTTGATATCAACGGTGCATTCGCTTCGGTGGATAGAAGTGCACTTTGGAAGCGTCTATTCAGGAAAGGTATAGCTAAGAAATAAATAAATATTTTATTTCCGATTATGCGAGGCCCTCTCATAGAGGCTTGCTCAGGTATGTACAACTTTACGGACCTCCATGTCAACTGTAACCGTGAGAGTAGAAACCTGTTCATATGTCTATGTTTAGAATTATACATTGGTGAAAATAGGAAACAATAATTTGATTGTCTATAGAACGGGCCCCGTTTTCTAGGCCATAACCGGTCTGCCATATATTGCAGTCCTACCTCGGCTAATAATAGATTGAGGATCCTGCAGAATCCATCGGAAGCTAGTTGAAGTGCACGCTCGAGACAGGTATGACGATACAGTGAGTTCGTGCATAAGTAACTCAAAGGTCAACAGTGATATCGTAGAAAGTGAACAGAAGACAGTAAATGCGTGAAATCGTAGAAATAGGAGACGACCGTATATGCGGATGTAGAAGTTCCAGTGGAAGGTACCCATCTAGAATGGCGACGCTAGTTGACCTGCCAGTGTGAAGTTATGGGCTATGATTTTATTCGGTGGCCGGCCACATTCGTCACGTTGCAGTGTTGTTAAACGGACATTTATAGTTTTTTATAGAGTGAACGCTTGCCAGGCGATAACCCACCACGTCCTGAAACACTGCCGCCAATTCATTGAATGGCAAGTTGTAACTGGCAATATTTCTTGTAGAACGTTTGTTTGCTCAAGGTCACCCTGACAGGTTGGTTTGTTTCGCTCTCGACTGGTTGTATCTTTGTGGGAGTTATACACCTGGTACAGTCTACCGTCTGCCTACTAGAAATCTTTTATATCTACTCTGATATTTATCAGACTTCCGCCATCTGGTATTTTCCTTGGCAATATCGTTGTACCTTATTTGTTACTTTGCCCCTTTCCATTACTATTCTCCTTCGTGGCTGACTTTCTAACTTGGTCTCAAATGCTTGCGGTAAAAAAAGGAATATCTACTAGCCGTCGTGTAAACAAAGCGAGTAAAATGGGGGGCAATACAGCGGCCAACGTGACCATGCCGTGCTCCGTTAGGGTGATGGACGTATTTTCTTCTATGCGCCGAGAAATCGCGCAGCTGCAAGAGGAGCTGGCGAGTATGAAAGTGACCTTCAACAGCTTACAGCCGATAGCTGGGCGTTTAGTGGCTATTACAAGCCTAGTTCACCCTGGCAACGTAATGGATGAAAAGTGCTCTGAGACTTCCATGCGTTTCCTCAATGCTATTAGTACTGAGGTCATGGACCGGATAAAATGCCTCACGGAGGTAGTGGTCTACAATGTACCTGACCGTTTAAAAGTTCACACCATCAAGAAGGTACTGATGGATATCTGCGGTCTAGAAGGTAATTTAATCAGCTGCACCAGACTGAGGAAAACGGCTATTAAAAACCAATGTCCCCTGCTATTCAGGTTTGATACAGAGCGTTCGGTGCGTAAATTCCTGTCATACCAAACAAACTCCCGGTCGCGCACAACCTTTGTCCAGTTAAAATTAGTGAACGCAAAGACAGCCATACAACGCCGTTACGTAAAACTTTCTGCATCCAAGCCTACTAATGAGCGGACCCCTGGAATATCTTCTGATCCTCTGCAGGACCTTGTCACCCCGGAGGCCTCCCACATAGTTGATTTAGATGTCACAGAGGATGTAGCTCAGGGTGAGATCAAGCAAATGGTACAAAACCATTGCTCGGTGGCAGAAATGCTAAAACTGGAGGTTATGGATACCCATGACCCCAAGCGACTTTGGGAGATAAGTAGTTGTCCTGATAAGCAACCCGGGACTTGTTCGCCTACATCCGAGGTTCCACTCGGTTGTACAGATCATTCCAATGGACCAGGAGGGCATGTCGCAAAGGCATCATTCTCAAAGACGATAAATGCAGCAAGCTGCGCCTTGCTACCCGAAGTACCCCAATTTGGTCGGCGAGCATCTAGTATGTCACCTGTCTGGAACCGACACACGCCGGCTCCTCCAACTAAACGCCCTCGCGAGCAAAATTCACCATACTGCTCGCCTGCTACGGCCATACCATTCATTTCTGCCTCAGAAACAGCCAAGCCGGAAGCCGCACTGCACACGGGTACCAAAGGAAGAAATACTATGTTTAGTACTATTGCATTTAACGTTCCTGATGACACATCCTTGGAAGTGTTCAGGAGCTGGATTCTTGAGGTCAATGGAATCCAAGGAATCCCACTAGAGGTTGTGCGACTGAACAAAAGAATAAGTAAATTCGCGGCACCACTCGAATTAAGTACTAGGGACGAATCAACTCTCCGAAGTATAATGACAAGTTGTGAAGAGCTGCGTAATAGAACAGAGCTGAAGCAGCTATATTTTGGGCCACTGAGGGTGAACCGACGTGGGGGCCCATCACACTTCGAGCATAGAGATCGGGTTTCTCACACCCACATTGATCAACAGGTTCCCATTTTATTCTCGTCACAGAAGCCACACACACGTGAGCTTGAACCAAAATTTCCACCTGAAGCGACGATGGCACCCAGAGCCAAACGGCCCCGCGTAAGGATGACTCCGAAAAAACCACCGAAGGCAGCTACCCAAACCTCACACACTCATGAAACAGCAAAGTGTGAGGCATCCCCCCAGCCGACATCCGAAGGGGGTATTTGGCCGTATACTACCCAGGTACTTAACGTACCCGAGGATCTATCTTTGGATGCATTCACGAAAGCTATCCTTGCAGTATTTGGTTTAACAACACGTTCGGTACGTGTTGACAGACTACCTAAAAGAAGCAGTAAATTCCCTTCACCGATCAAAATATAGTTTAAGGATGAAACAACTTTAAATACCGTCGTAACAAACTTTGAACAACTACGCAGTGCAACCATGATGGATCAACTTTTTCTCAAACCGCGAAAGCTAGCGGTAATGAAAATAGCCCGCGGTAACAGGGAAACAATCACACGTCCCATATCCACACACCGGACTTCCGCAGCCAGTACATCACCCAATATTATTCAAGGTTCTTCTCACCATGTTCCAGATAGTCCGGACTCTGGAATACCTACCTTATCCCACCGGTTGTTACCGCAACAACAACTACCTGAGCGGGCAGTTTCCCTTCTTTCTACACCACCTCACGCGCCTTTTTTATCCCAGGTAGGGATGAGCCGCGACAAGCTCATCCCGACACCCAATACGTCACCAACGAAAAGCACGCTCTTACTTCTTTTGACCCAGTTCCTACGGCTTCTACAGATGGCCCAATAGCTCTTCGTGCTCCCTTTATGTCATCCATAAAACTGGGAGACACTGGCCAACTTTTCTCCATTATACTCATAAATGCCAGGTCGCTGAACAACAAGATGCATATTCGACGCCCTTTGGCTATTCTTGCTACGCCTGATGCAATACTAGTCAACGAAACATGGTTTGGTGCCTTTACGTTCGATGATTCCTTTTTCATTCGAGGCTACCAGCTGTATACACATTCGCGTACACACAAACAAGGTTGAGGGTGTGCCATTTAGCTGCAGCGAAATTTCTCTGCTAATATCGAAGTCCTAGATAACACCGAAATATTGGACTCTATATGGATAACGGTTGATGCCATGGGCCCCAAATTACTACTTGGATGCATTTACTGGGCTCCTGATACATCACCTGTGAGTAACAAAGCGCTAATAACTACTTTTGAGCTAGCTGCGAGCCATCCATGTGCATGCAAACTTGTGGCGGGCGACTTCAAGCTTCCTGAAATCCAGTGGTTACC
>OX104069.1:98132121-98229585 GCA_944474145.2 Dicrocoelium dendriticum | reverse complement strand
GGAAATGATCGGTAGTATTGATACAGCGGATCAAGAGATACTGACAAGCAGAGTCAGCAAGGTTTCAACAGAAAGTTTACGTGTTTACCAGACTCACTGGGGTATATCGGTTTCGTTGGTTCCAGCTTGGTGGTGATTGGCTGGACAGTTGTTTGGTCTGATTGGATGACAGCACTCCATGTTGGGTTGGGCCCGAATACGACATCCATATACGAGTAGCACCGCTGAGCCTGTCAGGTTCAACTCCGTTGCGTTAACCGCTCCACATTTTTGGGAGAACGATCCTTCGTTATGAATGTTGCACCTAGCATCCGTCTTTTCCTTCGAAGGCGTTCTTCAGAATTTGCCATGTATAAGCAGCCAATATCTCGCCTTCCTCAGTGTATAGCCTCGGAGGCGAGAGACATATTTTGCCTTCCACTTGTAGTGAAATAGAAGGCACTTAGGCGGGCAACTATTAAGCGAATCACACCTTCTGACAAGCTCCGTCTGCAGCGATTATTTAGTGATCTACAACTAAGAGATAGGATTTCCTCAGTCTTGTTGCGCGACATGCAACTACTCCACCTCACTTCCAACCTGGACGTAGGGATTCTCCGCGAGCTGTGGATGCAACGCCTTCATGAAAGCACTCAGGCTATCCCTGCAGTCGCAAGTGCCTTACCAACCCCAGCAATTTCAGACCTGGCAGACGGCGTCATCAAACGGCACTAGCCAGAGACTGAACCCAAAGCACCAAAGCAGCTTTTTGCTGGCGCAACCACACGGACACCCACGACTGGTCATTCGTCCGCAATAGTCGCATTAACATCGCAGATAGCGCCGCTTTAGCGCCAGATCGTGGAACGCACTTTAAACCGTAAGCACCGCAACCGCACAGGATCACCGTTCTGGCGCACAAAACCTGGCGACCCAGGTTACTGCTTTTACCACTGGCGTTTCGGTACTAATGCATGTAAGTGCGTACAGCCGTGTAGCTACTCTGCTACAGATGATCTGCCTCGCAGGCCTGTATTGGCCACGAACGACGTCGGCAAAGCCCGTAGTCGTTTCAGCTACATTACGGCTTATGATTCCGAGACCCAGTTCTTAGCTGATACCGAGGTGGAAAGCAGCGTCATTCCTCTGTGCCAAGTGAGGCTATCAGTTCGTTTTTGACAAGCCTAAGTGCAGCCAGTGGCATGCCAACAGCCACCTACAGTCATCGGTCGCTTACTGTAGATCCAGGTCTTCGGCACACGTTCCGCTGGGTATTGACCGTCGCTGCAGTCCATTTGCCATCATCGACATTGACTATCTCAGGCGTTTCGACCACTTTGGCGACGCAAAACACCGGATGATAGTCGACACTGCAACGAACCTCAGTACACGTAGCATCACCGCCAAAATCTCATCAACAGCACTAGTCTACGCTTTCCCCTGACCTCCCCAAACTACGTCAACCTCTTCTCTCAGTAGTACAAGCTCGTTCAGCCAGTGAGCGCTGCTTAGCCCGTGGCATCCCAAGTCACGCACCACATATGGACGAATGGCCGCCTCATGCTGTCTATGCCGACTATCGTTCGAGAAACTAAAGGTAGCTGGGGCGGAGTTCAAGCAATGCTTGAACTTGGAACAATCCGCCCTTCCGACAGCCCTTGGTTCTCGCCACTGCAGATGGTCCCAAAGCAAGCTGATGACTGGCGCACCTGCGGTGATTACCGCGTACTCAATCCGCTAACCGTCCCTGATAGGTATCCTATCCCAAGCAAGCAGGACCTTACCGCGTGCCTCGCAGGTAAGACGCTTTTCAGCGAGCTCGATTTGATCCGCGCCTATCACCAGATACCTGGAGAAGAAAATGATATTACCAAAAAGCCTTTATCACACGTTTCAGCTTTTTTGCATTTTTATGAATGCCAGTTGGTTTGTGCAACTTTACACAAACCTTCCAACGCTTCATTTACGATGTGACTCGTGGCTTAGACTTTGCTTATCCTTACGTTGATGATATTTTAATAGTCAGTTCATCGGAATAAGAGCACCGTGAACACCTTCCAACTCTCTTCCAGCGCTTGACCCATCACGGTGTCACAGTTCACCCGACTAAATGCGAGCTTGGCAAGTCGACGGTAGAATTCTTAGGCCACCTCGTTTCGTCGTCTGATATAAATAAATAAATAACTAGTTATATTGCTAGACCGGCTAAAGGCTGCACCCTTAAGGGTTCAGATCAATCTTTACATTTATCAGATGCTCTTGCATGGAATTAGAAAATATACGAGTATATGTTCCTCGTTGGCAATTACAAATGCATTGGCATTGATAAGATCTAGGCCATCAAGGACTTCCCAGCCCCGACTTCATTCAAGCACCTCCGGCGGTTTTGCCGTTTTGTAAACTACTACCGACGCTTTCCTCTGCGCTGCGCTCAACTCATTCAGCCTTGACTGACCTACTCAGAGGGAATGAACGTAAGCTCGCTTTCCCTGACAAATCACAGAGAGCCTTCACCGCGCTCAAAGATGCTATCTCTAACCTAGCCCACCTCGCTCCTTCTGAATCGACTGCCCCCTTTCCATTTTGGCTGGTGCCTCAGAAGTCGCGGTAGGATTCGTCCTACAACAACGCGTTGGTGGGCAACGGCAACTCCTTTGGTTCTTCTTCAAGCGCCTGCAGCTAGCGGAATCCCGCTACCGCACGTTTGGCAGATGACCGCTCTTAATTTATCCAGCAATTCGTCACGTCCGGTACACATTCGAAGGCGGCGCTTTCACGGTCTACACTGCACACAGGCCAATATATTCGTCTTCAACTCTGCCTGCGACAAATGTCCACCACGGAAAACAGGACAACTAGTATTTGTCACGTACTTCACTACTAACCTGCTTCATGTCTCTGGCGTTGACAGTCCCGTCGCCGACGCTCTCTCACGCGTCCACCTCACCCTCAAGTCTTTGCCCTACCGTCGACCTTACCGTCATCGCATCGGCTCAAACTCAAAAAGAAGACATACAGCAGGATCTAAGGTCCATTTCAGTGCGTGTGCATCCTGTTCCTCTCCTATCCACGGACGGGACAGTTCTCCGCGTCACTTCACAGGTTGTGCTAGACACTCTCGTGCCCGTCTCCATTAGACCCAGTTTTGCCGATTTTTACTCACTATCAAATCCCGACATCCGTGCACCTTTGAAACTGGTCACCGAACGTTTCATTCGCCAAGCGTAAACAAAGATGTTCGTACCTGGGCTTGCGTTGGCCTTCAATGCCAACGCTCCAAAATACACCGTTACAACCGCAACCCACTTAGTTCATTTCCAGTCTCGTACTCTCGGTTCTGGCATGTACACGTAGACCCGGCAGGTCCATTGCCACCTTCACGCGAAGGCTTATACATCCTTACATGTGTCGACCGCTTCACCAGAGGGCCAGTAGGCATCCCCGTAAAAAACTGCACAGTTGAGACTGTTATCCGGGTCTCCTTAGATAAGTAAGTTCCGCACTACGGATGCCAAGTCGTTGTTACAATAGACCGAGGAACGCCTTTCGAATGTTCACAATTCGAAACCTTCTACAAGCTTTAAGGCAGTGAGGCATTCAAACCACAGCGTATCACCCAGCAGCCTACGGTTAAGTCGAACGCTTCCATAGACGGGTTAAAGCACCGACCTGCAATTCGAAAACTAAAGCCGCCAACCATATGTTTATTTGGGGCGGGCGAGCCTATGGTGCGCTGAGAATGGTGGTGATTGGATTCTGACGTATAACCTACCAACCGCTGCTTCGGTTGTGCCATTGGCTCATGTCCAGGTCGCCTCCTCGTGGCGACCGCTAGGTGGCGTTGGGTTTCGCCCTCTTCACTGCCGAGATCCAGGACACCAATCCGTATGAATCAGTGGACTGACCGTGTGCTACGCCCGCTGAATTTCGGCTGTTCATTTAATCAAACGCTTTGGCTGAGAACTCGACTCGTTCTCCTGTCAGGTGTGGGCGTCCTGCCAGTATCCTAACACATCCTCTTCGTACCTTAGGAAGTGGTCGATGGCCAGCGTCCCGTAAAACCTATCCATTGGAGACAACAGATCTGCGGGCTATAAGCTCACAGCTCGATTGGCGTAGAGCACGAGCGCCACGCACTTTCGCTGACGATGAATGGGCACCTCCGGGTGTTCAATGGTTTGCTACTGCCCGCCTGAAGCCAGGCAGCCCCGGTCAAATTGGTGCAAACCCGCATTTACTCACCTGCGTCTAGCCGTGGTCGCAGGTGCGTAACCTACTACCGTGGCAAAACGTATATGAATCTTTACAGCGCCTCCAATACTAGGCGTGACCGCCGACAAGCAGCTCCCGATCTATCACTGCATTTTCCTTCCGTGTTGCATCTGCTCCCCACTGTCTTGTTCGTCAGGCTATTTAGCCAAAGGCTCCGGGCGGAGATCCTCAAGCAAACCACCAATACACCAACTGCCAGGGGTGAGGCTACTGAGCCAAAGGCTCCGGGTGGAGTCCCTTAAGCAGACCTCCGAAGCACAACTACCACCTGGCATACGATAGCACACCAGTGCAATCGTATGCCTGCGCGCAAAGCACTCTGAATCGGGTGCTGGAACCTGCGCGAACTACTGGACCGGAACTCCAGCGGGCGCCCGGAGCGACACACGGCACACGTCTCAAAAGAGCTGGCGCGTTGCCCCATCGATATTGCGTCGCTCAGAGAAACCCAGATCGGTTAGCAAAGTAAGTTGCAGTAAGAAGGTGCTGGCTAAACATTCTACTGAGTGGGATACGCCGCATCAGCACCACGTGATCATAGGGTCGGATTTGCAATATCCGAACGCCTCCACGACCAGCTGGTGGGTGAGCCAACAGGCAGCAGCGCGCGACTGATGACTGTTTGCTTACAACCAGAAAGAGGTAAGTTTGCCACTTTTATAAGCACGTACGGTCCGACCATGGGTTATCCTGATGACATGCGTCATCATTTCTACACTCAGCTATCCTCCGTGGCGATGAGCGATCGACTAATTCCGCTGGGTGATTGCAACTTGCGCGTTGGGCGCGATGCTTCGGTGTGGACAGATGTAATCGGTCCGGATGGCATGGGTGTAGCTAATGCGAACGGTGACAGGCTGCTCTCACCGTGTGCCACTCACGGCCTGATGATCACGGACACTCGATTTGCACTGACTGCGAGAGATATAGCAACTTGGACACACCCGCGGAGTGGTCATACTCACCTGCTGGACCATGTCATCGTACGTCAGCGTGCTATGCGTGAAGTGCGCATGACACGTGTACTGCGTAGAGCTGAGTGTGGCACCGATCGCGAATTGGTGCGCACCAAAGTGTACACATATTTTCGTAAATCTATGGCGTAAATTTAACCTCTCCTTTGGTACTGTGGCGAAATGTACTGAGCTGGAGAAGAGGATGGCTGCGCGCCTGTGTGATGTGGAATGTATAGCAGCAGTGGGCGACCTGTGGCACCACATTCGTGACCATGTGACAGCTGCTTCCGAGGAGACCAAAGGGCGCGCAAACTCTAAGCGGCCTGATTGGTTTGATGAGAACAATGCGACGATTGGCACGTTGGTGTCGGGGAAGGATGCAGCATTTACTGCACATGTTTCAGACCCTAGTTACCTGGGTAAAAGCAGTCAGATTCGTAAACTTCGACGGCGACTGACCCGAGAGCTCCGTCGCACTAAAAATGTATGGTGGACGGTGAAGGCGAAGCAAATGAAATGCTACGTCGAACGCCGCCAACCCAGGGAATTCTTTGACTCTTTGAAGGCGGCGTATGGACCGAGGTTGAAGCCGCTGAAGACGCTGATCCATGGTAGTTCAGGCGCTATCTGCACGAGGACTGCAGACATAACGCAGATCTAGCGGAAACACTTTGACAGTCCCTTGAACAACCTTTCAGAGGTCGACTGGCCTACATTGAACTGCCTCAAGCAGCACGATGCAAAGACGAGTCCGGCAGACACGGCGACACTGGATGAGACGCAGAGAGCACATGCCCAGCTGCAAAACGGCAGATGTGCCGGATCCGAAGGGATCCCGCCTGAAGTGTTGAAACACGGAGGGATCCGCGTGTTTGACTGCGCTGCACTACTTGATGCAACGTGTATGGATTGAAGAAGAGGTGCCTCCTGAGCTGAACGATGCCCTTGCGCTACCACTGTACATGGGTAAAGGGTGCAAGCAATGTTGCACGAATTATCGTAGCAACAACTTGCTGAATTGTGCGAGCAAGGTGGTTGCCCGAATTCTGCTCAACCGCCTCGTCATTCAGGTTATGGAACCTAAGGTGGCCGAAGAGCAGTGTGGATTCCGTTCGGGTCACAGCACTATAGATATGGTGTTTACGGCTTGTCAGCTACAGCAGAAGTGCAGCAAACGGCACCAGCCATTGTATTCGCTTTTTGTTGATCATACTAAGGCATTTTGTACGGTGAACCGCGAGGCATTGTGGCTAGTGTTGGGAACTTTGGTTGCCCGCATAGGTGTGTAAGTATAATTAAATGTCTGCACAGTGGTATGCGAGCGAAGGTGCAGCTGAAAGGAGAAACCTCGGATGACTTTGCAGTTATCTCTGGTGTGAAGCAAGGCTGTGTGTTAGCTCCTGCCCTGTTTAATATATATCTTCATGCAGCGTTGTCCTGTGCCTTAATGTCGCTTGTACTTACGTTGTTTGTGTGGAGCACCGTATTGATGGTGGTTTGCTCAACATCCGTCGTGTCGGTGCGAGAACTCTAGTCTGCGAGACAACTATCCGTATGTCGCTGGTTGCTGACAAATGTGCGTTGTTTTCACACAGTGTGGATGAGTTGCAACATATGACTATTGCTCTGGCTTCGACAGCGGCAAAATTCTGGCTCACAATACACACAAGCAAAATTGTCGGTCTCTTTCAGCCTTCACCGGAGGTGTTATCTTCAATATTGCCTTGAATCAGCATTGGTGCTGAAGTATTGGAAACTTCCTCCCGCTTCGGCTACCTTGGGAGTTTGATGTCGACTGATCAGCATTTACACAGCGCGAGTCGTATCCGCGTGTTGACGGCAGCGGCGGCATTCGGGAAGCTAGAGTACCGAGTGTGGAACAACCATCAGCTTACTATTGGCACGAAGCTGATGGTGTACAAATCCATGGTGCTGTCCGTTCTTCTATACGGTAGTGAAACGTGGACGATGTACCGGCGGGATGTGCGATATCTCGAGCGGTTCCATCAGCAGTGTTTGCGACGGAATTTGCGCATCGGCTGGGGCGACAGATTTGCAGACACGGAAGTGTTGCGAAAAAGTGGAATGTATGCAGTGGATTTCATGCGTTTGCTGAAATACCTGAAGTGGCTCGGTCATGTGAGCCGTATGGATTCGACGCGGATACCGGAACAAGTATTATATGGTCAGCTGAGTATCGGGAAGCGGCGCGTGGAAAAACCAAAGTTACGTTAGCAGGACATGATTAAATTGAGTCTCTCACGTTCTAAGCTTGATTACCGATCAGGGGAATCGAAAGCGGTTGATCGGCGTGCATGGCGGGATCTAGTCATGAAGGCAGTTGCTGAAGAGCAGTAGAAAGTCCTCATACATGCAGAGAATGCTCGGTAATGCGGAAGCGGCACGCACCGATGGGCTTTACTCCATCGGCTTGGAGCGCACGGTGCTGTAGCACATGCGGTCCCGAGTGCCTGCGTCAGCCAGACTTGGTGAGCCATGAGCAAGGCTATTCGAGCCAACCAAATTCGCAAAGATGGGTCCTGCAGATAACGCAAGCAGAACGAGCGCAGCGTTTGTAGGTACGCTGCATTCGCATTACCAACCTAGTACTCGCATGCTAAATCTCGTTATTGCAGGTGGTGGGTTTTCAATTCTGTCCTATTGCCATTCTCTCATGTAAATGTCTACCAGTACGCTCTTCTCTAAACCCGCACACCTCGCTTAAGCTACCTGCAGTCGATTTCCATAAAAGTTTCTTTTTGTGTCATTTACGTAAAGTATACGTTCTGACCTCGTGAATTTATCTCGGATCCTTGGTAAACAACTTATTTCATTTGCACATTAATTCAAGATTATTTTCACATTTCCCTATGCATTACTCGATTTATTTTCTTTGTTATTGTTCTCCTAAGTGATTGGCTGTGGCTTGATACTCCCCGTGTCGCTGCGCTTGAAGCGCTGGTTGACATGTCGCCTACCTGTCTAGTACCCACTACCTCGTCCATACTGCCTCCAGGAGACAGTTGGTCGTCGCTGGAGGGGACGGGGTGCACGGTCCTTTTGGTCGTGCGAGGCTCGAAGTGTGGTTCCATGCATTCAGTGTGGAGTGGAATACGGTCCAGCCACTGCCTTGTGTGTGCGCTTGCTTCCCAAATACAGCGTGTTGGTGTTTGCCTGTGCAGGAGTGTGGGCCGGCTCCGTTGATGAAACGCGGCTCCGTTCCACATGACTACCTGTCTGATTCCTTCATGTGTACACTGGATATGGTGTGTGGGTTTGGAGCTGTGGGTGGTGCAGCACATGCCAGTCTTGGTCCCTCTGTAGACGCGGGCGTCCTGTGGCTGGGTACAGTGACAGGCAAATCTGAAACCGGATGCCTCCATCCATATATATATATGTCACAGGCATATGACTTTTGTGTTACCACTTATTTAATTGGAAAATCTATAATTGTAAACTTTTAGTTGCTCGGACGTTTTTAGTTATATGTATATGCGTGTTTACAAAACTACGCGTTCGTGCAACTCTTTAGCAATGTATACAGTGCTACAGATGTAATTTGATACTTACACATAGGGATATGTTACTGGAGGCTCTACGCGGAAGTGGAGGTAGCATGTGTGCTTTTTTCCCTGTAGTTAGTGTAATGCCACCGCAACGTAACATAAGTTTATTGTGGAGGTATGGTTGACCTGTTATCTGTTCGAATAAATGATGTGGATAAGTTAATGGCGGTTGCAAGTCTGTTTAACTTGCTGAGTAACTTACCTCAACTGTGATATGAAGCTGGACTTATATGGGCAAAGCGTGAAAGGCTGGACGTGTAACGTCACTGTTTGAATACATAAATAGTGAGAATTTTCTTTGTGCTGCGCTGGATATGCAGGTTAATAACATAGGTGCACTTGTATATAGGGATATCTCGTCGAAGCTTGCTCCAATTTTTAGCGGAGTTTGGTTATGGTTGCCTGTATGTACTGCGTTCTTTCCTTGCTAAGATGGTATGACGCATGCGTATACAAAGACTTGGAAAAATTGTGGTTTAGTGCTTGGCCTTATGTTTACGTTATCTGAAGCCATTGCAATAGCGTACCCATTTGTATAGCAGTTCTCTATTTTACGAAAAGCATTACAAGACGAGGATGAGGAAAACTGCACGTAAACTGGCTAGCCGAGCAACCTCCTCGTGGTGCCAGCTGGGTGGTTCGGGTTTAACCCCTTCCAGCAAATAGTTCGGCGGCAGTGTTCCAGAACGTGGTGGGGTTTCGCCCGGCAAGCCTTCTCCCTATAAAAATCCACAAATGTTTGTTTATCAACACTGCGACGTGGCCGATGTGACTCGCCACAAACTAAAGTCACAGGCATGTAGATACCCGGAAAGTGCCATCCAACCCACAGACATCAATCGCTTATGCTCACACTCCTGAGGATAACAAACAGTCAAAAATGCTGTGGAACCTTCAAAGACACAAGCTACATTCATAAAAATTACATACGTATATACAATCATGCACTTACATACACTGCTTTGCCAAACATGTACTTTTTGTCCATTTTGATCAAACTATGTTAGCTAAACATGATCATGCCTGTAAAGGTGTTCCTCGCCTTGTCGAGAATAAAAGTTTATTTATTTATTTATTTACATCGTCGTCCAATCCCTAACAAAGTGGTCACGCGCATGCTGCGGACGAATGGAAAGCGTCACGCAGGCGCAGTATATCACTGCATTATGGGGTATGGGTGTTTTCGTTAGGTGTAGGCGTGAACCGATATGTTTAATGAATCCATGTCACATTGTCTCACCGATAATATGACACAAGTCCGGGACGAAATGTTGACTTTTGTACAATGGGATCCATAACCTGGAAACTTAACTGTGAGAGGCTATAATAGGTATGAGGTCAATAGATAGTGGCCCTACAGGAAAGGTAGGTGGAAAGGTGACTACGGATGACACGGGGAAACGAAGGTTGTAGGGGTCGACGTTCACACCAATTATAATATCCGCGTCATCGGGAGGAGCTTGGCTATGGACGCAATCTACCCGCGATGCTTGGAGACTAAAAGTTGTCGGGCCCTTAAGACGGCAGTTTTCACGTTCCCTTGATGTAAGACCTAAGGAGGGCTAACGTAGCTTTCCCTTGTTTTGGCATGGAAGCGGATGGAGCAGTTTAACACAGTGATGGTGTGCAGCCTTATGGATTATAATTGTTTATTTATGTTTCAAATTCTTGGAAGATACTTGGAACCGATCGAGTAGTCATGAGTTCCGAGGTTTGAAAACAATCGGTTTGGTATAATACTTTGGTAACGTTTCGCCTTTGACACAAAGGCTTTAGCAGACCAAGTGAATCAGTGTGCAATTGGTGTGGGATTTTATAGCAAACAGGGGCGATAACCTTGTTACTCGAGTCTTGAGCCATGATGCATTACAGTAATAGTTCGGGATGTCACCTCAGGTGGTTCGATCACAGTGGGAATAGTCCAGGTGTTCCTTGGTGTTTATATATGTATACATGCACGCTTACCGTACGGTTTTTTCATGCTCTCCACACTCGGTGTATGCTGCAGAGGAGACCGGGGTCACTGAAGAGGAGGACATATGCGGGGGCGTTTCACCCTATTAAGGAAAAATGGAAGTGAAGACATGCGAACGTACCTGTGAGTCTGGCAGGATATAAGAGTGGCGGCAGACAAATGACTGATGTTGCTAGCATATCCACGAAGGACAAATGTGGCATGGTACGGTGGTGCGAACCTGTATGGAACCTGCGTAACCTATGAAATGAAAAGTAAAAGGAGAATCTGTATGTACGTACCGCAAGGCATGCGGCGGTAGAAACACTGGGATAGAAAGAGAAAGCCTTTTCCACCGATTATGATGGCAGGAGGAAGCTTGGTATCCATAGTGCACTGTAAAAGCGTGCCATAAATAAGGCCTGTTGCGAACTTACCTGGGTAGTTCATAGCATACCTGAACGCTTGGTGTTTACCATTACTCCATACAGAACAAATATTTGAACGCTTCCTCCCTATCATAATCACGGCATGATTGGTGAAGCCAAAGTTTGCAGTGGTCACACATGACAGAAACAAGCGTGTCCATGTTACCCAATGTGCCCACTGAACGCTTGAATAGGGCGCATTTGTCATGGTCCACCACCGCCGGTCCGGATGAAGCGTCCCGCTTTAGAGAAGCGCAATTGTATGCGCTGGAGGTTTCGGTCCTCAACGTTTGGAAAAGCGCACCGAGCGGCAAATTATCCGTAATGGACACCTCCAAGCGTCTGAGTAATAATGGGGATCATCGCCTTCGGGAATGTGCACTGGAACACGACCCATGTTTCCTTGCTGTGTCCTCCGTCAAGTTAACTCCAACAGGAAGACAGGGAACCGCGGAGGGCGTCCACCGTTTCCCGACCAATGCCAAAATGTCCTCATCGTTATCCAAAAGTAAGGATGACTCGCATGCCTGGTCTTGCAGAACAACCACACCTAATTTTCGTGCATCAAAAGCTCGCACAACCACCTCAAATAGGTTATCTTGCACTGAACGTTTTTCGCTGACATAAAGCAGATGTGCGCTTTTGGTTCCGCAATCACTTCCTCCGCCGTACGCAACTTCGTCGCCCGATCCAAAATCACTACCTTTGAACTAATTGCCGCTTCCGACGCGCTCACCTCAGCCACCTTCGTGAACACAGCGGTCGCTAAATGCTCCAGGGAATCTGGTATACACCAGTGACAACCCTGAACTAATACAGCCAAGTCCACACGCAGACCACAGGCGACGTGACACATGTGTGCACACGGCATCCGCCAATGGCGCTGAAACCCGCAATCCCATCCGTCACCGAGTACCAAGAATGTACGCTTACCAAGATGCCGTTTGCCTTTCATCACCATAGACGTATCCACAAGAAGGCAAACCATTAATTCCTCCGATGACCAGTGCTTCATTAACAGAAGAAGCACGGCGGACCTTTCACTAAGTTGCCGCTTTAGCTGCAGGTATTTTTTCTCCACCCTGTTTGTTTTGTAGCAACCAAAGGTACACACCGTTAGCAAGCGATGCGGCGCCCATGATGATGAAAAGGGTAAACAAGTGCCCACCAAGCAATCATAGCATTCCACATTTCGCAACTCTATAGCCTGCAGTAGTTTACCAAAATATTCCCCAGCTTTGGTATTCATCAGGTTATGCAACCATTTACATAGAAGTGTCCTATCCCCTGGGAACGCGTTTTGCAGGTGTGAGGGACGTATAGTCATGTCTTGCACTGCCTGTAATGGACACAAAACTGGCTGCGTTGAAATAAAACAAATAAATAGTATATTACCGGTTAAAAGAGACACCTGTCACGGTTCGACCATGGGTTATCCTGATGACATGCGTCATCATTTCTACACTCAGCTATCCTCCGTGATACGGTCTGTGGCGATGAGCGATCGAAAAATTCCGCTGGGTGATTGCAACCCGCGCGTTGGCGCGATGCATCGGTGTGGACAGATGTAATCGGTCCGGATGGCATTGGTGTAGCTAATGCGAACGGTGACAGGCTGCTCTCACCGTGTGCCACTCACGGCCTGACGACCACGGACACTCGATTTGCACTGAGTGCGAGAGATATAGCAACTTGGACACACCCGCGGAGTGGTCATACTCACCTGCTGGACCATGTCATCGTACGTCAGCGTGCTATGCGTGAAGTGCGCATGACACGTGTACTGCGTAGAGCTGAGTGTGGCACCGATCGCGAATTGGTGCGCACCAAAGTGTACACATATTTTCGTAAATCTATGTATTGTGCTCCCGCCGTGCATCGGCGTAAATTTAACCTCTCCCTTGGTACTGTGGCGAAATGTACTGAGCTGGAGAAGATGACGGCTGCACGCCTGTGTGATGTGGAATGTATGGCAGCAGTGGGCGACCTGTGGCACCACATTCGTGACCATGTGACAGCTGCTTCCGAGGAGACCAAAGGGCGCGCAAACTCTAAGCGACCTGATTGGTTTGATGAGAACAATGCGACGATTGGCACGTTGGTGTCGGGGAAGGATGCAGCATTTACTGCACATGTTTCAGACCCTAGTTACCTGGGTAAAAGCAGTCAGATTCGTAAACTTTGACGGCGACTGACCCGAGAGCTCCGTCGCACTAAAAATGTATGGTGGACGGTGAAGGCGAAGCGAATGAAATGCTACGTCGAACGCCGCCAACCCAGGGAATTCTTTGACTCTTTGAAGGCGGCGTATGGACCGAGGTTGAAGCCGCTGAAGACGCTGATCCACGGTAGCTCAGGCGCTATCTGCACGAGGACTGCAGACATAACGCAGATCTAGCGGAAACACTTTGACAGTCCCTTGAACAACCTTTCAGAGGTCGACTGGCCTACATTGAACTGCCTCAAGCAGCACGATGCAAAGACGAGTCCGGCAGACACGGCGACACTGGATGAGACGCAGAGAGCACATGCCCAGCTGCAAAACGGCAGATGTGCCGGATCCGAAGGGATCCCGCCTGAAGTGTTGAAACACGAAGGGATCCGCGTGTTTGACCGCGCTGCACTACTTGATGCAACGTGTATGGATTGAAGAAGAGGTGCCTCCTGAGCTGAACGATGCCCTTGCGCTACCACTGTACATGGGTAAAGGGTGCAAGCAATGTTGCACGAATTATCGTAGCAACAACTTGCTGAATTGTGCGAGCAAGGTGGTTGCCCGAATTCTGCTCAACCGCCTCGTCATTCAGGTTATGGAACCTAAGGTGGCCGAAGAGCAGTGCGGATTCCGTTCGGGTCACAGCACTACAAATATGGTGTTTACGACTTGTCAGCCACAGCAGAAGTGCAGCAAACGGCACCAGCCATTGTATTCGCTTTTTGTTGATCATACTAAGGCAGTTTGTACGGTGAACCGCGAGGCATTGTGGCTAGTGTTGGGAACTTTGGTTGCCCGCATAGGTGTGTAAGTATAATTAAATGTCTGCACAGTGGTATGCGAGCGAAGGTGCAGCTGAATGGAGAAACCTCGGATGACTTTGCAGTTATCTCTGGTGTGAAGCAAGGCTGTGTGTTAGCTCCTGCCCTGTTTAATATATATCTTCATGCAGCGTTGTCCTGTGCCTTAATGTCGCCTGTACTTACGTTGTTTGTGTGGAGCACCGTATTGATGGTGGTTTGCTCAACATCCGTCGTGTCGGTGCGAGAACTCTAGTCTGCGAGACAACTATCCGTATGTCGCTGGTTGCTGACAAATGTGCGTTGTTTTCACACAGTGTGGATGAGTTGCAACATATGACTATTGCTCTGGCTTCGACAGCGGCAAAATTCTGGCTCACAATACACACAAGCAAAATTGTCGGTCTCTTTCAGCCTTCACCGGAGGTGTTATCTTCAATATTGCCTTGAATCAGCATGGGTGCTGAAGTATTGGAAACTACCTCCCGCTTCGGCTACCTTGGGAGTTTGATGTCGACTGATCAGCATTTACACAGCGCGAGTCGTATCCGCGTGTTGACGGCAGCGGCGGCATTCGGGAAGCTAGAGTACCGAGTGTGGAACAACCATCAGCTTACTATTGGCACGAAGCTGATGGTGTACAAATCCATGGTGCTGTCCGTTCTTCTATACGGTAGTGAAACGTGGACGATGTACCGGCGGGATGTGCGATATCTCGAGCGGTTCCATCAGCAGTGTTTGCGACGGAATTTGCGCATCGGTTGAGGCGACAGATTTGCAGACACGGAAGTGTTGCGAAGCTGTGGAATGTATGCAGTGGATTTCATGCGTTTGCTGAAATACCTGAAGTGGCTCGGTCATGTGAGCCGTATGGATTCGACGCGGATACCGGAACAAGTATTATATGGTCAGCTGAGTATCGGGAAGCGGCACGTGGAAAAACCAAAGTTACGTTAGAAGGACATGATTAAATTGAGTCTCTCACGTTCTAAGCTTGATTACCGATCAGGGGAATCAAAAGCGGTTGATCGGCGTGCATGTCTGGATCTTATCACAAAGACAGATGCCAGGGTGCAGCAGAGCGGTCTCTTTCATTCCAAGTGGGAGCGGCAGATCACGAAGCTGCAAGTACCATTTTGTCGTACTTCATCTACCTCAAGCGCATTATGCTGTAGCACGTGCGTTCTCGAGTGCCTGCGTCAAGCAGTCTTAGTACGCCATGAGCGAGGCCACTCTGGTCCACCACCAAAGCGATTACGGGTCCTGCGTTGAACGTAGGCGGAACCAGCGCAGCGTTTGTAGGTACGCTGCCTTCGATTTACTTAACGAGTGCTTGCACGCTAAGGTTATTTTTTAGGTGGTGGATTTTCACTTTTATCCTAATAAATTTCTCTTTCAAATAAATGTCCACTTTTACTCTCTTCTTAAAACCTGCACACGTCGCTTAAGCCAAAAGCAGTTAAGTACGATAAACATTGGTGTTTGTGCCATTTACGTAAAATGTAGTTTCTGACCTCTTGAATTTATCTCGGATATTTCGTAAACAACATATTACACCTGCTCATTAATTTATGGTTACTCTCATGTTTTATTAAGCATTAACCGATTTATTTGCTTTGTTATTTTCTCTTAAGTGATTGGCGGTTGCTTGATATTTCCGGTGTGGCTGCGCTTGATGTGCATGTTGACAAGGTGCCTACCTGTCTATTACCCAATGCCTCGTCCATACTGCCTCCAGGAGATAGTTGGTCATCGCTGGAGGGGACGGGGTGCACGGTCCTTGTAACCGTGCTACGCTCAAAGGTTGGTTCCGTACACTCACTGTGGAGCGGACTAAGGTTCGGCCACCGCCTTGTGTGCACATGATTACCCTATACAGCGTGCTTGTGTTTGCCTGTGAAGGAGTGTGGGCCGGCTTCGTTGATGAAACCTGGCTCCCATCCGCACGCCTCCTGGTCTGATTCCTTCGGATCCACACTGTATATGAGTATGTAGATGGAGTTGTGGGTTGGTGCAGCGCAAGAAATCTATGGTCCCTTTGTAGGCGCAGGCGTCCTGTGGCAGGCCACAATGCAAACGAAATTCGAAAACCAATGTCGCCAACCATATGTTTATTTGGGGCTGGCGAGCCTATGGTGCGCTGAGAATGGTGGTGATTGGATTCTGACGTATAACCTACCAACCGCTGCTTCGGTTGTGCCATTGGCTCATGTCCAGGTCGCCTCCTCGTGGCGACCGCTAGGTGGCGTTGGGTTTCGCCCTCTTCACTGCAGAGATCCAGGACACCAATCCGTATGAATCAGTGGACTGACCGTGTGCTACGCCCGCTGAATTTCGGCTGTTCATTTAATCAAACGCATTGGCTGAGAACTCGACTCGTTCCCGTGTCAGGTGTGGGCGTCCTGCCAGTATCCTAACACATCCTCTTCGTACCTTAGGAAGTGGTCGATGGCCAGCGTCCCGTAAAACCTATCCATTGGAGACAACAGATCTGCGGGCTATAAGCTCACAGCTCGATTGGCGTAGAGCACGAGCGCCACGCATTTTCGCTGACGATGAATGGGCACCTCCGGGTGTCCAATGGTTTGCTACTGCCCGCCTGAAGCCAGGCAGCCCCGGTCAAATTGGTGCAAACCCGCATTTACTCACCTGCGTCTAGCCGTGGTCGCAGGTGCGTAACCTACTACCGTGGCAAAACGTATATGAATCTTTACAGCGCCTCCAATACTAGGCGTGACTGCAGACAAGCAGCTCCCGATCTAGCACTGCATTTTCCTTCCGTGTTGCATCTGCTTCCCACTGTCTTGTTCGTCAGGCCATTTAGCCAAAGGCTCCGGGCGGAGATCCTCAAGCAAACCACCAATACACCAACTGCCAGGGGTGAGGCTACTGAGCCAAAGGCTCCGGGTGGAGTCCCTTAAGCAGACCTCCGAAGCACAACTACCACCTGGCGTGCAAGCAAATAAATAAATAAATAAATATTTTATTCTCGACTCTGCGCGGCATGCCCATGGAGGCATGATCGGATACGTACAACTGTATAGACATTTTATGGCAACTGTTATTGTAGAAAATTTTTCATATATCCATGTTTGGAACTGCACAATAGTTAAAATGCGAAATAATAGTTTGGCTGTCGTGAAACCGGGACCTCGGCTAATAATAGATTCAGAATTCTGAATGATCCATTGGAAGATAATTGAGGAGCACGCTCAAGGGAGATTTGACAAAATAGTGTGTTCGTGCACTAGTAACGCGAATGTCAACGGTGATTTCGTATAAAGCAAATAGATGACAGTTTATGCAGATGTTGAGTTTTAGTGTAATGAACCTATCTAGAATGGTGACGCTAGTTGACCTGCCAGTGTGAAAATATCGGCTGTGACTTTATTCGGTGGCGAGTCACATTCGCCACGTTGCACCTTTTTAAGCGGACATTTGTGGCTTTTTATATGGTGAACGCTTGCCAGGCGATAATCCACCACGTCCTGAAACACTGCCGCCGATCCGTCGAATGGCACGTTATAACGGGCTATGTTTCCGGTTGAACGTTTGTTTGCTAAGTTATTCGCAGTCAGGTTGCGTCCCATTTTCGCTGGCTTATGCGGTGGCCGGGTGTGTATTGCGTTCGTGAGTCCCGTCCTTTGTCCGATTTGTAGGTCGGGAACTAAACATTCTTTTTGAAAATGATGTGTCTATCCTCTGGAGAACCACGTGAAGTCTCAGAGGGATATCCATTGAAATATGTTGAATTGTTGTTGAAGGCTTGCAGGTTAGAATGTGGTTCCGAAGAGAGAACCGCGGATCTCCCGGGGTATGTAGTAAAATTGATTAGAAATATAGGAAACTACGGTCAATTGAGCGGTCAATGCGGATTGAAGAGCTCATAAGGACCACTTGTGCTGGCTTTGTGTAGCAGGAGAATGTGTCTTCCGAAGTCAAAAGTAGTTCTCCAGGCAAGAGTAATGTGGAAGCGATAGCGTTAGGCAAACAGAACCCAAAGGTTCAAGCTTTGGAACATTTGTATCCGTGCATGATAACGAATGATTTGTCCGGTTAGGAAGTTGTAAAAGGAAGGTTAATCTTCCGCGCATGTCCAGATAAGGGGACTGTGTGGCATGTTTTGTTGTCGCAACGACGGACAATTCCTTGGGTGCGTGTCGCCGTACCTGTGCCAAACACAAGAAAAAAGGAAACGAACATAAACAGCTACAAAAACTAGAAAGGGATGCGTCTGGAATGCATGCGATCAATTGCGGCGATGACTGTACTATCGTGCCACCATACATGTAATTGTTATTTAACTATCGCATATACATGTGTATCATAAGTGGCGAAATACGACAAGAAGCGAGCAAAACACGGATCAGTAGAGAATGAAAGTGTTCCAAAATAGGAATGAAGAAGAAGAAAATAGAATTCAAGGGGTCCTAATGCGCATATGCTCAACCGGTTGGAACCAGAGAGAGGAGGACGAGGTGTGCAGATGGTGGGACAGAATATCACTCAGAAAGAGCGGCAGCGACGCGTTGCTTCAGTCTTAATTCTGTAGGAATGTAAGAAGTCAGAGAAAACGGATGCATGTGAGTTAGCGTCGAATGCAGAAGGAATGCAACAGAAAGCACAGGAAGGAAAGAAAGGGTCGGTAAAACAGGTTCCCTTGAGGAGAAGTAGAAAAGCCGCCGGCGTTCTTCAGATGATGATTCATCCTTGTTAATAAAAAGAAGGATGAATCTC
Source organism: Dicrocoelium dendriticum (assembly GCA_944474145.2). NCBI lineage: Eukaryota > Metazoa > Platyhelminthes > Trematoda > Plagiorchiida > Dicrocoeliidae > Dicrocoelium > Dicrocoelium dendriticum. The sequence continues at coordinate 98,210,678 of OX104069.1, read as the reverse complement.
TGATGCAGTTGCTGGAGAATTAGATTATATGAATGCGCTACTACAAGGTGTCAAACGCAATATTTACAGACTTCTACGCCGCACGCCCACGTCTCTTCTTCAATCAGTTTCGAATGTTCAACCACAGTTAACGTGACAGCTTTGGAGCATATTATTGCGATCTGCGAACGGGTCAAACATTCGTTTTTGCTACCGAAGTAGACGGACCGCACACTCCGATATGTAATCGCGTCACTGGCCTTGATGTGCTCTCCCACTCACCTCAGAACCGCTTAATGATGACAGCGAAATCAGCAAAGCATACGTGATACGTATAGTCAAATTTTGCGACAGAGATACTCCTGAACGAAGAATTTCAATATCCCCTTGCCGCTTGAAGATTTGACTTACCAACCCCCTGGCAATAATGCCGCAGAATCTACCAAATTGCTAAGGAATGCCACCCTCAAATCTAGCAATAAAACCAAGTCAACAGGGCAACTACTAACGCACGACAAAGAAGCAATCAAAAATCTACGGACCTTGTTGCCTCACTCAGGCCGTTCTGACACATCCATTATTAGCGTAGCCATCAAGATACATGTGAGACCCTCAGTGGATACTTCTGCAATTCTTTCACGTGAACGGCCCAATGGAACAGCGCCTGCTTTGCCATCTATAGCGCACGAAATGACGTCACTCAACACTATTAAGTTTGAGACATGCATTCTATCACTCCGAGTAATCAGCCTCAGTCAAATGCTCATCAACATGCCCGGTCCTCGGTGGTCTTCCCTCTGCGTTGCTGATCCTGGTGGCAAGAACACTCCAGCCCTACTGTCTCAACCTGTTCACGCTTTCCTTGACTAACGGGTTTAGATCCAACCACATGGAAAGCATGCCATCGTCCATCCCCATACACAAAACGGGCAGTCAGCAGAACATGGATAAAACTATCCGCTCCATCAGCCACACGTCCTATGGCTTTCAAGGAATAAGTGGAACGAATAGTTAGAAGATACGATGCTCCACTCATCCTGCTTACAGCGCAACCTCATCCATCGACAAACAACCATGGATTACTGCCGTGCTAGACTCCTGTCAGACCTGCCAATTATTGAGTTCCTCAATCATGTAACCTCAACGGATGTGACAACAAGCAAGACACTAGCCATCTATCTTGCTCGACATGACGAAACGCCTTTGAACAGAAGTAACCACATACAGAAACTCGTTGATGAAGCTGGAATCATACGGAATCTCCCGGCAAATCTGCATACATGGCTCTCAATCATATCTTGCAGCTCGCTCACAGTCATGTAATGGTTGGGGAATTTAATGTCACTTCCCTAAACCGGGCAGAAGAAGGGCGTAATTCTAAGGCAGCGTTTTAGGCCCTCTGTTACTTGTTCCTGCTCCTATATCAAATGACGTGTTCCAATGGTTTTCCAAACCATTGGGACACCCATCCTAATTTGCGGACGACAAGCAAAAATGGTCATTTCAATTACATCCGTCAAACTTCACACACCACCATCCTCCCATATAACAATACGACTTAAGATCGCTACCTGCATGGGCAAACATATGGAAGTTGGCATTGCACACCATCAAAAATGCAATGTCCCTTACGTAACCGATGCGCCATGCCTCCCAATACCTTAATGCTGCACGGCACGCCATTAGGAACTGCCTTATAGGGCGTGTACTCTAGGCGTGCACTGCTCCGGTTCGCCTGAAAACTTTCGCGGAACAAGTCGTGTTATTCCGCAGCTAAGGCACGCTCTCCTGCATCGGTTACATCCTCATAACCATGACAATTTACAGGAAGCTTAGAACTGTGCTACTTTACAAAATCATATTGCCGGCCTCTTGCTAGACTACTGACTCTTATAGTATGCACCAACCGTAGAATAATGCACGAGCAGCCGAATAGCCCTCGAAAGGTTTCAGAGTACCTTCACAAAACGCCTCCTGGGGGCATCAAGGTGTAGCTACCGTGATCGGTTGCAACAGCACTTAAGCTCCACCCGTTACGGCTGCGGCGGATTGAAAACTACATCTCGCTTTCCCTATACTCGGCTCAATTATACAATATCAGTGGGAGCCATACTAACCCCTTTGCCTCAGGGACTCATAGTATCACATTGGTGCCCCACTACGTGCTAAACCCCACTCCATTATCTTCACCTAGAGAATACGCGCAAAGCAGCAATGCGCTCCGATCTCCTACCTCTACAGAGGCGCATCAAGTATGGAATCATTGGTTACATCACACAATAAGGGCCTCACCGGATAATGACCAAAAGTCGGGGGTCACCAATGAAGCGAGAAGCAGGATCGGTACGCTTTAGAACCAATACGTGAATATAAGGCCAACCTCCGATGAGTGGAGAACACCAAAAGTAACGTTAAGAAAAATTTATTAAGTGGGGCGAAACGCTATCTAGTGCTAAAAATAAGGCACCGGGAGATAGCTAGCTAGGGGAAAGGTGTGGTCGCGTGCGCGGAGAGCAAAGATGGCCGCGGAGCCGATGAGCGTCGCGCCGTTCGAAGGCGGATGATATGTTGACTCAAACAAACGCGAGCAACGGTCAGATTCAGAAAGACTGGAACGATAGGAAAATCCCTTGAGTGTTCCTTCTTGAGTAAATCGTTGGGCCCGGAAATGATAAGGTGCTAGTTCTTTATAGATCTAAAACGAAAAACCCGAAACACACCCTGGTGAACCAATTACTGCCCACGTTCCCTGCACTAGCAGTCCGCGCTGTGTAGGTTACGTGAAGTAAGAAAGAAGTAGAAAGTAAATGGAAGATAAAGGGGAATGAAAGTCATTAAAATGAAGGATAACACCAAAGAGTGAAGATAATGACAGAATAAGAACTGAAAGTTTGAAGATGGATATGGTCAGGATAAAGGAAAGGTTTCGTGTTGCCACTCAAGAGCGTCCAACTGACGCTCGAAACCCTTAACCGTAGGTTCACTGACTACATTTTCTGGAAGCGAGTTCCAGCGCTCGATAACTCTACGCGACAACCGAGTTTCCGTCCTGATCCGGTCAGAACGCGGCTTGTGTAGCTTCATGGGATGACCGCGAAGACAAGGCAACCTAGCCGGGCTAAATAGCCAGCTCAAGTCCGGTCCAACCTCCCCGTTAAAATGCGGTAAGTAAGGATTAGGTCTCCTCGAAGCCGTCGGTAGTGCATTGAATACATACCCAAGCTAAGTAGACGCTCGGGGTACGATTGCCCCCGTAACCCCTCGACCAATTTGGTACCTACTCTCAAAACCCTCTCAAGCTCCATTTTGTCCCGAACAAGGCAGGGCGCGCAAGCCTGGACGCAGTATTCCAGATGGGGCCGAACGAAAGCTGAGAACAGCTTCACAAATATGTCGGCAGTTAAGACCCCGAAAGAACGGCGTATTAACCACAACATTCTGAAACCCCTACTAGCGGCCTTCTTCCAGTTGTCACCAGAATGCAAAGACGAGGAATGAACGACACCTAGGTCTATCTGGTTGGAGACAAGGGGGAGTTCGACCCCACCGAGTACGTAGCTCGAAGGCGGGAAAGTTGCTCCTATACGAAGGACGGAACACTTAGCCTGATTTATGGGCAGTAGCCACAAAGTAGACCAGTCCCAGAGTCTGTCCAGTGCATGCTGTATGGCCTCAGAACCCCCAGGAACATTCACAACATTCCATAGCTTAATGTCATCAGCAAACAATAGGGATGATACCCCAAGCTCTCCAGGGAGATCGTTTACGTAGATGGAGAACAGCATCGGTCCAAGGACCGAGCCCTGTGGGACACCGCTAAGGACCGCTTGCTTAAAGGATAAGCTGCGACCCACACGTACACACTGCTCTCTTCCCTGCAAGAACGCAGATACCCAGGCGAGCGGCTAATTTGCTATGTACATCGAGAAAATATAATTTTGTGATTTTGTAATATTTTACGCAGCATGCCGCAGCCAAACAGGGGAATCTCCATCAAATATTGATCAAAGATATCTTGGATCTTCGGTAACCGCGTGAGTTCGTTCCAGTATTGCTTCTCTTTGTGTTCTTTTTGGTCGTGTTAATTCGCTGTGTTTATATTTTTATTCAATATTGTTGTATTCTCTTTTGTATTAACTTGTTGTGACTACTTATTCATCTTAAGCCGTCATACCTGCATTAATTTGGTCAGTTAATCCCACCAAACTACCTATCTTTTTATTATTCTATACGGGGCTGTTACGTGCTATTTGTAATGACATCGGTGGCTGGCTATAAATGTGGTGAGCACACTTGTGGCGTTGAGGTCAAAGAGGGAATCCAGTGCGACAGATGCTTGTTATGGTACCATAACAACTGCTCTAGATTAGACCAGGACTCTATTGATCTTTATGCCCGACATTCCCAATTAAAGTGGATTTGCTTCCACTGCGTGTGCTTAGCAGACATTGGTTCTCGCTTGATACATGATCAGACTTTTGATACTGTTACTCATGTCTCAGCTGTGCAATAGTCTACGAGTAGTACCTGTGTGCACAGACTAGACCTTGCCGAGAAGTTGATACTTGACCAGAGCTTGCTAATTGAGGCATTGCGTTCAAAATTGAAGAGTTGCAGTCTTCATTGGAATGCTATTTGCGAAGTGCAGAACCCGCCATGGGTAGACAACGAAACGTTCTTATCTACAATAGGGAGGAGTCAGTCATCCGAGCAACTAAAACTCGACGGGACCTAGACAAAAGGCAGGTGCAAGGTATCCTTCGTATAGCCGGAATACCGTTATACGTTGGTATCCAAAGAGTACATCGTGTTTGCAGCTGGAGAGAAACAAGTATGCTTCGCCGCCAAGGTTATGCAAGGCCTATCCTGGTTGAGTTTCGGAACCCTATACTCTGGGACTTGCTACTTAACAGAGCTGGGTTGGTTGCAAGTCAGACAAATGGTCGGTATCAAATAGCACCGGACACTAACTTAGAAGGCTAAAGCCCCTCGGCTGAGCCGGCTAGAAGGTACTAATACCAGCTTGGCTAACGAATCTGCGGTCTCACACGTTGGAATTCATGATAGTGAGCCTCACGAAATGCAGACACCTGAGAAAAACTCTAGCGTTTGCTCTCCTGTGGCAAGAGCAGTCAGTTTGTCTGGACAACCCCCTTCACAAGACGCCAGCGAGATAACTCCTAGCCTGCATTTGGTTGTGGAGAAACTTGCTCTTGATGGAAATGTGAATCACACCTCTATGGCGGAAGAGGGTAGTGAAGGTGTGTCAATGGGACTTCAGCCGGTGCGTTCAAAAACAATCGAGGCCTCATGCTCGACAGTAGTAGCACCAAAGTTTACGGGTGGTATGCCCTTTTCACAAAATGATAGGATAAATGAAAAACTTGCCACACCTAAATTGGACCGTACAGATAATCCGAAGTGCAGTGCTGTTAGGTCGACTCAGGTAAATGGGAGGAAACCCATCGGGAGTTTATCCAGCAAGCCCAGACAGGCGAAACCAGGAAAGGGATTATCCCGTAATGCCTTACAGCAGCCCAACGTTGATTCATCGACTCAGGCAGCTGGCTAGCCGAACAACCTCCTCGTGGTGCCAGCTGGGTGGTTCGGGTTTGGCCCGTTCCAGCAAATAGTTCGGCGGCAGTGTTCCAGGACGTGGTGGGTTTTCGCCTGGCAAGCGTTCTCCCTATAAAAAGCCACAAATGTCTGCTTAACAACACTGTGACGTGGCGGTCGTGACTCGCCACAAAATAAAGTCACTGCCCCGTGGGTATCCGAATAATCCTTTCCAACACACGGACATCCATCTTCTACTCGAGCAGTGCCGACGATATGAGACTCAAAGTTAGAGCAGCACAGTTACAAACAGGAACCTCACAGTGACACACCCACACACACAGTTACATACCCCCTACATAAACATACACTGGTACGGCCAACATAACGTATTCTTGCACATTCTAGACCACGCATTGTTGTCATAATGATCATGCCTGTAAAGGCGTGCCTCGCCTTGTCGAGAATAAAAACTTTATTTATTTACTTTATTTATTAAATGAAATGGTACAAAAAACCGGGGTATCCCCTCGGGCTCTACGTCCGAGGGGAAACAACCGCGTTCGGAGAGACTAAGCGTGTGGTACACTAATTGTTGTAGTGTGCGTAAAAAATGGGGGGAATTAGTGACACGTTGTGAGCATGTTGATGTGGCCGCTGTGTCCGAGTCCTGGCTCACTTCAGATGACTTTATTGGTGATCTGCTTATAGACTTTGCGTGCTACAGGGCTGACAGGCCCGGGTATCAGACTGGTGGAGGAGTACTCTTGCTTATAAAGTGCCAATATAAACACTGGGAGGCTCCATTTACCATGAGTTCTGCTAATGTTCAGGCGGTATCCTGCTATCTAAGAGCAAGGGGTAAATTGGAGATTATAGTATGTAGCCCATCGTAGCCCATCCTCTACCCGAGAAGAGGACAGGGATCTTGGTACGTTACTGAGACAGGCGGCAATAGCCGCACCTAATTTTCTGATCGTCGGTGACCTAAACCTTCCGCATGCTGATTGGCAGCATGCTGAAAACAGAGTGGGTACTTTAGAGAAGGAACTAGTAGATTGGATGCACGTAAATGCCTTCGAGCAATACGTCAATGTCCCGACTAGAAGTCGTACTGGGAGTACCCCTTGAACCCTTGATATCGTGATCGCCAGACATGGTCACTTAACTGACCTATGCGTGGAGCCACCCATAGGTAAGAGTGATTATTGTGTTTTGACCTTTTCTCTGGACACACCGAGGCTTGCAGAGAACCGTCGAATGGGAAGAGATTTAAATCGTATTGATTTTACGAAGCTGCGGGATCGAGCCCTTCAGATCACTTGGGTCCCTGAACAGGACAAGGCCACTTTGGAACAGAGGTGGCTTCTACTTAAAAGTGGACTTGTACAGTTGCTGAAAGAATTTGCTCCTCTTCGCCCCAGGAGACATCTTGGAAAACCCCGATGGCGGAGAAGAAAACTTGGTAGAGCGATAAAGAGGCGCAATGCTGAGTGGAGAAAATATCAAGAAACTCGGGGCTTTCGACGTTGGCTGCAGTACAAAAGGTGTCGAAACGTGGCTATTAAGTTACAGCGGCAGGCGAAGTACTCATATGAGCTTAGGTTGGCCAAACTTGCGAAAACTAATCCCAAGTGTTATTACAGTTATGTCCAGTCAAAGGCTTCTTTAAGAGAGGTGGTCGGCTGTCTAACCATGGAGGACGGTACCCAGGCTGTAGACGACGTCGATAAGGTAGAAGTGCTGCTACGTGTCTACCAAAGCCTGCATCGGAAGGATAGTGGGTCAGCCTTGCCATCACTACCGCACTGCTCAACTAGCTACACAATGCGGGAAATTATTCTCAATGTGTCAGAGGTCTTCACAGTGCTGGCCAATTTGAACCCTTATAAATCAGCTGGTCCTGATAGCGTACATCCCGCCATAGTTAAGCCTCTGGCTGATATCCTCCAGTATCCCGTAGTGGAGTTATTCAACCAGTCTCTTCAAGAAGGCAAGCTGCCACGTGATTGGAAGGAGGCGACTATTGTTGCCATCCACAAGGGGGGTTCTAAGTCGGTGCCTCTTAACTATAGACCTGTTAGTTTGACCAGCATCATGCTGAAATGCTTGGAAAAGCTTATAAGGAACAGGATCTGTGAGCACTTGACTGAGCACAATCTAATTAGAGCGGAACAGCATGGCTTTCTCAAAACGAAGTCTGGTCTCACCAAGTTATTGTGCTTTTTGGACGAGATTACCCGTTGTCTTGATGGTGAGATATCGGTAGAGGTGTGCTATTTAGACTTCAGTAAAGCCTTTGACTCAGTGAATCACCGATTTTTAATTGAGAAGCTGACATGGTTTGGATTGCATCCTCAACTACTACTATGGCTCTCTGAATTCTTACGTGGAAGGACATTCAGAGTCAGCGTTGGGGAAGCGAGTTCTAGTGTTGGTCATGCCTACAGCGGTGTCCCTCAAGGTTCGGTTCTGGGTCCATTGCTGTTTCTTATGTTTATAAATGACCTGGCTCCTCTTCTTGAGGACCCCTGCTACATCTTCGCAGATGACTTGAAGCTAGTCAGCAGGGAAAACCGAGCGACATTGGCTAAGGACATCAGCACTTTGGCGAATTGGTCAAGCCACTGGGACCTACCTCTAAATGTCAACAAATGTCAACTATTGACTAGTAGTGGTAGCGGAATTGCAGTTCAGTCTCCTGTGGGATTTCTATCATTGCGGTGCACTGACGAAGCCCGTGATCTAGGTGTCATCGTAGCGAACAATTTTAAGCCTTCGGCACAGTGTCGCCATGCTGCCAATAAAGCACGACACGAATTATTTCGTCTTAGGAGGGCGCTGAGTAACACTAAAGCAGAAGTATTCTTGCCCTTATATAAAGCAGTGGTCAGGCCACATCTGGAGTATTGTGTTCAGGCCTGGTCACCGTACCTCCGTAGTGACATCACTTGTATAGAAAAGATTCAGAAACTTGCGACCAGGATGATTGAAGGTCAACGAGGGAAGTCTTATGAAGATCGTCTAAGTAGCTTAGGATTATTTTCCCTGGAACGGCGTAGGTTGAGAGGGGATTTGATAGAGACGTTTAAGATCATTAAGGGACTTAGTGGTATTAGTTCCACCCATCTGTTTGAGCTGGCTACGTCAGACCATCTGCGCGGGCATCGCCTGAGGCTTAAACATCACAGAGCTCGTTTGGACATCAGGGCAAAGTTTTTTACGAACCGGGTAGTTAACTACTGGAATAAACTTCCTTCTGATTTAGTGGAGTCTGAGACCGTAGAAGCCTTCAAAAGGGGCTTAGACAATTGTTGGTCCATCCTTTTTCCAGAGATATTGTAGTTGTACTTTAATATGTAGTGTATTTTGATGCTGGCATATGAAAGTGCAGAGATTGCTCTTGTTCTTGCTTCATTCCATTGCAGAAGCAAGAAGAGACAATCCAACGTCGAAGTGCCGGGGGCCGCTTCACTTACCGGCACAAGAACTGGACGCTCGTTAGGCGGAAGCCTCTATCGTCCATCTGACCTGACCTGACCTGACTACACGCCTACCAAGCCTTACTACACTCAGTTACCAAGACCGGGGTAAGCAGCTCGAGCTAGACACTTTGGCCTCGCAGAATTAAATCCAACCTTACCTACCTCTAAAACTCGTCAAAGGCTCTAACTTACTTATTAGCGGCGTATTCTAACTGTTGGGCGCTACACCTTTACGTAAAAGCTCGCACACCCTTTCCTACCTAAAGCGCACTGTTCCATACGTCTTAACTTCTTCCTCTACAGATATGCCAGCGTATGGAATAAGTTGCCAACAGCCGGCAGGACACCTGAAAGTCTAACATTAGTTTCCTCGTCTATAAAGAGGTTACACACAGTTCCCAAACTGCCGGAAATATTGGGCACCTGTGCATCTGCAGACGAGTTCAAAACCCGACCTACATATTTGGTTCGCGGCATCCGGTTTCGGATTTGCCTGTCACTGTGGCAAGCCACAGGACGCCTGCGCCTACAGATGGACCATGGATGGCTTGCGCTGCACCACCCACAGCTCCATCCACACACCCCATATCCAGTGTAAACCCGAAGGAATAAGACCGGGAGGTATGCGGATGGGAACCACGTTTCATCAACGGAGCCGGCCCACACTCCTTCACAAGCAAACACAAGCACGCTGTATTTGGGAAATCAAGCGCACACAAGGCGGTGGCTGGACAGTAGTCCGCTCCACACTGAGTGCATGGAACCACTGTTCGAGCCTAACACGGCCACAAGGACCGTGCACCCCGTCCCATCCAGCAACGACCAACTGTCTCCTGGAGCCAGCATGGACGAGGTAGCGGGTAATAGACAGGTAGGCACCTTGTCAACATGCACATCAAGCGCAGCCACACCGGGGATATCAAACAACAGCCAAACACTTGAGAGAGAGAGAGAGGGAAAGAAAATAACTCGATTGATGCATACGGAAACGGTGACATAAACCTTAAGTTAATGAGCATATGAAATAAGTTGTTTACAAACGAATCCTAGATAAGTTCATGAGGTTAGAAAGTATAGTTTGCGGAATGGCACGTACACAAAAATGTTATGGAAACCGAATCATCATCATCATCATTATACACATCAGCTAGAGGTGGGAAAACACCTCCGCTATTGTGCCGCAATACATGAAGGAAATACATACATACATACAATACAATACACAAAGGAGAAGTAGGTACAACAGTTGCATGCCAGCTGAGCTACCAGCAACGGATAGGCATCGTTCCGGTAAGCTTCCAGCTAGCTACTAGGCAAAAAGAAAAAAAATATTATGTTTTACCTTAGGAAATGAGATCGTAGATGGATGGGGAGGCTAAAAGGGATGGGGAGGGACAAAGAAACTCACAGCATGAACGCCACTGAGATCGCCTCCTTGCCATGTCAGCAAGTGTATCCAGCCAAACGTGTCCACCGTCTTTTGGACCCCAAGCAGGGAGCCGTGACGCTCCAACCGAGGCTAGCTCCGAGGTGAGGGACTTCATTCCCCCTGGACCAAGTCATCGCTTGGCCACCTCTCCTCTTCTTCCAGCCACATCCCCAGTGAGCAAATAACGCACGTCGAGGGAGTCGGTGGGCTGGCATGCACGCTCGTTACTCACGCGGTGTTCCCACCATATGTGAGCCAAACTACGAAGGCACCGATGGTCGAACGTAACTAGCCTCGTCATGTCCGCCGATCTTATGGGCCAGGTTTCGCAACCGTACAGTAAGGTCGAACGTACCGCTGCATTGTACACTCGACCCTTCAGGGCGAGAGTGATGTCGCGCCGCCGCCAAAGGTGGCGAAGGTTAGCAAAAGCACTTCGAGCTTTCGCTATACGGTTCGTGATCTCGTCTTCGATCCCAAGGGCGCTGATACAACTTCCCAGGTAATTGAATTTCTGAACGACTTCTAGCTGATCCCCACCAAGGGTCAGCGCAGGAGGCGATCCCTGCCAATCTTGGAGGAGCGCTTTGCACTTCGATGGTGCAAAGCAAAGCCCGAAGCGGCTGACAGCCAGTGCTAATCTGTCTAGCGCGGCTTGGCACGTCTGGGAGCTGCCACAGATGAGGGCAATGTCGTCAGCCTACTCCAAGTCAAGTGGAAACCGAATACAAGTGGCTTAAGCGAGGTGTGCAAGTTAATGGAATAGAGTACAGGTAGACATTTATTGGAGTTTCATTGGAGTGGTAGAGAGCAGATAGGACATCCTGTGTCAGCTCCATCACATCCCGTTCAGAGCAAGGATTGTGCGACATGCTGCGAGGCGGTATTCCGCAAGGGACCATTACGGTCGCATCGAAAACAGCAGGATCCTTGCATACTCAGCAGATAGGAGTCTAACAGTTTCTTAAAACTTTCCTCACATTGTGCACTAACGACCAGTTCCGGCAAGCTGTTCCAGTGCCTTACCACTCCAGTTGATAGAGTGAAATCAGAATGAATCCGGACCCTCCACGGATTAAACAGTTTCCAAGAGTGACCCCGTGTCGAGCTATCAGCGCAGAGCTGGAAGAACTCTTGCAGTTCACTTCCCATCTGTCCGCGCAATATCCGTTTGGTGTAAATCAGATCACCCCGACGTCGACGGTAGTCCAAGGAAAATATGTTCATCTGTCGAAGACGCTGAGTGTAAGGCAGGTCACAGAGCGCTGAGATGGATTTCGAGCCTCGTCACTGAACTCTTTCGATCATAACACGTTCAGTCTTTGTAAAAGGGTGGGCCGCAGGCAAACCGTACTCGAGGATAGGGCGCACATGGGAAGAAAAAAGAAGTCTGAAGACCTCTGGAGTCATTCGGGAGAACGATCTCCTAATGGCACAGAACATCCTATTCGCAGCCGCTGTCTTCCTCAGGGTGTCCTTGGTGGTACGCAGATCGGGAGATACGAGTATACCAAGGTCTTTCTCACAGGCAGCATTCCTGATCAAGAAACCCCCGATGTGATAGGCGCCAAATGGGTCAGAAGAGCCGATCAGCAGGACAGAGCACTTCTCACGATTGATGGGTAAACGCCATTCCGAAGACCAGCTATGAAGCAGGTCTAGCTTCTCTTGCAGTCGGTCAGCGGCTTCAGGTGTTGGTACCTCCATCCATATCTTCAGGTCATCGGCATAAAGCAGACAATCGGTCTGGAGTACAGATGGAAGGTCATTAATGTAAACTTTAAACAGCTCGGGGCCAAGGACAGAGCCTTGTGGAACCCCACTGGTCATGGGAACGGAAGCGGAGTAGACCTCATTCACCGTCACTCGCATGCTACGGCCATCCAGAAAATCAGTGATCCATGAGAGAATCACTCCAGAAACAAAAATACTCCGAAGTTTAAACAGAAGTCGTTCGTGTGGTACTGTATCAAATGCCTTCTTGAAGTTGACGAAGACAACGTCTAAGCGATTTCCGGCATCTAATGACCTGGCCCACCTCTCTCTGGCAACGAGCAGGTCGGAAACACATGAGCGAGCTCGCCTGAAGCCATGCTGCGCAGAGGAAATGACATTCAAGCCGTCAAGGTGACTATGAAGGGCTCGTTTGAAAATTCGTTCCATGACTTTACAAACTATAGATGTTAAGCAAATTGGTCGATAGTTTCCGGGGTCCTGACGATTTCCACCTTTATATATGGGCTTGACGGTGCCCATTTTCCAAGCAAGCGGGAGACGCCCCGCATCAAAGGGACCGCTGAAAAATTTGGCAAACAGGTACAGCGATGTACTCAGCTAGGGTTCTGAGGAACAAAGGGTGTAGCCCATCAGGATCTGGTGATTTATATGAGAAAGAAAAGCAATAGGGCAAAACTGAAAACCCACCACCTGAAATAAATAGACTTAGTATGCAAGCACGCGGTTAGTAAATCGAATGCAGCGTACCTACAAACGCTGCGCCGGTTCTGCCTAAGTTCTCTGCAGAACCCGTCGTCGCTTCGATAGTAGTCCCGAGTGGCCTCGCTCATGGCTCACTAAGCCTGCCTGACTAAGGCACTCGCGACCACATGTTCTACAGCAGCATGCGCTTGATGTCGATGGAGAACAACCCATCGGTGCTTGCCGCATCCGCACTTACCGCTTCTTCTCTGCATGTATGAGGGCTTTCTCCTGCACCTCGGCAACTGCCTTCGTGATCAGATCGCGCCATGCACGCCGACCAACCGCCTTCGATTCCCATGATCTGCAATCAAGATTAGAACGTGTGAGGCTCACTTTGGTCATGTCCTGGTACCGTAATTTTGGTTTCCGCAACTGCCGCTTCCCAATACTCAGCTGACCATATAATATCTGCTTCGGTATCCTTGTCGGGCTGGAGAGCCTCTGGTGCGCTTAGGCTGGTGGCGGCTTCTGTCTTATCTTCCCAACGAAATATCAATGCAGGTTCGTGACGTCATCATTTCTCAGACCGAAAACCGCTATGAGGCTCTGAAGGAGGCCACGATTAGGCGTGTTATGCCCTCTGAGAAAGTTCGCCTGCAGCAGCTTTTCAGGGATCTGCAGCTGGGCGACAAACTGCCCTCAACCCTGCTACGGGAGATGCAGCAACTCCTTGGTTCCTCAACCATGGACGAGACTTTACATCGCGAAATATGGCTACAACGGCTACCGGAAAACACGCAAGCGATTCTCGCTACAGTGAGCTCCGTTTCGCTCACTCAACTAGCAGATTTAGCGGATCGAGTTATTGAACGATCACAGCCACAAGCCGACGCCAGCAAGATCAATGCCGTCGCGTCCCAGGGCACTTCTATCACTGGCTTACAGTCAACCATAGAAGCCCTGCAAACACAAGTTGCAACACTTAGTCGCCAAGTCCAGCAGCTTACCATGAACCGCCGTCATCATAGCCGATCAAAATCGCCCTGCAAACGTTCTAAGTCTAGCAACAGGCAGGCTAGCTGTTGGTACCATCAGCGCTTTGGTACCGCAGCTCTTAAATGTGTCAAGCCTTGTAACTTTGAGGAAAAGCAGGGAAATCTCGGCCGGTCTGTAACGGCGACGGACGCGACCGGCCAACACCAAAGTCGCCTCATCCGCGTTAGGGATTTAACTTCCGGCACCGAGTTTCTAGTCGACACTGGTGCCGAAGTTAGCGTCATACCCCGTAGCCCAAATGAGGTCGTCTCACCATCGCCGACCAAGTTGCGTGCCGCCAATGGCATACCAATCGCAACTTTCGGCGAAAAGCTCCTAACGCTCAATTTAGGCCTCCGACGAACCTTTCGCTGGCCTTTCATAATCGCTGCCATGCCTTTTGCCATCATAAGCATAGACTTTCTTCAACGCTTCGACCTCATCGTCGACGCTAAAAGGAATAAGCTTATCTATTCCAGGACACAGCTCAGTATTATCGGGACCAGCGCCAACGTGGTTGCTATCACTCCCCTTCGTGTCCTACCTCAAGCTTCACAGCCTTTTATAGAACTTTTCAACAAGTATCCTAAACTCGTTCGCGTCCTGAACGACTTGCCTCCTGTGACGGCAAACGTCATGCATCACATCTGCACTAAGGGCCCACCTGTTTCGGCCAGCCCTCGCCGACTAGCCCCGGACAAGCTCAAAGCTGCTAAGGCGGAATTCGAGCAAATGCTCGAACTGGGAATCATCCGCCCGTCCAAAAGTCCATGGGCATCACCATTACACATGGTACCGAAGAAATCCGGTGACTGGCGCCCCTGTGGTGACTACAGGGCACTTAACAAAGTTACCGTCCCGGATAAATACCCTATTCCGCACATGCACGACTTGACCTCAGCTCCAGCTGGCAAGTCTATCTTTAGCGAAATCGACCTAGTTCGCGCCTACCACCAGATACCTGTCGCGCCAGATGACATTGCTAAAACAGCGTTCATCACTCCATTCGGCCTATTCGAGTACCACAGAATGCCTTTCGGCCTCAGCAACGCTGCCCAAACTTTTCAGCGTTTCATTCATGAGGTAACGCGAGGACTCGAAGGCGTTTATCCTTATCTAGATGACATACTCATCGCCAGCTCTTCTGACGAGGAACATCTTCATCACCTCGACGCTCTCTTCCAACGCTTAACACAGCATGAGGTTACCGTCAACCCCGATACATGCGAGCTTGGCCAAAGTTCCATCGACTTTCTTGGCCACCGCATATCCGCCTCTGGTATTGAAGCTCTACCAGACAAAATCCAGGCACTGAAGGACTATCCTGCTCCCAGTTCCGTCAAACAGTTACGCCGATTCCTTGGCCTGGTCAACTATTATCGACGCTTTATCCCTAACTGCGCGAGTATTGTCCAACCAATGACCGACTTGCTCCGCGGTAAACAACGGTCTTTTCACTTTACAGACGACGCTAAATTGTCTTTCGAGAAGCTCAAAGACGCTATCTCCAACATAGCGCTTCTCGCCCATCCAGACACATCAGCACCACTCTCCCTGACGACTGACGCATCCGACACTGCCGTCGGTGCAGTTCTTCAGCAACTCATCAACCATCGATGGATACCTCTAGGTTTCTTCTCGAAACGTTTACAACCTGCCGAATTGCGTTACAGCACCTTCGGTAGGGAACTGTTAGCCATCTACCTAGGTATCAGACATTTTCGTCACTACCTCGAAGGTCGGCCCTTTACAGTCTTCACTGACCACAAGCTATTGATCTACGCAATCAATGGCGCAACAGACAAGTATTCTCCGCGGGAAACTAGACATCTAGACTACGTTTCTCAGTTTACGACAGACGTACGACATGTCTCAGGTGCTCTCAATCCCGTCGCGGATGCGCTTTCACGCATTCAGCAGATCAACTTATCGCCTGGCACCAACATCGACCTAGCCGCTATGACTGCTGCCCAACAAGCTGATCCTGACATAGGCAAGCTACGACACAACACCACTGAGACGATCAACATCGATCGACTCAAGCCAGCATTTCTCGACAAGTCTGACTCTTCGGTGCAGCAAGCATCTTCACAGCCTGTGCCATCACAGCTGGCACCGCAACCTCAGACGAGTCAGTCCGCTCCAGCAGAACCGACAACCTCAACCGACAGCACTCCTACTCGCCCTACTATCAATCGACGCGGTAGGAAGCTCAAGCCTCCAGTTCGTTTTTCGGACTTCGTTAGCACTCACTATTTTACATAGAAAGTGCCTTAGAAATTTTCTGCTCTTGCCTAACGTTTACGAAAATCCACAAAAAAGATCAAAACGTTTTGAAATTACCAACAAAGAGCAAAACCTTTGGAAAACCCAAAAACAGCTTTGCACGTTTTTTGCTTTACACTCTTTTGTGTACGGCTATGCACTTACGTTGCTTTTCCTTTTGCTTTCCATATATACCGCCGGTTGGTTGCGCCTCAGTTTCACTTTTCGCTGGATCTCCGCACGTTAACTGCAAGTGGAACGAACTTCCGGCTCAACCGCCTACGTGAACTTTACTAACTGTTCCCCCCACAAACAGATTTTTTACCGTTTCGACACCGTAGGGAGGACATGGGTGGGAGCCCGCTAGGGTCCGATTACATGGTTCTCCCCCAGCAGCTGCATCAGGTTTCACAACCTGGTCTCACAGAAGGCTGGCCCGCGACGGACAGTCCTCACGTAGATCGAAGGACTGCTTACACAGTCCCTTCTGGGAGAGGGCTATGTAGCAGTCTGGAGATTCCCCGGTTTGCCTGTGTAAAATTCTAACCAAAATTCTATAATTGTACACCTAGGCAACCGGTGTGGTTTGTTGAACTGATTGCTGAGTTCGAGTGCTTTACTTGCTCATCGCCCTTTTTGCTTGGCGCTCGTTTCGGTTGCATCTCGCAACTGCCCTGTGTGTTGTGCTTGCTCCATTCCTCTAGCTAGAGCGTCCACGGTGTCATTCAATTATAGTTAGATAACAGGGAATCTTTTACTGCACCAATAAAAGTTTCCCTGCAACTCGATCTGTCTTCTCGAATCGCTCTCTGGGCTCCCGGTACAAGCAACCCTCTAAATGTTCATCGTCTTTCGGACCCCAACCAGGGAGCCGAGACGCTCCAACCGAGGCCAGCTCAGAAGTGAGGGCCTTCATTCCTCTGGATCGCTTGGCCACCCCCTCATCTTCTTCCATCCACACACCCGGCGCGCAAACAACACGCCGCGGGAGTCGGTGGGCTGGCATGCGTAACAAGTGGCCGAACCATCGGAGCCTGATGCGTGAAATAACGGTGCTGAGCGGTTCAGTTCCTTTTCCTGTGCCATAAACAAGGCGTCGAACACGCTTGTTGCTCACGCGGTGTTCCCATCAGATGTGAGCTAAATTACGAAGGCACCGGTGGTCGAACGTAACTAGCCTCTTTAAGTCCGCTGCTTTAAGCGGCCAGGTTTCACAACCGTACAGTAGGGTCGAACGTACTGCTGCATTGTACACTCTACCCTTCAGGGTAAGAGTGATGTCGCGCCGGCGCCACAAGTGGCGAAGGTTAGCAAAAGCGCCCCGAGCTTTTGCTATACGATTCGTGAGTTCATCTTCAATCCCACGGGCGCTGATACAACTTCCCAGGTAGTTGAATCTCTGAACGACTTCTAGCTAATCCCCACCAAGGGTCAGCGTAGGGGGCGGTCCAGACCAAGCTTGGAGAAACGCGTTGCACTTCGACGGTGCGAAGCAAAGCCCGAAGTGACGGACAGCTAGTGCTAATCTGTCCAGTGCCGCTTGGCACGTTTGTGAATTGTCACAGATCAGGGCAATATCATCAGCATACTCTAAGTCAAGAAGTCGTTCTTCTGGGAGTAGCTCCACACCTTCTAAGTCGTGTCCTGTGAACGCGATTTCCATGACTTCGTCCACAGAGAAGTTGAAGGGGAAAGGTGACAGCGGGCATCCTTGTCTCACGCCGCTGGAGTTATTGAAGGGCGACGACAACTTGTCGTAAGCCCACACTCTGCCCGAGCTACGCGCATATAATCCTCGGATAATATTCACATATTTCTCAGGTACACCTTTCCTGAGTAGACAGTCCCAAAGTGCATGTCTGTCCACCGAATCGAATGCACATTTGATATCGAGGAACACGACAACGGTGGGCTGCCAAGATGTGTGACGGTGCTCCAACAACTGACGCAAGGTGAAGATGTGGTCAATGCAGCCAGGACCTCGACGAAATCCAGCTTGCTCTTCACGAATCTGGCTTTCACGAGTGCCAGTCAGTCTGTGAAGGATGGCAGAGGCAAGCAATTTGGAGGAAATGGAGATCAGACTGATTCTTCTATGGCTGCCGCATTCCGATCGTGAGCCTCCTTTGAAAATTGGGACTATGATGGACCGGCTCCAATCGGTTGGGACAGTTTCCTGCTCCCACAGTTTGACTAGTAACTCGTGTAACTCATCCACAAGAGCAGATCCCCCGAATTTGAAAAGGGCTAGAGGAAGGTCATCAGGTCCCGCGGCTTTATTTAACTTCAACAGTTTGATCTCATGTTCGACTTCGGAGCGAGAGGGTGGATCCAAAGGAACAGCCCACAGAGCAGGGCGATCACTGGTCGGCAAGAAATCTAACAATTCCGACCGATTAAATTGCCTTTCAAAGTGCTCAGACCAACGTTCCAAGCGTTTTGATAAGTTGTGGATAGGCTATCCACTCTCGTCATGTCTAGTTTCACTAACAGCAGGTCTCCTGCTGCCCGTTTCCAGTATCAGACGGAATAACTCACGATGGTTACCAATGGCAGCGGCCATTTCCATCTCCGTTGCACGATGAGACCACCAGGATTCGCGGTCTTTCTTCAGGCTAGCACGGAGTTTCGCCCTGAGCTCTTTGCGAGTTTTATTGTGTTCGCTTCCAACCGGAATATGCCGGCGAGCATCTATAATTTCCAGAGACTGTGAAGAGACCCATCGTTCATGTTGGCGATTAGACATACCACATGAGGATTTTCCTGCTGCTAGTAAGGTCTGGTGAATATGAGACCAGTGAGCTTCAATTGCATCCAGTGATCGTTTATCCAACTCGGATGACAGCGTAATTTGATAGGCGTTCAGAACAGCTGGCTTCACAAGTCTGTCGGTGTCAATGCGCTCACAACATCGTCGTGGGCGTCCGCCAAAGCTCATCCGCAGGTCAGCACATACAAGTGCATGATCGGTGTCCACATCTGTGTTCCAAATCGAGCGACAGTTCTGGACGCAGCCTCTCCAG
Organism: Dicrocoelium dendriticum; assembly: GCA_944474145.2. NCBI lineage: Eukaryota > Metazoa > Platyhelminthes > Trematoda > Plagiorchiida > Dicrocoeliidae > Dicrocoelium > Dicrocoelium dendriticum. The sequence goes on along the minus strand of OX104069.1, from coordinate 98,191,485 downwards.
CGGTAACTGATAGCAATGTGATCGATTTGCGTGCATAGATGGTTCGAGGCTGGAGGGCGCCAAGTCACTCTCTCACAAATGTAGTAACCGCTCACCGTTATCATTATGGGAGCCTATACCATTTTGGCCGCCCAGATGCAGCTCATCTGTGGATAATTTCCCAACTTGAGCGCTCAGATCCCCAGCCAGCACTACAGTGTCCGAGCTTCTTCTGTGGCTAAGGAGCTCGTTCAGTTGACGATAGTCGTCTTTTCCTGAATCATCGCTACTTTTCGCCGGTGCATAGGCAGCGACAACGAATAGAAACTGTTATAATCTTCTCACTAGACGCAACTCCAAAAAATAACAATACACTGCTCCGCAAAACTTCTAGCCAACCGAAGGAAAAAGCAGAACGCCAATGACCCTGACAAATAACGTATTAATCGCAGCCAACGAACACTGTACAACGACTGAGGACCCTGGCTGTATTTATAGGTCTCTGCTGACCTTCGACTTCTAGAATTGGAAGGTCAGCTGCCAAGGTTAGTGGTTCCCCATATCTTTTCCCGAGAGGTCAGGTGGATTTTGATCACGTGTAGAAGAAGAACATTCAGGAACGTTCGAAATCGATGCGAGAATCGTTAATAATCGATTAATCGCTAACATAGGGAATTTCCAAGGCAATTCTTACTTTCTCCCGGACACCTCCTGAGATATGTTCCGAGGTGTAAGAGGAAAGCCTGGGATCAACTTGCAGTCTTTGGGACGGTGTTCTCTGCCTGTCGGTCCACCTCCTTGGCAGAAGCGCCCGAGAACTTTGTTCCGATGTTCTTGTTCTGGATTCGTTGCTCGACCTTGGGCAGTCGTCCACTGTTACCTTCGGCAGGTTGAAAGTTTCCACCAGTAAATCGAACGGGAGGTCAGTAGGCCTTTCTTGTTCTGGCTGGCACAATGTGGGCCGTAACTGGTTTGCATGCCGCGGCCAGACCTGTGCGCCCACCTTCACGTCATACATGACGTTTCCGCGCTTGCTTTTGACCGTCCCTGGCGTCCATTTCGCATGGCCTTCCCGGTAGTCACGTACTAGCACCTTCTGTCCAAGCGTGAATGATCGCTTCTTTGCTCCATACCGCCGGTTAAACTCCTGTTCCATTCTGCGGTTTCTTTCCCCAACAAAGGACTCCGAGCCCGGTCGGATGGCGTCGAAAGGCATGCGGAGCTTCCGGTTCATCATAACCTGTGCTGGAGAGACTCCGTCTGGTGCTTGTGGATTCGGTGTTGATCGGTAGAAGAAAAGGAACCGGTCAACCACCTCCTCTATACGTCCCTCCCCTTTTGATTTTTGGAGGGCTCGCTTGAATGTGTCGACAAATCTTTCTGCCTGGCCATTCGACTGTGGGTGAACCGGCGGCGAGCGAACGTGCTGGACGGCGCATTGCTTGCACAACTCCTTAAACGCTGCTGAAGTAAACTGTGAGCCATTGTCAGTGACCACTGTCTCAGGACAGCCGAATCTGCTAAAGGCTTGGCGCAGTTTCGATATGGTGGCATTGGTGGTGGTGTTATCCATGAGAAATACTTCTGGCCACTTGCTGTATGAGTCGACTATAATGAGGAAACTTCTCCCGTTGATCGGCCCTGCAAAGTCGACATGAATGCGGGACCACGGCTTAGTAGCTATTGGCCATGAACAGAGTTCTGCTTTCGGTGGCGCCTTCAAGACATCGGCACACTTTTGGCAGCGTCTGGCTATTTCTTCTAACTGTTTGTCCATTAAGGGCCAGTATACATAACTGCGGGCAAGCGCCTTCATCCGGTTGATTCCAGGATGCCCGGCGTGGAACTGTCGAATAAGGCGCTCCTGAAGTGTCTTGGGGATGACCACTCTTTCCGAAAATAGTATGCAATCGTTTACAATAGCGAGTGAGTGTCTCCTCTGAAAATACTGTTGCAACTCGGCGGATGGACAGGAACGTGGCCAACATGTTTTGTGAAACTCAGTAACCTTCTTGAGTATTGGGTCCCGAAGTGTTTCGGTCCGCACAGCTTCTGCGGTAACTGGTAGACAGTGCAGTGCATCAGTTACCAGAAAGTTGACGTCTGGTTCAATCTCCACCGAGGCAATGATTGTGTCTTCATGTTCTTGCTGACGGGTATCAATTAGGCGTGACAGTGCATCTGCTTGGCCAATGGAAACTGTCGACTGATATTGGATCTCGAAATCATACCCCATTAAGGTAAGAGCCCAACGTTGTAGCCTGTTGGCGGTGTAGGCCGGGAGGCCCTTTTTCGAACCAAAGATAGCGAGCAGGGTTTGTGATCTGTCAGAAGCTTGAAGCGGCGGCCGTATAGCATTTTGTGGAATTTCTTAACCGCATACACTATGGCCAATGCTTTTTTCTCGATCTGACTGTAGTTCTTCTCGGCCTTGGTAAGGGTTCTGGCGGCATGGGCGATTGCTTTTTGAGATCCATCGGTGTACATGTGTGCAATTACTGCGCCAATCCCATGGCTTGATGCATCTGTAGTTAGGACGATCTCCTTGGAGGGATCGAAATGTGTCAAAAGCAAGTTTGAAGACAACAGTGACTTGACGCCTTCGAAGGCATTGTGACATTCTGCTGTCCAGTTCCAAGGTTGTCCTTTGACTAGTAGCTTGTTTAACGGGGCACGCAAGCGGTGCATCTCAGGCAAAAATGCGCTATAGTGGCTGATGAGCCCACAAAAGGAACGCAGAGACTGTGGATCTGTGGGTGAAGGCATTTTTCTAATGGCTTCGTTGTTTTCCGGATCTGGTCGACGTCCATCCCTTTCGAGGATAAACCCGAGGTATTTGACGAGCGGCGTGAAAAATGTACATTTATCCTCACGGATCCGGAAGCCGTACGACTGTATGCAACATAGCACTTCATCCAAGCGGTTGAAGAGTTCTTCCGGCGTTCGACCCATCACTATGATATCGTCCAGATATGCAGCGGTTCCAGAAACTCCCGCTAGCATGGTATCCATCAACTGTTGAAAGATGGCTGGCGCCGTCTTCACACCAAATGGCAAGCGGTTGTATTGGAATAACCCACGATGAGTGTTGATGGTCAACAACTCCCTCGAGTCTTCGTCAACATCCACTTGCAGATAAGCGTCGGATAGATCAAGCTTAGCAAAGTACTTACCACCATTCAACTTTGCAAAGATATCCTCCGGCACAGATAAGGGGTACTGGTGGTCATCCAGCGCGGCGTTGAGGCCAGTTGAAAACTCAGCACAGACGCGTACCTTGCCATTTGCTTTCTTTACTGCGACAATAGGTGCGGCCCATGATGAGTAGTTGACGGCTGTAATGACTCCGGCACGTTCCAGTCGATCGAGCTCTTGCTCAACAGTTGACATGGCTGCATATGGTACCGGTCTTTTAGCCTTGAACACTGGTTTAACGCCTGTTCGCAAGTTCAGAGTTGCCTTGAATTTCGTACAGTGGCCCAAGCCATCCTGAAAGACAAAAGCAAATTTTCGCTTCAGGGTACGTGTCATGTCTTCGACGGACTTTGCAGATGGGTCTGGACTTGCTCGAACTAGGTTGCAGATCTGATTCAAGGGAACATCGAGGAGGTTCAACTTTTCAATCCAGTCGAGGCCAAGAAGATTCAAATTCGGCCGGTCTGAAATGTAGCATGTTCCCGACTTTTCCACACCTTGGAAAGCAATCTTGCAATTGAGTTCGCCCACTAAGCGTAACACACCGCCGGATGCATTATGTGCAACTTTCTGGGAGTCGACGATCTTCGGCCTCTTTATGTGATTCCATGTGCGCCTGGAAATGATTGTGATGTCTGAGGCCGTGTCAAATTGCAGTTTGGTTGGAATCCCATTGATCAACACAGTGATGAATCGTCGTCTCGGTTTACTTTCGCTTTGGAATGCGGCGACTATGGAGAGAGATTCAGCGCCGCCCCTTCTAGAATTAACCCTTCGGTGAGACTTCTGCACTTTCTTCGACCGGACTTGACTGCAGCATTCCTCCTTATGTCCACGCTTATGGCACGTCCGACAAATATGATGTTAGAAGGGACAAAAGCGAGAGAAATGCCATTCGCCGCATGACCAGCATGCTGTGGGCGGTTTCTTCGTAGGCCACTTGAAGGGTCTGCTTGCGTTGGAGGTCCTGACTTTTTTCACAATTTGCACAGTATCTGGTGATGCTAGACCATTGCGTTCGACCATGGCAGTGTCGTGTTTTAGAGTGAGCAGTCGTTTGCATCCGCTAACGAGGGCCTTCAATGTCAGATCAGGATCCTGCTCTAGCTTAGCTAAAAGCCGCGTGCGAATCTCAGCATCACTGGGCGATTGGAGAGCGCTGACGAAAATGAGACACTTAAACTGATCGTCCGTTAAAGAGCGTAGTTTGAAACGTTCACACTCACGGTTAATCATGTCTGCTAGGGCCCCAAAATCGTCAGATTCCTGTTTGACTATTTTTAGGCATTGATAGCGAATACTAAACAAGGACACCGACTCACCAAAAACTTCTTTCAACTGCGACACTGCTTCGTCAAATGTCAGATCCTTCGGCTGTTTGGGCAAAATGTGGTCTATGAACCTTGAAGGTTCACTTATCCCGAGCTTGCGGAGTAGCAATCGCACTTTCCAGGAGTCGTCCTGACGACTGAAGTCCGTCTGGAACATGTCTTCCCAGCGTTTGAACCACGCTTCGAAAGTGCTTCCAGAATCCGTATCATAATGGAATTCAGTGATGGCGTTCGTGAGAAGATCAACAGAACCCGCCTGCGTGTCCCGCGTCGCTACTCCAGTTGTCTGCAAACTCAAGCATTTTGTCAGATTTTCAATCATTTTCATTTGCGCCTCCATCTGAGCTTGCTGTTGAAAAAGCAGCTTTTGAAATTGTTCGGCAGAAAAATTCATCACATTTCCACTTTTCTCCGTCGCCATTTGTTATAATCTTCTCACTAGACGCAACTCCAAAAAATAACAATACACTGCTCCGCAAAACTTCTAGCCAACCGAAGGAAAAAGCAGAACGCCAATGACCCTGACAAATAACGTATTAATCGCAGCCAACGAACACTGTACAACGACTGAGGACCCTGGCTGTATTTATAGGTCTCTGCTGACCTTCGACTTCTAGAATTGGAAGGTCAGCTGCCAAGGTTAGTGGTTCCCCATATCTTTTCCCGAGAGGTCAGGTGGATTTTGATCACGTGTAGAAGAAGAACATTCAGGAACGTTCGAAATCGATGCGAGAATCGTTAATAATCGATTAATCGCTAACATAGGGAATTTCCAAGGCAATTCTTACTTTCTCCCGGACGCTCAGTTGACGATAGTCGTCTTTTACCGAATCATCGCTACTTTTTGTCGGTGCATAGGCAGCGACAACGAATAGAAACCTGTTAGTCACACGCGACTTCGAAGCTTTGAACGTGCCAGCCAATCGGACCGCACACATCCGGCTACTGATTGGAATCCAATCAACCAGAGTAGCTTCAGCCCGGGGACACAGAGCAATACCAACACCGGTTTGGCCGGTGCTCGAAGCTACGTCGTCACCGGATAGGCGCAATGAGAAAGTGCTGCTAGTGTCACCTGAAGGGGATCGCAGAGTGAGTACAGAGCTCGAGTCTTGCAGGCGGGTCTCCGACAAGCAGCAGATACCGATGGAGAGGGTCTCTAATGTTCGGGCAAGTGCTGCCTGTTGACCGATCTGAAGCAATGTGCGAACACTGAGGCATGCCAGTCTGAAGGAGGATCGAGGGCTCCAAATGGAAGCCGATGAACTGGAATGGGCCGCTTGCTTGGACATGGGCCTGTTGACAGTGCAGGAATGACACTCCGCGTTCACCTGTGAGTTGAAACTAAAAGATAAGCGACTATTGAAGCAAGGTGGGGTAGGGCTGAGAATTTGGAAGTTGAAAACAGGGGGGATAAAAGTGAAGCTGGAACGGGACGACAAGGGTGAAAAAGCGCAAGAAGGGGAATAAGAAGATGGGAAGGCTTGAGCAGTAGCATCCAAACCCCTATCTACCCTGCCCGATGCAGCAGATAGGGCACCGTTGATTATTCTCTGCGGTGGCCAGAGCATCAGAAATCTGTTTGAAGAGAAATTCATTGCATTGCGTGGGCAGGATACTGTCAGGTTGCCCAGGCCTAGACAGGAGAACGATTAGGGTTCTCAACCAAAACCTTTGGTTCAAAAACCTGTCCGCAAGGCAGCGGGTTTGGAATTGGGCTACAAGGAGTCCGTTTTAAGGAATAAGGAGGCACCCTCATTCCAACCCCCAACCTGGAGGGCCAGGAAGCTGAGTGTGTCTGGCCTCTAACTATTGACCAATCTGGTATGAGTGGCTCTGAAGGTGCAAAAGCACCACCGAGTATAGCTCATTGGATCACCGAGGCACACAAACCATCGAACCACGGTAAGGTCCAGCCTCATTGCGATGGTCCGCCAGATTCGCCTTCACATCGTGCTGCTTGAGGCCGTTCAATGTAGGCCAGTCGATCACTGAACGGTTGTTCAAGAGACAGTCGAAGTGTTGTCGCCAGATCTGTATTATGTTTGCAGTCTGTGGGCAGGTAACGCCTGAACTACCAACGATCAGTGTCATCAGCGGCTCCAATCTCGTTCCATACACCGCCTTCAAGCAGTCAAAGAATTCCTTGTGTTGGCGGCGTTCGGCGTAGCATTCCATCTGCTTCGCCTTCTCTGTCCACCATGCATTTTTAATGCGACGGAGCTCTCGGGTCAGTCGCCGTCGAAGTTTGCGAAGCTGACTACTCTTTCCCAAGTCATTGTGGTCTGCAACATGTGCAGCAAATGCTGCCTTCTTCTCCGACAACGATGCGCCAATCGTCGCATTGTTGTCATTAAACCAATCAGACCGCTTACAGTTTGCGCGCCCAATGGTCTCCTCGGCAGCACCTGTCACCTGGTCGCGAATGTGGTACCACAGGTCGCCCACTGTGGTTATGCATTCCACATCACATAGGCGTGCAGCCATCGGCTTCTCCAGCTCAGTACGTTTAGCCAAGGTACCGAGGGAGAGGATGTTAAATTTACGCCGATTCACGGCGGGAGTGCAATACATCGATTTACGAATATATATGTACAGTTTGGTCCGAACCAACTTGTTATCAATGCCACACTCAGCTCCACGTATTACACACATCATGCGCACTTCACGCGTATCACACTGACGCACGATGACATAGTCGAGCAGGTGAGCGTGACCACTCCATGGGTGCGTCCAACTTGCTATATCACTCGCACTCAGTGCAAACCGAGTGTTCGTGATCGTCAGGCCGTGGCACACAGTGAGAGCAGCCTGTCACCGTTCGCATTCGCTGAGCCAATGCCATGCGCACCGATGACATCTGTCCACGCTGATGCATCACGCCCAACGCGCGCGTTGAAATCACCCAGCAGAAATAGTTTGTCGTTCCTCTGCACAGACCGTATCACGGAGGATAGCTCAGTTTAGAATTGACCACGTATGTCATCAGGATAACACATGGTCGGACCGTACATGCTTATAAATTAGCAAACTTAGCTCTTCCGAGTCGTAGGCGAACAGTCATCAGTCGCGCGCTGATGCCCGTTGGTTCACATACCAGCTGGCCATGGAGGCGATCGGATACTGCAAATCCGACCCCATGTTCACGTGGTGCGGAGGCGGATTTGCCCACCCAGTAGAATGTGTAGCCAGCACCTGCTTCATGCAACTTACCTTGCTCAGCGAGCCGGGTTTCACTGAGCGCCGCAATATCGATGTTGTAGCACGCCAGCTCCATCGCGACCAGTGCAGTGCGTCGCTCCGGGCGTTCGCTGGAGTTCCGGTCCAGTGGTGTGCGCACGTTCCAGCACCCGATGCTGAGTGCTTTGCGCGCAGGCATACGATTGCATTGGTGGGCAATCGCACGCTAGGTGGTCGATGTGCTTCGGAGATTTGCTTGAGGGACTCCACCCGCCACAAGGCAGTGGCGAGCAAATCCAGCTCGGGAATGTGATTGCAGAGACAGATGGGGATCTGCTTGACGGCCGTCACACGCAGCCTTTGAGGTTCTGGAACGTTTTATATATGTTTTGCGACCGGAGTAGGATACGCACCTGCGGCCACGGCCAGACGCAGGTGGGTTTTGGCGGATTTGCACCAATTTGACCAGGGGCTGCCTGGCTTGAGGCGGGCAGTAGCAAACCATTGAACACCCAGAGGTGTCCTCCCACCGTCAGAGACAATGTGTGGCACTCGTGCTCTATGCCAATCGAGCTGTGAGCTTATAACCCGTAAACCTGTTGTCTCCCATGGCTAGGTTTTACGGGAAGTGGGCCATCGACCACTTCCTAACCTCCGAAGAGGATGGATTAGGATACTGCCACGGCGCCCACACCTGATAGGAGAACGACTCGGGTACTCAACCAAAGCCTTCGATTAAATGAACACTCGAAAGGCAGCGGGTCTAGCACATGGTCAGTTCACTGACTCATATATATATATATATATATATATATATATATATATATATATATAGCTGCAAGACAAAGCGAAGCTGCGTCTACCCGTCGCAAAATGCTATCTTTCTCCCTCACTTTAGTCGTTTTCCTTCCATCCACACGTGTATACTCTTCAACTGCCTACTGCAGCTGCCCGTATGATTCAGAGTTCAACATTACTTCACCGTTGCCTAGTGCAAGTTCGTCTAAGCTGTGTCCTCGGCTCTTTGCATAAATCCAGGCGGTTGAGGTATAACACCACCTCTATCACATTTGCACCGATACTTTCATCTTCCTCAACTTAGCTTGTTGATCCTCTTCAACTTTTAGTTAGTTATTCCAATCTACTCGGTTGCTTATCCGCCTGTGTTATGTATCCAACTCCTAGCTCGCCTACGTTGCTGATTATTTGTCTGTCGCCACTGGTTTGTATTGCCTGACATAACTTACCTGGTTCGTGACCGCCCAAAGACCATAGTAGCTTAAATGTCTGATTTATTGCAAATCCACTACGTTTCTCTACCTCACTTAGACCACTAAGGCTTAAAAGCCTGGTTTACATCAGACTCATCGGTGGATTTTCTTATACCCTGAATTAGGCTTGCTGTTCTTTCTTAACCCTCCAAGCCATAACATCATGGAAAGTTGCGTACCCGTCTGAGTATTACTTTCTTGATCCTACGTTACCTGAACATCTGAATCTCTGCTTGCCACCTTGGTCTAGCCCAGTGTAGCCTGCCTCTCCTACTATCCGACGGCTTTAAAACTATGTCGATATAATCGCGTCACTTTCAGCAGCTACAATGCGCCTTCAACCTACCATACCTCCATAAATTGCTCTTCCTGAAAATGTTGGATTTTATCTCCCAAAACTCTGCTTGCGTCCTTAAACCCTACCCCTACTTCTGCTGTGCCGAATAGCCTCTTTATTCTGCCTACTACAGTCTCACCTTTGCTCACTTGCCAATTTTTTGACAGCTGTTCGGCGACTGAGTTATACTGACTTGTGTTGCAAGCCTCCGCTGATTGTTTTAAGTTCCCCTGTTTTGATGATTGATATTCCTCACTATTTTCCTAAAGCCATTTCAATCCGATGATACGCTTACTTGTTTAGGCCACTTATCAAACTCTCACCGCACATGGCCTGTTTGTTGTCTGCTTGATGCGTTTGTTTTACATTGCCTCCTCTGTCTTTGCCCTTTCCTTATCGCATTTAGACCATTACGGCTTAAAAGCCTGGGTTACAGCAAATACACCGTTAACATTAAGTAGTCTAAGGCCTTTTCGCACTAACAGGCCCAGCTCTATCATCGTGAGCCTTCGCAAACCTGTCTGATTACCTCTTTTTTAATCCCGCCTCACCCTGACCTTATATATCTATGCATGCCTCCTCAGGTTAACTTAGTAACGGCTGATTCATCATACCTTTTGTCTCCTCGGAAACCGTAGGTGGATTTCCTAAACGTTGTCTTAGAATTGGTGTCTTGAATATCTGCTTGCCACCTCAAAGGTACCCTTCACCTTCAGTAGGCAGCATAGTCTCTTCTATTTGCCTAATCCAGTCTTGTCTGAGCGCGTTCGCCATGTTTCTGACAGCCACTCTGCGACTGAGGTATACTAATTCACGTTTGGCACTTCCAATTATCTTTTGTCTTCCCCTGCTTTAATAGTTGTTCCTCTTCACTATTTTCCCCAAGGCAACTTCAGTGCGATGATACGCTTATTTGGTTGAGCCAATTGTCCAAATTTCACCTCACCTAGCTTACTTGTTGTCTACCCGATGCGTTCGTCTCCCAATGCCGCACCTGGCTTTGCTGGTTTTCTCCCCACTTAGATTATTCGGGCTTAGAAGCCTAGTTTCCAGCCCGACACACCCTTGGTCTTTTACCCATTACATGGATAAGGCCCTTTCGCACTACTTTTCCAAGCCCTGTTATTGTGAGCCTATACTAAGCTGCCTGATTACTCTGTCCTTGATCGCGCCTCATACTGATCTATGAGTCCATGCGTGACGCCTTGGACTAGCTTAGTATGACCTGCTTCTCCTTCCTTCTGACTGCTCTGAGGATTGAAGACCTAAGCGCTGCTCTGTCCCTAGCTACATTACGCCTCTCAACTACCTCACTAATGTCTTGTGCTCCTCCCCAGAATGTTGTTGCTGACCTTGGGTATCCAAGCTTAGTTTGCATCCTTCTTTTCCTCTCTTCTGCCTTGTTGTTGTAACTTTCTGGTTTGCATATCTATTTGCTATGGACCCCAACCAGCTTGAAACATAAGTTCATGGCAACCATTACATGTAAATTTATCCCATTTCCTGGCTTTCCTATTGAGTGTTTCCTTTTTACTATCGCTTGCCACCGGCATTGCTTTGTCCTTACTTATCCTCACCTCCTTGGCTTTAGTGATTAAGCAATCTTCGTCTGCATAGAAGCTATGGATGGTCGCAGAACACATACTACAGCATATTAGCCTTGCTCTTTATGTACCATTACCACCATGTTGTAACGTATATGACGTTTACCTTCACACCGCATGAAGTCACGCGTTTCCTTGGTGGTATCTGCTTCTCTCCTGTTCTTTTCTCTTCCCCCAGATTTGCAAATATCAACCAAAATTGAACAAGAATCCCGCCTGGCCTGTGGTTTTGTGACAGAATTAATCTACAATGACATAAGTAGCTCATATAAGAGCTCCAACCCATGCAATTCCTTCCTGGTCTACTAACACCGGTCATTTGGATTTGGGTGCGCTTATCCAGAGGGATTGGAACAGCCATGGCCTGTCTACAAAAGATCCTACAAAACGAACAATTACTACAGCATATCCGAATCAACCTAGAACTAGCTAACCTGTGGTCCTGTCTGTCAAGCGTCCAATTCAAGTTCAAGTGGGACTGGAACAGTAGGATAAATCCCCGTGAATGTTCCTTCCGTGACGCGTCGTTGATCCAGGGTATTATTCGTCTGCGATAACTGGAATCCAGAAGAGTCAGATCAGCGCGCGCGAATCACACCACGGTCAACCAATTAATACCCACGCGACCTGCACTGGCAGTCCCCGCCGCACCGGTCACGTGAAATAAGAAAGAGAAGTACGAAAGTAATAAGAGCGTCAAGAAAAAAATAGATTTAATAATTCTATAAAACGAATAAAATAGGACGTGAAGGGGAATGTTAAGAATTGAAGGCCAAGAGCGTCGAGTCGGTGTTCGAACTCTTTCACTGTTGGTGCCAATACCACGTTTTCGGGCAGTGCATTCCAGGAATCCACCACTCGGCGTGATAAACGAAAGTCCGCCCGGACTCCATCCGATCGAGGTTTGTGTAGCTTCAGCGAGTGACCTCGGAGCGATGGAAGCCGAGCTGGTTGGAAAAGCCCGGATAGATCGGGTCCGATTTTACCGGCAAGTATACCATAGGTCAAGACTAGGTCGCCTCGATGTTCACGATAGTGCATCGAGAACATTTCCAGCGCAAGTAGTCTTTCTGGGTAAGAATGGTTCCGCAGTTCATGGACCAGTTTGGTTCCAACTCTCAACACTCTCTCCACTGACATCCTGTCCCTGACTAAGCAAGGTGGACAAGCCTGGATACAGTATTCCAAGTGTGGCCTGACAAACGCTGAGAATAACCTAACAAACATAGCGCCCGTGATGGTCCCGAATGCCCTGCGGAACATCCACAACATTCTGAAACCCTTACACGTAGCTATCCTCCAGTTCTCACTGGATTTAAGTTCTGAAGACAATGTGACCCCTAGGTCTACCAATTGGGTAACATGGTGAAGTTCATTACCGCCAAGAAAATAACGCGTTTGGGGGCTATTTGGCCCTACTCGTAAGATGGAACACTTTGCATAGTTTATGGGCAACTGCCACAGAGCAGCCCAGTCCCAAACTTTATCGAGGGCCCGTTGCAGAGTCTGGGGTCCATCGAAGTCAGACACTATGTGCCAAAACTTTAGGTCATCTGCAAACATGAGAGATGGTACCTCCAGCAGTTCGGGCAGCTCGTTGACATGGTTGGCGGCTTCCGGTTTCGGATTTGCCTGTCACTGTGGCAAGCCACAGTACGCCTGCGCCTACAGAGGGACCATGGATGGCTTGCGCTGCACCACCCACAGCTCCAACCACACACCCCATATCCAGTGTAAATCCGAAGGAATAAGACCGGGAGGTATGCGGATGGGAACCACGTTTCATCAACGGAGCCGGCCCACACTCCTTCACAAGCAAACACAAGCACGCTGTATTTGGGAAATCAAGCGCACACAAGGCGGTGGCTGGACCGTAGTCCGCTTCACACCAAGTGCATGGAACCACTCTTTGCTCCTAACACGGCCACAAGGACCGTGCACCCTGTCCCCTCCAGCAACGACCAACTGTCTCCTGGAGCCAGCATGGACGAGGTAGTGGGTAATAGACAGGTAGGCACCTTGTCAACATGCACATCAAGCGCATCCACACCGGGGATATCAAACAACAGCCAATCACTTGAGAGAGAGAGAAAGAAAAAGAGAAAAACTCGATTAATGCATAAGGAAACGGTGATATAAAACTTAAGTAAATAGCATATGTAATAAGTTGTTTACAAACAAATCCTAGCTAAGTGCACGAGGTCAGGAAATATAGTTCACGGAATGCCACGAACACAAATATGCTAAGGAAATCGAATACAATTGGCTGAAGCGATGTGTGCAGGTTAATGGAATAGAGTACTGATAGACATTTATATGAGAAAGAAAAGCATTAAGGTAAAAACTGTAAACCCACCACCTGAAATAAAGAGACTTAGCATGCAAGCACGCGGTTAGTAAATCGAATTCAGCTTGCCTACAAACGCTGCGCCGGCTCGCCGTAATTCTCTGCAGGACCCGTCGTCGCTTTTGTAGTGGCCACAAATGGCACAGCGCATGGCCCACTAGACATTTATATGAGAAAGAAGCTCGTTGACATACAAAGAAAATAACAACGGGCCAAGCACCGAACCCTGAGGGACCCCACTGAGGACTGACTGTCGGAAAGACAGACTAGACCCGACACGAACACACATCTCTCTCCCTTCCAGAAACGTGGTGATCCATTTTAGTACACCGCCGGATATTCCATAGGACCGAAGTTTCAAGGTAAGGCGAGAATGTGATACAGTGTCGAACGCCTTGGAGAAGTCAATAAACACGACATCTACTGCATGACCCCGATCCAAAGCATCCGCCCAACATTCGCGTGCAACTAGCAAATTAGTCATACAGGAATGACCCTTGCGAAAGCCGTGTTGCAGTGGACTGAGCAGACCATACTCCCGCATGTGGTCTTCAAGCACATCACTGACCAACTTCTCCAAGACCTTGACCAGTACGCTTGTCAAACTTACTGGTCTATAATTGGCAGGAAGATGCTTGTCGCCCTTTTTAAAAATCGGGCAAACGATAGCATCCTTCCAGTCCTTAGGAAAGGAGCAGCTGCGAAGCGACAATTGAAACAAACGCGTCACTGGGCCACATAGCTCGCTTGCTAGTTCGTACAGAAGCTTAGGGTGAATATCATCCATCCCAGCGGATTTAGCAGGATTTAGAGCCTGAAGAAGATGGAGAACTTTTGCCTGCGAAATTGTGACGTGTGTTAAACAGGAGTCCTGGGGGACTCTCATTGATAGGTCAAGATGCGGCAATTGCTCATCCTGAACAAAAGTTCCGGCATACTGCGCACTCAGTAGACATGCTTTTTCGTGATCAGTGGTGGCAGTGGCGCCGTCGCTGCCTAATAACACTGGGATAGATGAGCCAAAGTGACTACGCCTTTTGACGTAGGCGAAGAATCTTTTGGGATTCGCGGAGGCTGAGTTAGCCAGTTCCATCTCATAGCTAAGTCTAGCAGCTCGTAAATGACTCTTGCAAGCATTCCGAGCTTCCCGATAACGTCGAAAAGTACATTCTGAGAGAACTGTTCGGTAGATCCGCCAGCATCTTGCCCGTCTATTCATTAGCTGGTGTGCGACTGAGTCTAACCATGGTGGCTTCGCTTTGGCACCCTACTTTAGCGAAAGAGGGATGTGCGGGTGGGATATGTTAAAGAGGAAAGACTTAAACGTATCCCAAGCCGTCTGTATATCATCATCCGGCAAGATGATGCATGGGAAACTTACTGCCTTGGCTCTAATAGACGGAAAGTCGGCGTGCCAAATGTTCGGAGTCGGGACCCTGCGTGAATCGTAGTCTCTAATGAGAGCACAAGTGAACGACAAACACGTATGGTCACTGGCTCCCAAAGGGGGGCCGTACTCAAGGTCACTCACAAAGTCAACCGACTTTGCGAAAACTAGGTCCAACAGAGAAGGAGCTTGACCCACCATGTACCTGGTGGGTCGATCGACAAATTGGTGTAAGGGTACTTCTAGTGTCAAGTCAACAAGCTCGGCATCCAACCCTGTTGTCGCTGCCTCACAAGATAGGTCATGCCAATTTACTTCAGGGAAGTTGAAGTCCCCCATTATCAAGCATCTGTTCGCAGAGTGAGTGCGGATGAAGTCAATGAAACTCCTAGAAGCGCTATCAGGGCTCCTATACAGCAGCACAATTTTAAATTGCGTTGATTCGGTACAGACTTCAACTGAAAGAGCTTCAACAGTTTTATCAGTTGAGTTAAAGGTATGTGTTTTGGATATGTTAACACCACATCTGATATACAAGGCGACACCACCGCCACGGCGATCAGATGGGCGGTCAGATCTCAGTATTGCGTAGCCCGGAACGTATAATTCACTGTCCATGACGTCAGAAGACAACCAGGTTTCAGTGAACGCGAGTACATCAGGATGGGAGTGGTCTATTAGGGCCCCCACTTCACACATCTTGTTTCGCAGGCTACGCACATTACTATGAACTATGTGAAAACCTTTGGTATGGAGAGTCCCGGGTCGTGTGCTACCAGAATGGGCTCTGGTAGGGCGGAAGTGGACCGTCGGCTCACCACCCGAAAACCCACCAAACATAAACCTTTCTCGCCAGCTTCGCGACGCGCTTTAAGGTTTTTGATGGCTTCTTTAATCTTTATCCTATCTGCCAAAGGTAGATCCGGCTGTATACTCACTCCGGAACCCTTTAGTTTAAAGGCGAAGCGCAAAAGAGCTTGGCGCTCCTCAGGTGTAGATAGTACCACGCGTAATAGACGGGGTCTACATTTAGTACTATCACCCGATATGTTTCCAAGCCTAGTAAGTTTTCTAACAGTAACCCCAGGAAACCGGGGTGGAAGTAGTTTAGAAACGCAAAGTTTGAACCAATGTAGGTCGTCAAGCATGCGATCTTTCGGAAGAGTCGCAGAGGACTCCGAGATATTCCTGAAGATAACGCTGCTGTCCGTAAATGCATCACTACGACGAGGGGTGTTTACGGCACGCGTCACAGTAGCAGTGGCCGGCGCAGCGCTTGAGTTCATATCCTCCTTAGTAGGAACAGCAGGTGCACAGGAGAAGGATTTCGGCAATGAGGTGGAAGGGTTTTCTGCCTTCGTTTCCGGGGACGGAGTATCGACAGAGCCCACCGTTACATCTCTTAGCTTGGGTTTCGTTGTACTGATGGATTTCTTTATCTTGCGCCGCTTTGCCTTCGCAGATACACTGGTCTGTACAACTTCCCCACTCACAACTGAGTTCAATATAACGTCAGTATGTTTATCATCTTCAGGCGCCGCCTCAAGAGTTGGTGGATCCTTCGAAGCCGTACTATTTATGCAATCGTCTGAACGCACGCTTGTTCTGAGAAGGCCTGCACGTTCAAGGCTTACGACGATTTGATCAACCTTCCCTTCTAAAGAACTAAACAAAGATAGAAGGGTACCAACTCTATTTACCAGAGTTTCAAATTCGTCATTTGGGACTAGACGATATGCTTTGTGCCCCACACAACCAGGGCAAATATAAGGCAAATTATCGCTGTTTTGTAGGAGGGTATACTGCTGTCTATCCAACCCAGTGCAAGCCTCATGGAACCAAGAACTGCAGAGGTCACATTGCATGCCCCCAGAAGAACCAGTAACTGGTTTTGAGCAACTCGCTTTACCACAAACAGCTGACGAATCGGTTAATGGGTCCGAGGGAGATTTGGAACTGGATATCTTTACCATAACGAAAGATGAAAAACTTTAACAGATAATAGGAACGTGAACCGGGGTACGGTAGGCTACAATGCAGACAACGTAAGCAGCAATCAGATAGAACCCGGAGTGATTCGTGTGCCCAGATTTGGACTCACCAGAACAAGAAAATTAGCAACGAAGACCAAAACAGGCTTTTCTGTAGAATACCCTCCAAAAGCTGTTCTCCGATGGAGCTGGGAGACTGCAGGAGAAAGAGATTGATTAGCTTCGCGCGGTCGAATAGCAACCCGATTTGTACTCGATCGATGAGATATCGACAAAGGCCGGAATCTTTTGCGATGAAGGCGTTGAGCTAGTTTGCAGGACCCCAGAGGGTTCAGAACTATCTGAATTTATTGTAGCGGAGACTGCAGTTCGTAGGCTGTTACAAGGGCTGAACCCTTCTAAGGCCTCTGGGCCTGATTTAAGTCACCCGAAACTGTTGCATGAGTTGGCTGCAAAACTAAGTGGACCGCTCGCTATTGTGTTTCAGAAATCGCTTGCCAGTTGTGCATTGCCTTCCGAATGGAAGGAAGCTGTCATCTGTCCCATCTTCAAACATGGGGACAGGGGTTTGCCTGCAAATTACAGGCCAGTTAGTCTGACTAGTGTAGTAGTCAAACTCCTCGAGAAACTGGTGAGAGATTCATTGGAAAGTCATCTGAGTAGATTTAATCTACTTGGTAATGTACAACACGGATTCCGGAAGGGATTTTCGTGTCTGACGAATCAGTTGGTGGCTCGCGAAAATTGGGCAGATGCAGTGGATAACGGCCACACACTGGACGTGCTTTTCGTCGACTTTTCGAAGGCATTTGACAAGGTACCCCATTTGAGGCTCGCGCAAAAGCTGTCCTCCTACGGGGTATCTGGCCGCGCCCTTCATTGGGTGACTGCCTTCTTGCAGGGTAGAGAACAGTGTGTACGGGTAGGCCGGGGCCTATCATTTAGGCAGCCTGTCCTCAGCGGCGTGCCGCAGGGCTCGGTCCTTGGACCGCTGTTGTTCTCTATCTATGTGAATGACCTACCCGTGGAGCTTCAGGTACCATCGCTGCTCTTTGCTGATGACCTGAAGCTGTGGAACATTGTTGATGTTCCTGGGGGTTCCGAAGCTATTCAGCGAGCATTGGATAAGCTTTGGGACTGGTCTACTTTATGGTTACTGCCCATAAATCAGGCTAAGTGTTCCGTTCTTCGAATTGGAGGAGGTTGTCCTCCTGCGAAGTACTTGGTCGGTGAGGTCGAACTCCCCCGTGTATCTAGCCAAGTTGACCTAGGCGTCGTACACTCTTCGGCTTTACACTCCGGCGACAACTGGAAGAACGCCGCTAGCAGAGGTTTCCGCATGTTGTGGTTAATACGACGTTCTTTCGGAGTCTTGACGAGCGGCATCTTTACGAGGCTGTTCTCGGCTTTCGTTCTGCCTCATCTGGAATACTGCGTCCAGGCTTGTTCGCCCTGTCCCGTCCGGGACAAAATGGAGCTAGAGAGGGTTTTACGAGTGGGTACTAGGTTAGTCGAGGGATTACGGGGGCGGACGTACCCCGAGCGTCTAGTTAGTTTGGGAATGCATTCAATGCACTACCGAAGGCTTAGAGGAGACCTAATCCTAACCTACCGTATCTTGACTGGGAAGGTTGGTCCAGATTTGTCTTGGCTATTCAGTCCCGCTAGATTGTCTGTTCTACGCGGTCATTCGTTGAAGCTGGACAAACCGCGGTCCGATCGGATTAGGGCGGAAATCCGGCTGTCACGCCGAGTCATCGACCGCTGGAACATGCTTCCGGAAAGTGTTATCAGGGAATCTACGGTTAAGGGGTATGAGCGGCAACTTGACGCTCTTGGGTGGCAACACGAAACCTTTCCATTTTCCTGAGTAACTTGCATCTTCGTACTTCGATTTTCTTTTCTCTAATTTTCTTCACGTATTGGTATTATTTTCTTATTTAAGTGCATTTCCCTATTCTGTACCTTCGATTTCTCTTCCTATCCTTTGCTTACTTCACGTGACTGACACAGCAGGGACTGCTAGGGCAGGAAACGTGGGCATTAACTGGTTGGCCAGGGTGCGATACGGGTGTTTCCGTTTTAGATCCATCAATAACTGAGCACTTCATCAATTCCTGGCTCAACGATCCACTCAAGATGGAGCACTCACGGGTTTTTCCTATGGTTCCAGTCCCCATCTGAACTGAACTGAACTGAACTGAAGTCTTCAAACACAGGCCAATATTTCGAGGAGAAAACCACGAACAGTAAGCAAACAATGTAAGATCCTCAAACGCTGGTACACGGGCAGTTTATGCTCAGAGTTATTCAACACTGTTTCCACAAAAGGCTTCCGAGAAGGAAAACTCAAGCGGAGAAGCACGACAACCACGTCGTGACAAAAGAAGATACGTAATAGATTCTGAGTATGTTGGCACTTCCAAGTACTTTCAGAGTACAAGAAAACTGACAAAGTCAAATTTCTATGTAGAGATATTCAACTACTGTTACCAAACAAGGACTTCAGTAAAGGAAATCACGAGCGGTGAAACACTATAGAATGCAAACCAGGGAGAAGACCGATGGTCGAGTAGGAAAGTGTATTACACAACACGTAGTCTCTATAATAGGAAATCAGTAGTGTAAAAAGAGGAAAAAGAGAAGTTACGGTTAACCGTTTCCTTCGAGATATCTTCCGTCTTCGGTAACTGCGCAGGAGTGGTGCTCTACAATGCAAACGGGAGAAGTACCGTCAGGATAACGATTCGAATTCAATCAATCAATCAAACAAAACAGTTTCGATCACACTTTACACTGCACCCCCCTATACGTGGGCATCGTCCTTGTTGCCACGCCTTTACCTCCTTGCGCCGGCACTTCCATTTCGATCGCTACTTCTGTGGACGGATTGTCTGAGTCCATAGCTGCTTGCCCAGTCACCGTATGGAATGGTTTGAGCCGATTGAAGTGTACAATCATGGGTTGAGCGACGGGATTGTTAGGATCCTTGATGACACAGTTTAGGTCTGATATTACGCGCTGTACGACATACGGCCCATCCCACTCATGACATAGCTTAGTCGGTACTCCAGCTGCTGGTACCTGATGCAGATACACATCGCCAGCCTTCAAAGGGACCCCAAAAGTCTTCTTGTCATAATAGTCTTTTTGTCGTCGATGCGCGTTCGCCAAGTGAACACGTGCTGATTGGTGCGTCTGTTGAAGCGTATTGAGCAGCTTGCTAACGTACTCTGTTACTGACGGATGTGGCTGCTGAGAAATTGGTAGACGTATATCCGAAGGCAATCGAACTTCTCTTCCGGTCCACATAAAAAATGGTGTTTGCCTTGTAGAGGAATGAACGGTGCTCCGGTAGGCCAACAGACATTTGGATAACATGGTGTCCCACTCACTGATATTCTGGTCAACGAAAGCTTTCAGTAACAGCTTCAGAGAACAATTAGTGCGCTCAACCTGTCCGTTGCCTTGGGGATGATACGCCGTCGTTCGTGTCTTGTCTATCCCGAGCACTCTACATAGCTCTCGTACCAGCGAACTCTCAAAGCTGGATCCCCTATCAGAGTGCAGTTGTCCCGGTGCACCCCACTGACAGATCCACTGATTTACCATCGCCGTAGTCACTGTCACCTATCAGCCTGTGAGAGCGGAACAGCCTCACACCATTTTGTAAAATAGTCAACCATTACCAGAATGTAACGACTGCCTCGCGGTGTTTCTCGGAGAGGGACGATAAGATCTACACCAACTATCTCATTCGGGTATCCTGCTGCAATAGGTTGTAGTGGCGCTCTTTGGGCAATGTGTGGGTTTTTAAAGGTGGCACAGGTCTCACATGACTGGCAAAAATTGATGACGTCTCTTCGCTGATGTGGCCACCAGAAACGTGGACGCGCTGCTGACTCAAGTTTGTTGATTCCCGCATGACCAAGTTGTTTATGCAGTTCCGACAGCACTTCACTAACTAGTGTCCGTGGGACCACGATTCTTCTGGCGTAAGTTGGACCGAAATCAAACACTAGCACCCCTTCTTCCACGGACACCTTCTCCCACATCGCCCACCAGCAACGAGCTTCGTAACTCTTTCCCTTCATTTCTTTCGAGGTAGGTCTGTCTTCTCCTGAACGGCGCTTATCGTAAATAAGTGAGATGTCGGGGTCTGACGCTTGGGCTTCTTGCCAACGCCCGTACTCCGCACTTTGGAGGTTAAGCAGAGCTACGTGTTGTGTAATGCAGGATGGGCAGTCACCGTGATTTCGGATCGGGATCCTGGAGAGGGCGTCTGCATTAGCGTGTTTAGCGCCAGGCCGGTGTTGACACTCAAAGTCATACTCCTGCAACTGTTCTTGCCATCGCGCAATCTGACCTTCAGGATCCTTGAAGTTCTGTAGCCAACAAAGTGATTGATGGTCTGTAGGTACCACAAATTTCCTCCCCAGAAGGTAATGCTGATTCTGTTTTATGAAAAATACCAAGGCCAACATTTCTTTTCTGGTTGTACAGTAATTCCTTTCCCTGGAGGTGAGACTGCGGCTACCGTACGACACAACTCGTTCTACTCTGTCCGTACAATTTTGTGACAGCACTGCTCCAATAGCGTGGTCACTTGCGTCCGTGTCTCAAATAAACTCTCCGGCAGATGTTGATATACCGGGAAATACCAAAAGCGGGGGGTACAGAGGGACTCGCGTAACCGGTCGAACGTCTCCTGACATTCTGCAGACCACACAAAAAGACTATTCTTTTGAAGCAAAGCATTCAGCGGTGCGGCGATCTCAGCAAAACCTTTAATAAAACGCCTGTAGTATGAGGCCAAACCAAAAATCTACGTAGCTGGTCGACGCTGACGGGTATTGGCCATGATTTCACTTGCTCGGTTTTACGGGGATCTGTCTGAATACCTGTTCTCGAGATGATATGTCCAAGATAAGTCACCTTTTCCTGTAACACGTGACACTTTGTCGGTTGAAGTTTGAGACCCACGTCGATAAGTCGCGATAGCACATCTGCTAGATTGCTCAAATGATCATCCTTCGTTTTCCCATGGAGGATGACATCATCCAGATAAACAAGACATTTATGGGGGACCAAGCCATCTAACACTCGCTGCATGAGGCGTTGAAATGTAGCAGGTGCGTTTGCTAGCCCGAAAGGCATGGTTTGAAACTTGTAGAGACCAGACGGTACCACAAAAGCCGTTTTCGCTTGGTCAGTCTCCTCGACTTCGACCTGCCAGTAACCGGAGGCCAGGTCTAAGGTACTAAAGTAAGCCGATCCTCCCAGTGCGTCGAACAGATTATCGATCCTAGGTAACGGAAATGCGTCCTTGCGAGTAACTTCATTTAATCGTCTATAATCTACGCATAACCGAAAATCACCATCTTTCTTTTTGACCAGCACAACCGGAGATGCCCAGGGGGAAGTGGAGGGACGCACAACGTTTTTTTTCAACATCTCATCTATAAGCAGTTGTAACTCACTCTGCCAGTGTAACGGAATCCGTCGTGGAGGTGACTTTATTGGACGCGCGCTACCAGTATCAATCGAATGTTTCACGACACCGGTCCGACCTATATCTCCTGGGCGCCAGGCAAATGCCTCAGAGTGGTTGCTTTACTTTACTTTACTGTCATGATAGCGAGAAAGATGTTGAACATCTATGTAGCTATATCTCAATGTAGGACATGTCCCACTTCTTGTGGATAGGTGTCGCTATCCAAATCACCTTGGATGTGTGAAGGAATTTGACAGACGTCAAATTCTACTACCAATGTGCGTTGAAACACCGGTATTCAAGCGTATTTCACTTGAAAGACAAACGTATAGCAAGAACGGGAACGAGCCACCGGACGTCGTTATCCGCAGACTATCTCTTTTAATCTCTCCAAAGTTCGCTTGTCAACAGGCAAGCCGAGTGCTGAGGCAAAGTCGTTTATGCATTGTTCATTATCAGCAGTATCCTCCCAGATTGCAAACGTTTCTACCTTGTCACCACGATAAGGCCTGAGCAACACGGTATAGGTATCCGTGCTTAGCTGAAACTTATCCAGGTAAAATCTACATCTCAACCGGCTCAATAGCTCCATTCCAATGATGACACTGAAAGGTATCATATCTGCAACAACGAACTCGTGGTGAAATTTATCACTCGCTATCTCGACTAAAGCAGTGACTGTTTCACGAACAGGGAGAGATCCCCCGTTTGCCGCGGTCAAACGATAACGGCAGGGAGCCCGCGTACAGTTAGTTAGTTGTGACGTAGAATCAGACCTAATCAAGCTTTTGCAGGCACCAGTGTCGATCAAACCAATCAATGGGATTCCGGAAAATCGCAGTTCTAAAGTTAACGACAAAGTCACCGATGAGGGGCAAGTGACGGCGGGTATGAAATCAGAAATTGCTGAATCTCGCTCACCTTCTGATTTGCTGTGGACAGGGTATGTTTCACGGTATCCTTGCTCCAGTGGCCGTGTGCGAGCTCCTCTGAAGTAGGGCTGGTGTGGGCGTCGAGGGCGAGGGAGCCCACGATTCGCAATTCTCGGTTCTGAAGGCATGTACTCAGGTTCGCAACGGTTCCCCACAACACAACAACACGATGATGTAGGACCCATGGCGGCATCGACTCTTTCCAATTTCTCAGCCAATTCCACGGCCGCACCCCAACTCTCCGGCGGATATAACAACAACTCACGACGAATCGATGGTATTCGGACCCCATCTACGAATTGTTGCAATATTCGTTTTTCCCGGATCTCGGGAACGTCGTCTGCAAATGCGTATTCTCCGAGGCGCCGCAGCTCCCTTGTGAACGACCGTACAGTTTCACCGGGTTGCTGAACGCGAGCATGGAAAGCTTGCCTCCACTGTGTAGGCAGAAGCGGGGAATCGAGAAGTTTTGATAGTGCGTCGAACGTGTTGTCATCAACCCCATTTCCCAGCACATCGCTGTCAGCCACAATGTCCAATGCCTCCCCTGAGAAGAGTCCTAGCATGATGCAACCTCTCATTTCGTTGGGGAAGTGTCTGACATACGCTCTGGCGTGTTTCGACCAGGTGGTGAAAGTCATTCCCAAGCAGAATTTCTCCGGCGCAGGGACTGAAGGGATACAACTAACTTCGGTAGACTGATGAGTAACATTGCTAGCTTTGGCCAGATCTCCATCGCGCTTCAAGCCGGCGAATTCGCTCTGATCCATTGGTACGGTGACCTTTTGATTTGACGACTTCGACATTTTCCGCTGGGATCCTGGCACGGTCGCCATGTTATAGCATGCAAACCAGGGAGAAGACCGATGGTCGAGTAGGAAAGTGTATTACACAACACGTAGTCTCTATAATAGGAAATCAGTAGTGTAAAAAGAGGAAAAAGAGAAGTTACGGTTAACCGTTTCCTTCGAGATATCTTCCGTCTTCGGTAACTGCGCAGGAGTGGTGCTCTACAATGCAAACGGGAGAAGTACCGTCAGGATAAGTTCAAGTTCAAGTTCAATTGGGACCGGAACAGTAGGAAAATCCCGCGAATGTTCCACCTTCAAAAACATCGTTGATCCAACAGGGAAACCGGTGCCTTGATGTGCCAAAGGAGAGCCAAATCAACACACACGATTCATATGGTCAACCAAACAATGCCCACGTGCCCTGCACTAGCAGTCCCCGCTGTGCCGGCCACGTGAAGAATAAAAGAAAACAGTAGTGTCAGTAAAGAAAAGAAAACAGAGAAGACAAGCTAATCGAATATCGTAGGCAATATTAACATGTAAGTTAAAATGAGTTAAAGAAGCGTAAGCCGTAATAAACGAAGAAAAGTTTAAGACACGAAGGGGAAGACTTTAAACTGCAGACCGAGAGCGTCAAGTCGATGCTCGAACTCTTTCAACGTCGGTGCCATCACGACGTCTGCAGGCAATGTGTTCCAATAAGCTATAACCCTACGCGATAATCTAAAAGTTGCCAAAACCCGGTCAGACCGGGGTTTGTGCAACTTTAACGGGTGGCCACGAAGGGTTGGCATTCGAGTTGGGCGAAACAGTCCAGTCAAATCAGGACCAACCTGACCCATCAATATACGATATGTAAGGACCAAGTCGCCCCGAAGTCGCCTGTAATACATGGAAAACATATCCAAGTTACGTAGACTCTCCGGGTACGTCAGCTTCTTTAAGTGGTACACCATTTTCGTCCCGGACCGCAGGACTCGTTCAACTGCCATCTTATCACGAACCAGGCATGGAGGACAAGCCTGGACGCAGTATTCCAAGTGCGGCCTTACAAAAGCCGAAAATAGTCTAACAAACATGTCGGTGGTCATGATCCCGAATGACCTGCGGATCATCCACATGTTGAAGCCTTTACGAGCAGCTGTCTTCCAGTGTTCACTGGACTTGAAGTCAGATGACAGCAAAACACCGAGGTCAGATTGGAGTTGAACTCGCGGTACCTCGTTGCCGCCAAGCAAATAACGCGTCGGCGGGTCATTCGGACCCACGCGTAGAACGGAACATTTCCCTAAATTAACTGGCAACTGCCACAAAATTGACCAGTGCCAAAGTCTATCCAGAGCCTCCTGTAGGGTCAGTGGACAAATCGGCTCGTCTATCGTGAACCAGAGTTTTAAATCATCGGCAAACATTAGGGATGGCACACCCAATTCATCAGGTAGGTCATTAACGTATAAAGTGAAGGGGGCCAAGAACCGAACCTAGTAGCACGCCACTGAGAACACATTAGCGGAAGGACAAGCTTGAACCCACCCGCACACACATTTCCCTTCCGATTAGGAAAGCTGAAATCCATCGTAAGACTGGTCCAGAAATACCAAAGGAATTCAGCTTGTACAAACGGCGCGAATGTGGAACGGTGTCAAAAGCTTTGGAAAAGTCAATAAACAGCACGTCCACTGCCTTCCCGCAATCAACGGCTTCGGCCCAGTGTTCACGAGCCGTTAACAAGTTAGTAAGGCAAGAATAGCCCTTACGAAAACCGTGCTGAGAAGGATTAAGCAACGCAAACGCTTTCAAATGTTCTTCGAGAGCGTCCCTCACGAGCTTTTCCAATAACTTGACCAGCACGCTCGTTAAACTGACCGGTCTATAGTTATCAGGGAAGTGCTTATCACCTTTCTTAAAAATGGGGCAAACAATAGCCTCCTTCCAGTCCTTGGGTAGAGAGCAGCCTCGTAGAGACTTCACAAAAAGATGCGTAATCGGAGAGCAAAGTTCATCAGCCAACTCGTACAACAGTTTGGGGAAGGTGTAACGGTTCCGTCAGAGCAGGTTTGAAATGCCGAGAGACGATCGGGCTGAAATGGAGCGCACAGTAAACACACACGACAGTAACTCGACTTGTCTATGAATGCGTTAACACATGCAATCGGATGAGGAATGAGCGTCACGATATCCAGCGAACGCAGCACGAAGAGATGCAACCAATCGGGCAGTCACCGACCACGGAAGGAAGAACACGATGGGAAGCAGCAACGTGTATCTCCGACAACCAACAACGAAGGTACAATCAAAACAAAAACGCAAGTCGTTCAAAAATGGTATAAAAGGTCTGTAGGTGCGTCAAATGGGAAATATGTTCATAACGATTCATTCATTGTTCAACGTGTTCGAGTCTGAAAAAGGAAAGAAGAAAGAGAATTAAAAGTGGCGGTTCGTTCAAAGTCCCATTACAGTTTCGGTTTCGTTACAAAGGTTGAATCGGTATGACGCGCGAAATTAAGTGTCTGGCCGAGGAACTAGCGTACATCAATCTCCAAAAGATGGAAAGGTAAACAACAGTTACGGCGTAATGTGAACAAGGTATGAAAAAGGAATGCTTAATTAATGCTATCTTTTGTTTTTGGCGTGGCATTAGTTTCGGTTTTAATGAGTAGCTATGTAAGGGCACATAATGAGCGTCAATACGAAATGTGTATGCTGTAATCGGCGCTTGTTTAGCGGGCGTTAATGGCAGACTCAATGGTTAGGACATTTGCAAGCAATTTGCGTGCAGTAAAAGATGATGTGCTAATGCGGTAGCGTCCGTCTATGTGAAAAAGACGTGAATATGCAAGGGGAATGCGAAAATTGTATAATCAGTCTATATATAGATACGCTTAGTGGCATTTTATGCGGTAAAATAATGAGTTTAGCTACAGCCTATTTTATGGGGGAAGGCGCTTTTAAAATTAATTAGGTAGATAAATAACCGGTAGACTGTAAATATTTTTGAATGTCTGCAAAGGGTTTTGGAATTGTTACCGTCGGACTACGAATGAAAAACGAGGCGACTATGTGCTTCAGTATACGCATTACATAAAACTAGCTACTAAAAGATCTTAGTAGGCAGTAATTAAAATATGTTGCTTGCTTCATATACTGTCTAACGGTAATGCTGCAATGTGCAATAGAGTTAACTGGCAACTGCAATATGCTGACCGCTGTGAAGTATTATAGGTTGCATACTTCACAGAAGGTGTCACAGCAGTGCTAACGTATGCAATGGATCTGACTGACTGCTCATATAAGCTGTGTGCCTGTAAGTGCCAAATGGCACCACTGCACGTAATATTTCTAAGGAAATGTATTTATGAATTTATGTATATGCAAGGGCTGATGCATAAGGTGGTGGCCGTTAATTATCGGAGGATCTCGACTCTAGTTAAGTTGTCACAGCAATGCTAGCATATGCAATAGAGCTGATTGACTACTCATATAGTCTGCGGGCCGTAAGTATGAGATCATCGCCACGGCACTTAATATTTAAAAGGGAATATATGTATTTTTATTTATATGCAATATAGCTAAAGGAATGCTTATGTAACCGGATGGCGGGTAATTATCTGAGGATCGTAACTCTACGGAAGTTGTCGCAGCGATGCTAACATATGCAGTAGAGCTTCCTGACTGCTTATTTAGTCTGGGGGCCATAAGTATGAGATCATGGGCACTGCACTTATTATTCAAAATGGAATATAATTATATATACATATTTATTTATACGCAATACAGCTTAAGGAACCCGTGATGTAACCTGATGGCCGGTAATTATCAGAGGATCGCAACTCTAATTAAGTTTTAGCAGCGATGCTAACATATGCAGTAGAGCTGACTGACTGCTCATTTACTCTGGGGGCCATAAGTATGGCACCATCGCCACTACACTTAATAGTTAAAGGGGAATCTATTTATTTTTTATTTATATGGAAGGGAGGTAAATGGCGGCTAACATAAGCTGGTGGGCGGTAATTATTGCACGATTCCAACTCTACTGAGGATGTCTCAGCGATGCTAAGATATGCGAAGGAGGTCACTGACTATTCACATAAGCGGGCCGCTTGTAAGTGTTAGTGGTTGCTGGCTGCACAGAAGGTGGCACAGCAATGCTTCCATATGCGACGGTACTGATTGTCTACTCTAATAAGCTGGCGGGTGGCAAGTACTAAATGTTCCCGACTTCACTGAAAATATAAAATACGTCCTATCGTAGGCAATGGAGGTGAATGACAGCTCATATGAGCTGGACGCCCGTAATTGTTACATGTTGCCGGCTGCACAGAATGTGTCACAGCATAGCCTTTGGTCCACTTAACCCTCAATCTTTCCCCAAATCCTTAACGCCTACAGTGCATTTGTATGTTTATTACTCCAACATCTCCGCTATTTTACTGAAGTCTGTGGTGAGGCCACCAAAACGGTTCTCACGTTGTCATGCAATTCACTTTTCGCAATAATTTTTCTCCCACGGGGCTTCCGTATCCACGTAATGCTATTTTGTAGTCAACCGTTGTTCCATAAGGAATAGAGCTACCGGACTACTCGCATACACTGGGCGCCAGTAATTATGAGATGTCGCCCGCTAGATAGAATGTGTCACGGCAATGCTACCGTATGCAGTGGAGCTCATGGACTGTATACATAAGCAGGCCGCCGTTAAACAATGGATGTTCCCGGTTCTGAATAAGAAGTCACAGCGATGCTACCATATGCAGTCAACTTAAACGACTGCTCAGTTTTGTTCGCCGCTGTTAAGTATCGTACGCTGCTGGCTCAACGGAAAATGTGACAGCAATGCCTCCAAGTGCGATGGAGCTAAGTCGTCAATGATATGAGCTTGCGGCGGGTAGTTATTACATAAACCCGACTGCACTTAAGACGTCCTAGGCATGCTACGATATGCTATAGAGTTAACTATCAACTCATATAACGTGGACGCCAGTAATTTATCAATGTTCCCGATGGCACTTAGAATATCACAGCGATACTGGCATATTCAATGCATGTCACTGACTATTCGCATGAGCTCGCCACTCTTAAGTGTGAGAGGTTCCTGTCCGCCCGAAAGACTGTACTGTACTGACTGACTACTCTAATAACCTGGCGATCGGTACATATTAATAGTACCCGACTCCACTGACGAAGTGAAAGGCATGCTGCCATAGGCAATGGTGCTATCGGACTACATATATAACGTTGACCACGGTGATTATTAAATGTTGCCCGGTCCGCAGCTTGCGTAACAGCCGTGCAAGCACATGCCGTGGAGTTAAGTAACTACTCACTAAGCAGACCACTAGCAAAGAAACGCTTTCGCCGGTTGCACCGCATTTGCAACAGCAATACACTGTCCATATAATCAGGGATGAAGGTGAATGTTAAACAGGGAAGTGTTGTTCAGGCCCATTCAAAGTGCTCACGCCGTTGTTGAGGACACAGTGGATCACTGAGGTCCGGGCTGTATTCCATGCAATGGCAATAGAAATGGGAAATGAATACTGAACGTACCTGCTGACGAGTTCCATTCTTGCCGCTTCCAGAGAACAGCTGCGAGGGACCATGAAAAGACATGGGGATACAAAGGGCGAGGGTTATTATGTGTCCATACGTACCACAGAAAGAACATGACCTATCCTTGTCTGTGTCACTCTATGGTGGAGCCTGGCATACAAAATAAACTGCCACTGAGAATGGGGCTCCGTTGTCATAGATAACGAAGGACGCATAATCGTTGTTCGTAGAGCCACCCACTAGGCTGCCATGCGGTATGCGCCAAGCAGTACCCAGCGGCTGCCAAGCAGCGTGGGTTACCATCGGGGGCGTCATGCCGCTGCAGCGCCAGAGGGTGGCCCTAAAAAGGGCCGGTTTGTCGTTCCCAGTGGCATGCAGAAGAGGAATTGGCTTAAAAAATGTGAACTCACATGCAAAAGACGCACGTAAAGTGCTCCTGGTCTGCGATGTATGCGGCATATACCTGATGAAGCCACCGGTTGCATTTGCAGCACATCACCCAGTGAACGGTGTCTCCGCCGGTTCTCGGTCCGTCCTCGGTATCACAAATGATGCAGGCGCTTTCGTTGTAAATAAATAAATAAATAAATATTTATTCTCGACTATGCGAGGCACGTTAATTGAGGCATGATCAGGTATGTACAGCTGTACAGACATTTTATGGGAACTGTAGTGACAGTAGAAAATTGTTCATATGTCCATGCTTGGAACTGTGCGATGGTGAACATGCGAAAGAACGATTTGGATGTAGTGGGATCGGGATCCATTTGTTTGGACATAATCGCTCTGCCATATATCGCAGCCATACCTCGAGTAATAATAGATAAATCCTGAGTGATCCATTGGAAGATAATTGAAGAGCAAGCTATCCAGTATGATGATTCTAATTGAGCTGCCAGTGTGAAGTTTGGGCTGTGACTTTATTCGGTGGCGAGTCACATTCGCCACGTTGCAGTGTTGTTAAACGGACATTTGTGGCTTTTTATAGGGTGAACGCTTGCCAGGCGAAAACCCACGTCCCGATGCGCTATGCGAGTGGCCATTGCGTGCCTGGGTCCTCTCCTGTTACAGACCGGTAGGTCAGGAACTAAGCCTTCTTTCTGGGTATGATGTGTTGATCATCTGCAGAACTACGTGAAGCCTCGAAGAATATACGTTGAAATATGTTGAAGTCTTGGAGGAGAGGATAGGTTCCGAAGAAAAAATCGCAGATCCCCCGGGGTATGTAGTGAAATTGATTAGAGATTGTGGTAACCACGGCCATTTGAGCGGTCAAAGCGGATTGAAGAGCTTAGAATGACCGATTGTTCAAGCTTTGTTTTGGCAGGAGAATGTGCCTTCCGTAGTCGAAGGTCCTCTAGTCAAGAGATATGTGGAAAAGGTATTGTTAGGTAAAATGGACTCAGTGGTTCATGCCGCGGAAGAATTGATTTATTTGGCCGGTTAGTAAGTTGTAAAAAAGTTGATAATTTTCCGCTCATGTCCAGGTAGAGGAACTGTGTGCCTTGTATTGTTGTCGAAACGGAGGACAATTCCTTGGGTGCCTGTCGCCGTACCTGTGACAGACTCGGGAGGTTGCATATTCTCAGCTCTGGAGCATTTAGTCACCGTGTTGCAAACTGCGGCGGTGACAGTCGACGTGCGTCGGAAGTGCAGTGGGTGCGTTTCGGTTGACAGTTGCGGGGCTTCCATCACCCTAGGTGAAAGCGACTGCTCCCTTTTTGTTGCCTTGGGCCGTGGACGCTGTGGTATAGCGTCCGCCTGGTGGACGTTGTCAGGGAGGCAATTTCCAATGGACACCAGTCTCTGCCTCCGAAGCAAGGTATTTAGGCTGCTTTGGTAGAAATGCTCTGCCTCAAGGAATGCCATTGTACCAAGGCTGGTCATGGCAACGGTTAAATCACCGAACAGCCGGTTAGCACGAGACAACTTTTCCTCACGTGTTAACACGACGTGCGTGGAGGCAGATGTGTAGGGCATCGGTTCAACTTCCGCTCGGAAGGTTTCCCCATCAGGGATAGGAAACTGATGGTCCACCATCGACCAACGGCTTCTGTGCATAAGCAGGGTAACGTCTGCGGTTAACATCCCAGCTACTCGCATAATGTGTGCGCATGGCATATCCCATTGCCTAAGGAAACTGCAACCACAGGCCATCTCATTATTCATAAAAACGGTGTGCTTTCTGTCTCACTTACCTAATACGTCATACCCAGTGCCGTTCGGCCGTATTGAGGTGACCGTCTCTGAAGAAACGTGCCGCATAAATATGGCAGCAGCATAAGTAGAAAGGCAGGAAACCAACTCCCGCACCTGCCCTGTTGCCGGAATGGTGCGCCATTTCGACATCCGCAATTTGCCTAGTGACGTGGTCCAAGGTGATTCCGCGTCGCGTGCTCTACGTACAACTGCCTCAAAAAGTTGCAACAGCGATGTCCTTCCGCTTAATCCGCACTTGAGGTGCTCATTCTCGTTTTCCACTCTGTTTCTGGTGAAGGCATCCAACGTACGCACATCGCGCAACCGGTGGTACGCCCAGCTTCCTGCGAAGGGCAACCACGTACGACTGAGGTAAGTGAATGCCTCTTTGCTTCTAACCCTTATCGCTCTGAGCAGCATCTTAAATTGCAATTCCGTCTTCGTGTACACTATTCGGTGCATCCACTGCTTGAGCAGAACTCTGTCCGCCTTCTTCACTTTTGACAAACACTGGCATCTGCGTGAAACGTCCCGCAGGAAATGAAAGCGGCATAATACCACCGTGTTCCGTGCATATACTGACTTAAATGCCTTCATTTGACCCAGGCACCTATCCATGACTATAGTCTTCGCTGACAAGGTGGTGGACAACATTTCCGACAAGCTCCGAGCAACCTCCAGGAAACTGCATGCTGTCTCGTTGGGCATTAACGAGTAAAACACGCTGCGACCTACGCCGAAACCGTCAATCACCATGCAGTGCCAAAGAACATAACCACCGCAGTTCACCTGATTCGTCGCATCCGCAAGACGTATGTCGCCGTATTTCGCCGCTACGGAAGTCATTGAAGCAGGAACGAAAAATACGAATCGCACTTGTGATCCATCACTTTTGACACGCACAACGCCGTTCTTACTCAACAATTCCGCCACCGCGTTTACATCATTCCCCTTAGATACCCCACCTAAGCGATGGCGGATGGAAAATAGGTCCTGTCGATTCAGTCGTTTGTTATATCTTTCAAGGACATAGTCTCTCAATTCTCCGGTATTACGGAAGGACTGCATTAAATCAAACACTTGCCGCTCCGCCTCGGGAGTCAGACGCCGGTTACCCACGTACAAACTTGGATTCCCCAAGTGAAAATTATGATTATGCACCAGACAATGCGAGCCTATCTCATATAAATGCCCTTAGAACTGATGGATATGCTCGCTTTACAACCGAGGCTGACATACCTATGAAACATGAATCACGCATAAAAAACGTTCGCACTTACGACTGCCACCGTTGCCTTTCCGGGTGCAATGGACACAACGATATTGTACCCATTTGTACCGCATCCCATCGGGTAGCTCTTGACCGGACCTATTCTTATACGACGCAGCGGTCAAAACGTCATATTTGGGAAAAAAACTGGTCGCCGTCTGAAGTTGAAGCCGCTTCAAATCTTCCTCGAATTCACCAAATGCCTTATAATATTGGCGAAAAGCAGCGCGGAAAGCAAGAGTATCATCCACAGCCATTGCAGCGAAGCCGAAACAACACCTGCGCACTAAAACAAACACCATCTCATACATCGTAAAACAATGCACCACCATTTTCAGTTCCCCTAAATCAATACACCTTTATTAAACCCTTATCAGGCCTTAACAACGTACTTCATATCATTCAGCCCCATCAGCCACTACAGCAAACAGTACAGCCCTCAAAATACGATCAGCTGTTTTCGATTAATCTGACGCTCTCCCAGCATAACGATTCGAATTCAATCACGCGCCACAAAACAGTTCCGATCACACTTTGCAACACGACAAGCACGCCGTGACCTTGAAAGCGCTTATAGCTTGTTACCAAATGCAGGCTGTTCAATCGACAACTTTTACAGAGAATATACTATTTATTTATTTATTTATTTCTTTATTTATTTAATATATGACTTCCCCGTGGCACTAGCAGGGTGATCCGGGTCCGTCGCATCGAGACTGGACCTTACGTGGTGCGACGGCATGATAACTGCCTTTTCATATAGTTACTTACGAGCCAGTGCTTCTTTTCTCATGACACACATATACCTTCATTCCCGCATTAATTTGACGGCATAGCATCATTTTGATGATCTACCAGGTTTCATCTGAACAGTCTGTTTTCTGTACTCCCACGGACTTATAGGATGTAAATGATCTAGGCTCT
The DNA here is from genome assembly GCA_944474145.2 of Dicrocoelium dendriticum. Classification (NCBI taxonomy): domain Eukaryota; kingdom Metazoa; phylum Platyhelminthes; class Trematoda; order Plagiorchiida; family Dicrocoeliidae; genus Dicrocoelium; species Dicrocoelium dendriticum. The sequence goes on along the minus strand of OX104069.1, from coordinate 98,157,700 downwards.
AAAGGTGTAATGCACTGTAGCTCTTACCTCAAGAGCATCGCTGCTCACGATTCATTCTTCTTATTAAATCCCTTCCTTACTTGACATGTCTATTCTGCCGACGCGCTCTGTCACCATACCGGAATTAATAACAGGCCTTTCTTTCTATAAGCCGCCATTCCAGTCGCGTCTCAATGGTCTCCGGCTTTCCGACTACTGAGACCTTACCGATGAACCATCGACAGATTCAAAGGTCTGTTCGCAACACCTGAAGATCTTTGTAGGCTTTTCCACTTCTTCCCATTTCGCGCCCTGTTAGCATTAATTTTTTAATTAGTCAGATAACGTTTCGGGCCTGACTCAAATGTAACCCCGTCTGACCAACCCCCTGCTTTCTGATCACTTCCCGACACCGAGAGATTACGGATCGGGGCTCTAAAATTCAAACACTGTACTTCTCAACTTGCGAACTTTCGCTCGGCCGGCCAGCAACCTTTACGTATATTCACTCGTCCCCAGCTGCTTCCTTTCGGATGACATTCATTACTTTTATTCCCATGCTTATTTCGCGGCATAGCTTCATGTTGATGGCTTAACTGGACTGGCATGAACGGTCAACTATTTTCTCACCCACCTCGGACTTCTGCGATTCACCTGACCTAGGGTCAGCCGACGTAACGTCCTGTAACCCACAACTGAAATGCATTGTTGGCCATGGTTCATCCTTATTACTATGTACCATTTCTTCCCGTACATATCTATACTGTCGACGTTCTCCTTTAGTACTGAGACGTAAATGCTACGGCTCTCACGCTTTGAGCTGCTAGTCTAATCTCGTCTCAGTGGTCTCGTTGCTTTCGACTACTGTGACCCGAAAGATTAATGATGCGCAGACTTAACGGTCGGCGCACATCGCTCTGAGAACATCATTGGCATTTCCACTTCACCTCAATAGAGCGTTTTCCTCTTCGCAATCTGTTTGCATTACTTTTTCAATTAAAGAGATATCGGCTCGGGGCTGGCTCTAATCTACCCTCGGATGACTAGTCTCCTGTTTCTGACTGCTCCCAGACAACCGAGACGTTATCGCTCTAGCCTCTACATTCCATAAACGCTGTTTCCATCATCCCGAGACATTTCCTTAATCTGCCAGCTGGCTTTTCATAGTCACTTTCGTCCCGAAAGCTTCTTTTCTTATGACACTCATTACTGTTATTCACACCTTAATTTGGCGGCCTAGCTTCACCTTGCTGGCTTATCCAGACTCGTCTGAAAAGTCTCCTGCTTTCTGACCCACCTCGAACTTCTGAGACCTAAATGACCTAGGGTCTGCCGACGTACCGCTTTGTAACCTTCACTTCGAAAGCATTGTTGGTCATGATTCATCATTATTATTATATCCACCTTTCATCCTTAACATGTCTCTTTATGCTGATGCTCTCTTTCAGTATTTAGATCTAAATTCTACGGCTTTCTTTCTATGCGCTGATATTCTGTTCTCGTCCTAATGGTCTCTTTCCTTTGGACTACTACGTCCTTAATGAGCAGGATTTAACAGAACCAACAGCCTGCTCACATAACCCCGAGGCTAACCGCCGTTTCGTTTAGCCACTTTCGTCCTAAACTGCTTCTTTTGTGGTGACACTCATTACCTTATAATTAGCTACATTTGGCGGCCTAGCTTCATCATGCTGAATTACCTGATTTTGTCTGAACGATCTCTTGCCTTATGACCTCACGGTCTTCTGAGATCTAACTGATTTAGTCACAGCCGACGTAACGCTCTGTTACCCTTACTTTAATTACATCAATGAGCATTATTCCTCCTTATTTTATTAACAAGGATGAATCATCACCTGAAGAAGGTCGGCGGCGTTTCCACTTCTCCTCAATAGAACTTGTTTTATAGACCCTATCCTTCCTGTGCTTTCTGTTTGCATTCCTTCTTCATTCGACGCTAACTTACATGCGTCTGTCCTCTCTGACTTCTTACATTCCTACCAAATTAAGACTGGGGCAACGCGTCCCTGACGCTCCTTCTGAGTGATATTCCTTCCCATAAGCTTCACACCTCGTCCTCCTCTCTCGGGTTCCAACCGATTGAGCACATGCGCAGTAGGACTCCTCAAATTCTCTTTTCTTCATTCGTGTTTTGGAACAATCTTTCATTCACTACTGATCCGTATGCTGCTTGCTTCGCGTCGTATTTCGCTAATTATGATACACATGTTCATACGATACTTACTTAACAATTGCATGTATAGGGGTACAATAGTTCAGTCATTTCCAAAATTGATCGACTGCATTCCAGACGCATCCCTCTCTTCTTTCTTCGCGGCTGTTTCTGTTCGTTTCTTTTTTTCCCTAGGCTTTCACAGGTACTTGTGTATAGAAGCCCTGGAAGTGCGTCCAAAGAGGTGCTTGACTTTATTCGCTCTCAATCCGCAAACAGGTGTTTGACACTGGGGATTTCAACCTACCGGAAGTTTGCTGGGCGGATCTTTCTTGCAACTCGACAGAATGTACTTTCGGGGCAGATCTACTTGAGCTTACGCTACAAGTACCATTGTATCAGTTCGTGGACCTCCGCACTAGGTACATGGACGCCCAACTCCCGTCTATTTTGGATCTAGTGTTTGCCAAGTCACTAGACTTCGTAGGGGACATCACTTACGGCTCTCCATTAGGTGCTAGTGATCATGTTTGTTTATCGTTCAGGTGTAGTCTGACCAGGCGTCACCAGAGCATTGCTAAGCCATTTCCAAACATATGGCGTGCTAACTATCAGGCAATGCGTACCAAGGCTGCTGGGATGCGTTGCGAAATCTCGGTGGTTGATACGGTTCAGGCGGCCTGGGATAAATTTAAATCTTATCTCACGGAAGTGTCTACTCCCTACATCCCGCTTGCGAGGAGAAATGAAACACGGGCGCGGCCGCCGTGGACAGATACCACTGGCAATCACCTGCTCCAGAAGCGTTCTAGGCGCTGGAGGACCTACCGTGCGGCTCCATCAACTAGCACCTATGATAGATACCGCGAGGCTAGAAATAGGTGTAAACAACACTTAAGGAAAGCTCGGCTGGTGTACGAAAAGGAATTGGCTGACGGAGCTTCGGAAAATCCGAAAAACTTCTTCGCTTATGTTAAGAGACGCTGTGGTTCAGCTTCGGTAATCCCAACTTTGATGAGGGCCGATGGAACTCGTGCGTATGCGGACTCAGATAAGGCTCGTGTACTTGGGGAACAGTATGCAGGGGCTTTTGTACGTGGGGCCGCGTTGACTAGCCTTGTACTTGTCTCCAGATTACCTAAGGGTTCTTATTTAGCTGAGCTTACTGCGGTGGAAACGCAAGTCCTTAAATTCCTGCAAGAACTGCATCCTTCCAAAGCAGCTGGACCTGATTCAATTCACCCGAAGCTTCTGCATGAGTTGGCGGGGGAACTAAGTGGACCGCTGACGATGGTGTTTCAGAAATCACTTGACAGCGATACATTACCTTCTGAATGGAAGGAGGCTGTCCTCTGTCCTATCTTCAAAAATGGCGACAGGATTCTGTCAGCCAATTATAGGCCAGTTAGTCTGACTAGCGTCGTGGTCAAACTGCTTGAAAATCTGGTGAGAGATTCGTTGGAATGTCACCTGAATAGATTTAATCTGCTCAGTAGCGTACAACATGGATTCTGGAAGGGATTTTCGTTTTTGACGAATTTGTTGGTTGCTCGTGAAGTTTGGGCCGAGGCAGTGGACAATGGCCACGTGGTGGATGTGCTTTTCGTAGACTTCTCGAAAGCATTTCGTAAGGTACTCCACCTAAGGCTATCACATAAGCTGAGGTCCCACGGCGTATCTGGCAGCGCCCTTCACTGAGTATCTGCGTTTTTGCAGGGAAGAGAGTAGTGTGTACGTGTGGGTCGCAGCTTATCCTTTAAGCAAGCGGTCTTTAGCGGTGTCCCACAGGGCTCGGTCCTTGGACCGATGCTGTTCTCTATCTACGTAAACGATCTCCCTGGAGAGCTTGGGGTATCATCCTTATTGTTTGCTGATGACCTTAAGCTATGGAATGTTTTAAATGTTCCTGGGGGATCTGAGTCCATACAGCGTGCACTGGACAGGCTCTGAGACTGGTCTACTTTGTGGCTACTGCCCATAAATCAGGCTAAGTGTTCCCTCCTTCGTATAAGAGCAACTTTCCCGCCTTCGAGCTACGTACTCGGTGGGGTCGAACTCCCCCTTGTCTCCAACCAGATAGAGCTAGGTGTCGTTCATTCCTCGTCTTTGCATTCTGGTGACAACTGGAAGAAGGCCGCTAGTAGGGGTTTCAGAATGTTATGGTTAATACGCCGTTCTTTCGGGGTCTTAACTGCCGACATATTTGTGAAGCTATTCTCAGCTTTCGTTCGGCCCCATCTGGAATACTGCGTCCAGGCTTGCGCGCCCTGCCTTGTTCGGGACAAAATGGAGCTTGAGAGGGTTTTGAGAGTAGGTACCAAATTGGTCGAGGGGTTACGGGGGCAATCGTACCCCGAGCGTCTACTTAGCTTGGATATGTATTCAATGCACTACCGACGGCCTCGAGGAGACCTAATCCTTACTTACCGCATTTTAACAGGGAAGGTTGGGCCGGACTTTCGCTGGCTATTTAGCCCGGCTAGGTTGCTTTGTCTTCGCGGTCATCCCATGAAGCTACACAAGCCGCGTTCTGACGGGAGCAGGGCGGCAACGCGGTTATCGCGTAGAGTTATCGAGCGCTGGAACTCGCTTCCAGAAAATGTAGTCAGTGAACCTACAGTTAAGGGTTTCGAGCGTCAGTTAGACGCTCTTGGGTGGCAACACGAAACATTTCCCTTCTCCTGACCATATCCATCTTCAAACTTTCAGTTCTTATTCTGTCGTTATCTTCACTCTTTGGTGTTATCCTTCATTTTAATGACTTTCATTCCCCTTTATCTTCCATTTACTTTCTACTTCTTTCTTACTTCACGTAACCTACACAGCGCGGACTGCCAGTGCAGGGAACGTGGGCAGTAGTTTGTTGATCAGGGTGTGTTTCGGGTGTTTCGTTTTAGATCTATCAAGAACTAACACATTATCATTTCCTGGCTCAACGATTTGCTCAAGAAGGAACACTCAAGGGATATCCTATCGTTCCAGTCCATCTGAATCTGAAGCTGTATCTGAAACAGAGTTCGTCGAAGAATAGTTCGAACGGTGAAACAGGACAGGTAGGCCGTGACCAAATAGTCCCGTAAGTTGGCACTTCCAAGTCCTTTCAGATCCCAAGAAGACTGACAAAGGCCAAACTTTCTGTGCAGTGTTATTCAACTACCGTTTTCAAACAAGGATTTCAGCCTTTCAACACCACAAAAAATCGGGCCTTGTAGCAGTAGCACTTATATCTAAAAGTTAACAGCACTCAAATTATTGTGCACGTTACCGCTTCCTTTCAAGTTCTTACGCTTGCCATGCACACATCGATATTGAATGAACCGACAATGATAACCATCAGGCAGATCTTTTCCAGTACTTTGCTTATGACCCGCCGCAGTAATCACCGTGCAGCTATAAAACGAACTTGCAGTTTCTCTTTGGAACCGCATCAAATCACGTTGGAACTCCTCAATTGCCTCGTAACCACCAGTTATCACGCAACGAAACGCTGCGGTATCATCCTGCATGGCGGACGACACGAAACGCGCAAAAATATACCAGCTAAATAACTCATATAAACAAACCACTTACACTGCCTTCAATCCTTAACCTTAAGGTATATAAAAATTGCTCTTAACTTAAACTTACCATTTACATGACCGCACAACATCTAAACTGCAAGAGCACGTTTACCCTGACTGTACCAGGCATCCGTCACGGGCTTATCGTTAGAATGTAGCCGGTCCGCGGGTGTCACGGTAACACGTTAACAGGTAAGAGGTCGGTCGGTTTTGCTTCCTGTTATCATTACTCTCATATTCCTCTCCGGCACTCTTCCTTTCCTCTTTCGTGCTTCCTTAGCTGCTTCCTTTACATCGGCCTCTTACTAGGCGGCTCGAGTGTACAGCCGTCTACGAGGTATTTATTTTGCATTGCAGCTTGTCACATTACTTGGACACGGAAGAGCTCAGAACGCCAGACCGAAGGAATATTACATATTTGGCGACCCTGCCAGTTCACGACAGCAGTCCACCCTAGCTAGATTGTAGCCCTGGAGGCAACAATTATCTTTCTACTATCGTGCTGCTTGTCGTTGAATCTCCCGAGCCTAATATACCGTGATCAATGCCTCTGGCAGGCACATAAATTGATGCGGTATGGGCCATTAGGGGCGCTGAGGACAGCGCCTGATAAGAGGGGGGATAATGTAGCCGGTCCGCGGGTGTCACGGTAACACGTTAACAGGTAAGAGGTCGGTCGGTTTTGCTTCCTGTTATCATTACTCTCATATTCCTCTCCGGCACTCTTCCTTTCCTCTTTCGTGCTTCCTTAGCTGCTTCCTTTACATCGGCCTCTTACTAGGCGGCTCGAGTGTACAGCCGTCTACGAGGTATTTATTTTGCATTGCAGCTTGTCACATTACTTGGACACGGAAGAGCTCAGAACGCCAGACCGAAGGAATATTACAAGAAGGTCGCTCCGTTCGACCGAAGGTATACTACACCCAGACCTTCGCCAAATTTATAGATCACCTAATGACCTTCGACTTTTAGGAAACGAAAGTCAACTGATAGAATTAGTAGCTTACTTGCCAACATTCCGTATGTTGGGTGGCAGTTCCTAACCTTCCTCTTCTCCTATCCGACTTGCATCTTCAACTTTCCCTTCTTTTTTAATTTTCTCACACCTTGGTATTATCATTATTCAACGGACATTCCTACTTTTGTTTTCTTAGCTTGCCCTTCACTCTTTTACTTCACATAAACCTGCCTGGCAGGGACTGCTGGGCAGGAAACTGTGGGCAGTAATTGGTTGGACAGGGTGTGATGCGGTCTTTGTTTTAGGCTTTTTAACATCTCAAGCAGACCTGTCAATTCCCGATCCGACGATACGCAAAGAGGGAACATTCACGGGATTGTCCTATCGTTCCGGTCCCAACTGAACTTGAAACTTGACTTTGAAATACTTATGGACCTAAAACGAAGACTGCATCACACCCTGTCCAACCAATTAATGCCCACGTATCCTGCCCTAGCAGTCCCTGCTGGACCGTAAGATAACACAAAAGATACCAACACAGGATGCTGTATACAGCTGAAGACACTTATAAAAGTTTTCTGAGATACCACAATAAGTGGTATGTAACCAGCCGTCGCAGAAAGAACATTAAACTGTTTTTGAACGGGTAGTGACACCTTTACCAAAATCTAGACACTTGGATAACATGATGATCGATAGACCAGCAGAAGATTGCGAATATTTTGCGCACATCAAACCCCGTCTGAATCACAAGAAAACGGACAAAACCTTTGTCAGAACAAAAGCACACCGTAATAACCTGTACGGTTCTCTGCCGTGTATAGTAGTGCATGATCTTTCAAGAAGTCGGAGCACCCCTATCAACTCCTGGATCGACGACCCGCTCAAGAAGGAACATTTACGGGATTCATCCTATCGTTCCAGTCCCACTTGAACTTGAACTTGATCCTTTTGGACTACATCTTCTATGGCGTCCAAATGCTTGTCTTGCGCTAATGGAGTGACTTCTCGTTCAAAAGCCGTACAGTGCTCTGGATGTGACGGCTGGATGCATATTGCTTGCTGTGGCATCGGTCCTGATCAGTATGAAGCACTACAGCTGATGACTTCTCCAGCCATTGTTTTCTTTTGTGATGTCTGCTATACTTCCTTAAACAACAGACGTCTCGTGAATGGGCTCTCCTCGATCAGCCCTCATCCCGTTCCAATGACACCCAAGGCTCCCGAAACCCTGGTCCCCCTAATTACTCCTCATTCTCCCCCTTCTGCCTCCGCACCAACCTCTCCCATAGGTAAACGAAGTCGCGGGCGGTCTGATTCTTTCCCCCAGCCGTTGGAATACGTCCATCACAGTGAGCCCAAGACAAAGACATACGCATCGGTTGTGAAGGAAAGTACCACCGCATCTGGTGATATGTTTGACGCTAAGACTAAGTCGAAGTCTAAATCCAAGACTTCCTCCCCTCAGTCGCAGTTCAAGTCTGTCCTTGACAAGATTAACCATTTGGAATCGCTGATCAAAGAAGCGCAAATCCTTCCCAACCGCAAACCACCAGGCGTACCCTACCACCCTCCCGTGACCGGTGTCTCATCATTATGAATGCGCCTGAATCGACCAAAGATGGCGCAGCCGGAAGGATGTTAGACGATCAAGTGTTCCTAGAACGACTTATCTCTGTGTTATTCGACGAAGGCGAACAGGAAATCAACATTATCTCGGCTTTCCGCTTAGGTAAGAAACAAGAAGATTCCCTCCAGCCTCGCCCCCTAAAGGTTGTGTTCCAAAACGAGGAAGAATGTCGACGCATTCTCCTACGGACCTCACGGCTCAAAGGCAAGCCGTTTTATGTGTTGAGAGATCTCTCCCCGGAAGATCGGATCAAAATGAAAAAAGCCGTTGATGAGCTGAGGACCCGTCGGGCGAATGGTGAAACGGACCTTCATATCGTGGATTTTCGTGTAGTTCGGAAAACTCCAAGAACCCGTTGGAGGCCGATTTTTCTCACCCCAGGACAGTAACGCAAAAGAACGGACTGCGTGTGCTGTTCGCTAATGTTCGTAGTCTGCGAAATAAACTTGATGAGATCCAGACGCTTGCCTCAGATGTTTGTCCTGATTTAATGGCCTTCACTGAAACATGGTTATTCCCTGACATAATTGACTCTGAAGTATCTATCCCTGGACACCAACTCTCTCGGGCCGATCGTCATGGGAGGAAGTCGGGAGGCGGCGTAATACTATATTGGAGGACAGATCTGAAGTCCTATCTAGTTGAGGTCTCATGTGACAATGACAGCGATTTTGATGCCCTTTGGTGTCGCATTCATGACGGGTACAGATCTTCTTTGATTGGTGTCATCTACAGAGCGCCACTGGGCGCGGGAGCTCGCCTGTTGGAACTGATCAAGAAGCACGGTGCTGGAAAGGATTGTCTTATTCTGGGAGATTTCAATGCTCCTAATATCGACTGGGACCTCTTTCTTTGCAATCGTCCACCTGATTTCTTTGATGCTGCTTTTCTTGATACCATTCTCGACTGCAGCCTGTATCAACATGTGTCCATGCCGACTCGTATTCTCGCCGGCCAGTCGCCTCATATCCTGGATCTTGTGCTCTCCCCAGCGCAGTCAGACGTCATGGACCTAAAAGTCTTCCAACCTATTGTTAAAAGCGATCATTGTACTATTTTATTCCAATGGACTCGTCGCTTTACCGTTCACAACTCATGTGCCGTTCGCCGAAATTTCTGGCGTACCGATGCCCATCTTCTTAAAACGACTGCAAGCAGTATGGATTGGTATATTCCCGAACATCTCAATGTGGACGATGCCTGGAATCTTCTGTACTCCAAGCTGACATCTCATTGCTCAAGTTGTCCCCATTTCCAAAAAGCGATCGCTCTCTAGAGGCCTTCCACGGATCGATCGTGATCTGAGATCCCTAATGAACAGAAGACGTAAGTTATGGGACCGCTTTAGGATCACACGGTCAGATCATGACTACATCAGTTACAAAACGGTTAGAAATACCTGTACCCTGCAAAAACGCGAGGAACGTCAACAATATGAACTCTCTCTAGCCACACTTTCTAGAAACACTCCTAAGACGCTTTTCTCCTACCTCAAACGGAGCACTAGAGCGGGCAGTGGTATCCCTGCCCTGTGTTCTTCCGAACATGAGGATCCAGTTCACGAAGACACCGACAAAGCCAGCCTCCTGGCTCGGCAATACTCTTCAGTGTATTCAACATCAGCGTCGTTCACTGACAGAACAGTGTGCACTCCCCCTTCTCTGTTAGAGCAGGTCGATATAAACACTGACATCGTGTTGAAACTTCTCTGTGAGTTGGATCCTTACTCATCGCCTGGTCCTGACGACTTGCAGCCTTTGTTCCTCAAGACTATGGCTCAATACATTGCTTCACCTATCACGCATGTTTTCCGTCGATCGTTTCAGTCCGGACTTCTCCCGACCGCTTGGAAGATGGGCATCATCAAGCTCATATACAAAGGAGGAAACCGGCAAGATCTAGCTAGCTACCGGCCCATCTGCCTTACATCGATAGTGTGCAAAATCATGGAACGGGTCCTGAAACGGGCGCTTCGACTTCATCTCGAGCGGTTGGATCTGATATCCAGTGCCCCACATGGTTTTCGCAAAGCTCGCTTCTGCTCTACTAACTTGCTTATGGCTAGAGAAAAATGGGCAAATTCATTGGATGTTGGCAAACACCTGGATGTTGTGTTCGTGGACTTCAGTAAAGCTTTTGATAAGGTCCCTCATGAACAGCTTCTCTACAAACTCCGAGGAATCGGTATCTCTGGAAAGTCTCTCCTGGATTTCCGATTTCCTACTCACTCGTTCCATGCTGGTGAGAGTGAACGAAACGTATTCCGATCCTGTTCATATGACCAGCGGTGTTCCACAGGGCTCCATCCTTGGCCCCGAACTCTTCAACATCTTCATCAACGATCTACCGTCGGAGCTACAATCGGTTTGCTTGAGTTATGCGGATGATCTATGCGGATGGTCTATGTGAGCAGCTGTGGTGTTCGATCCACCTACGACGCGGCGAACTGCTTGTGGGTGTGGCATATCGTAGCCCACTGAGTAACGGATTGGATTGGCTCACACACGTCCAAAACCAAATGAGTCGCCCACAGTTCCTGCTCACTGGCGACTTTAACCTTCCTCGAATCTTATGGCCTGAAGTTCAGCTTCTCCCTGGCCATAATGAAGTGGAGACAAGATTCGCCGAACTGGTACTGGAAACCGGAACGGTGCAGCACATCACGCAACCCACCCGCATAACCCCGCGCTCAATGCCATCATGCCTGGACCTGCTGCTAACCAGTTGCGAACAAACAGTGCATGACATAGAAGTTCTTGAGCCCATGGCGGCCAGTGATCACTCGACAATTATGGCCACTATAGACCTGCAGCTTCCATGTGTGCGTCCAGTGGCGCCAACATACAACTATTGGAAAGCTGACTTCGATGGCCTCCTTCTAGCTGCCAATCAGCTTGATTGGTCTATGCCACAGGATTCATCCGTTGAAACTTGCTGGGCAAACATTAAAGGGGCAGTGCACTCATTGTGTGCGCAATTTGTACCCCTCAAGACTCGGAAAGTTGGACCAATGAAACCCCATTGGTTTGACAAAGAGTATAACCGACTGTCTCGACAACGACGTCGACTATGGAATGCGTTCCTCCTGTCTGGTTCTGCCGATGACTATGAGGCATACAAGCGACAACGAAACTTGTGCAACAGCACAAAGACGCGAAAACGCCGTCAGTTTGAGGAGCAGCTTGCTTGCTCAGCTAAAACTGCCCCGAAGCGCATATTTGCGTACGTGAAGCGACGCCTGAAGTCTGCAGGTAATGTGCCGGTGCTAGTGGGTTCGAACGGACAACCACTAAGTTCAAGCACCGAGCGTGCGTCCGCATTAGCGGCGCACTTCGCTTCTGTATTCGCAACTAACCAAACCTGCGCGCCAAGCTCTGCCGTCGCCGCACCGACTGAGCTAACCGACTTGATCTGCGACGTCGCGGAGGTACATGGGCTAGTCAGCTGCCTAGACAGCACGAAGCCAGCTGGACCGGATGGTCTCCATCCGCTGATCCTCAAGTCCTTGTCAGCTGTGATCTCACCTGCTGTAACCGACCTGTTCAACCGATCCCTGTCCGTAGGCTGCGTGCCTTGTGACTGGAAATGCGCCGTTGTCAAACCGATTCCAAAAGGCGGTGACACACGCAAAGTGGAGAGTTACCGCCCTATTTGTTTGACCGCAGTATTGTCGAAAGTTCTGGAGAAGATTGTGAAGAAGAGACTGCTCCAGCTATTGGAGACCAACTCTCTCCTGACGCCTGCACAGCATGGTTTCGTGAGAGGCCGCTCGTGCATCACTAACCTGCTGCTAACATGGCATGAATGGTTGCAAGCAGTAAACCAACGTAAGTCAGTCGACGTGGTATACGTCGATTTCAGTAAGGCCTTCGACAGAGTGAATCACGAGATCCTCCTTCAGAAACTGAGGGAGTGCGGAGTCGGAGGCTCGCTGCACCAATGGATCCGTGACTTCTTAGTTGGACGGAAGTGGAGGGTGCAAGTCGACAGCCACCTGACCGACTGGTACCCGTCGACGAGCGGCGTTCCTCAGGGGACGCTGCTTGGCCCCATTCTCTTCCTGATTCACATCAACGACGTGCCCAATCTCCTTCGGTCGCCGTGTGCCTTGTTCGCGGATGACCTGAAGCTATGGAGGGTGATCCATACGTCGGACGACTTTGACATACTTCAGCAGGACCTCGACCGCCTCTCCATGTGGTCCGCCGAAGTAAGTTTGCCTATCAACTCGGCAAAATCGCTATTTCTGTGCCTCGGTAAAGGTGGAGCGGGCCGATCGTACACTCTCGACGGCCAAGTTCTACACCCGACGCATTGCGTCAGAGACCTTGGCGTTATACAACGTTACGACATGAAGTCACTGGACAACACGGACAATATGTATCGCACAGCATTGCGTTCGCTGTGGGCGCTGAAACGTAGCTTCTGCACCTGGTCGAAAGAGATTGCCACTCGTCTCTTCACATCCATTGTACGACCGGTGCTAGAATACGGCTCACCCGCCTACTGTCCGTTGACGAAAGGCGAGATACACAAGCTCGAAAGAGTACAACACATAGCCACACGGCTCATTCCCGGCCTTCAGGGTGTGCCGTATGAAGAAAGATGCAGACAATTGGGTCTGTATACTCTAGCCTACCGCCGCGTGCGAGTGGACCTCATCATGGCCCATCGGGTATTGCATCTGGGTGCTTATCCGATGCTGAGGCCACTGCTCCATGTCCGTGCGTCAAGCAGCACACGAGGTCACCAGTACAAACTGGTAGTCCCTGACCTCAAGTGGGTAGCTCATCCCTTGTGTCTTGAGCGGCGAGTGGTGAACATGTGGAACCGTTTGCCCTCGCGGATAGTAGAAGCGAACTCGGTGTCGGAATTCAAACGATTCCTGGACGCGCACTTTGTGGATGCCAGATTCGACGAAGCCTTCACAGGAAACTGACGAAGGAATCGTTCAATGATTATAACCCATGGAGCCCGTTAATCCACCAACTGCAGCTTCCGAAACGATGCCCATCCGTAATAGGCGGCGGAGCTGGTGAAGGACTCCATGTGGTTCATCCAAGAATATATGGTAAGTACATGGAGATTTTTTCTATGCTTGTAAATATTTTACTTTTTTCACCTGGGCTAGCTCACTACTACAGCTAACACTGTGTCAGTGGGACATGTCCTACATTGAGATATAGCTACATAGATGTTCAACATCTTTCTCGCTATCATGACAGTATCAGTATCAGTATCAGTATCTAGAGGAGGCTGATCGACTACAAGAGACGCTCGATCTCCTGCATACTTGGTCGATTCAGTGGCGCTTACCCATTAATCAAGACAAATGTTCCGTCCTGCCTATCGGCGCTCCTGAACCACTCGGCGCGTACCACATAGGTGGTTTCTTGCTCAAAAGTGTTACGTCAGAGAGAGATCTAGGCGTAATTGTTTCCACGGACTTAAGATCCACTCAGGACACCATGAAGAGGGTTGCCGCTGCCTACAGGATGTTTCATGCCATCCGAAGAGCTTTCTGTCGCTTGACACCGGAACTCTTTAGACTCCTGTTCACTTCGCATGTGCGCCCGATTTTGGAATACGGCCTCCCTGCTGCCTACCGGCTTTCCAAATTTGAGCGTGACATGATCGAAAAGGTCCAACGGTGTGGATCGAAGTTTGTCTCCGAGTTACGTGACCTGCCGTATCCCCTTCGGCTTCGGCATTTGAATATGTTTTCTATGGATTACCACTGTCGGCATGGGGACTTGATCTTTACCCGTCGTATCCTCAGGGGAGAACTAGGGAGAGAGTTGTAGGAATTCTTCCACCTCAACATCGGGAGTTCAACTAGAGGCCACCAATGGAAAATATTCAAGCCACGGAGGCTCAAAGTACGGTCCATTCTTGCTCTATCCACTCGCGTTGTGAATAATTGGAACCGGTTACCGCCGACAGTCGTTGATGCACAGACAGAGGATTGCTTCAAACGACTACTTGATACACACCTGATGAGTATGCCGGGATCGTGTTGCTTCAGCTACGAGTGCGACGGCCTCTCCGGAGTTCCCGTTGCGCAATGACGAGCATCCCAGCAATAATCGGGAAGCGATGGAGCTGACAAGGGATTTCCCCTCCTGCTCTCTACTACCCCAATGAACACCGGGTTCTCTATCGGTGACCTTGAAGTCGCAGTCGTCGGAGGAACACGGAATCTTCGACCGGAGGCATACTACACCCAGACCTTCGCCAAATTTATAGATCACTTAATGGCCTTCGACTTTTAGAAAACGAAAGTCAACTGGTAGAATTAGTAGCTTACTTGCCAACATTCCATATGTTGGGTGGCAGTACCTAACCTTCCCCTTCTCCTATCCGACTTGTATCTTCAACTTTCCCTTCTTTTTTAATTTTCTCACACCTTGGTATTATCATTATTCAACGGACATTCCTACTTTTGTTTTCTTAGCTTGCCCTTCACTCTTTTACTTCACATAAACCTGCCTGGCAGGGACTGCTGGGCAGGAAACTGTGGGCAGTAATTGGTTGGACAGGGTGTGATGCGGTCTTTGTTTTAGGCTTTTTAACATCTCAAGCAGACCTGTCAATTCCCGATCCGACGATACGCAAAGAGGGAACATACACGGGATTATCCTATCGTTCCGGTCCCAACTGAACTTGAACTTAAAAAATGGAATTTTCCAGTATCTTCGAAATCAGTGCACAACCGAAGTTACTCGATTGCTTGCTCAAACAACGGGTTTTCCTTGATGTTTTTACCTTTTCCTGGATAATACCAATAGTGGAGAAAGTAATCAACGAAGCGTAATATTTCGGATAGTTTCCCGGGTCTGCCGAACCCGGATCAACAGGCCGATGGCGTTTCATGCGCGTCAGGAAGTTCCTACCTTAGCATGCGCATAGCCTCCCTAAACGTTTGTATTTTAATAGACAAACGTGTCGATCTATGTTACTTCGTCGTCTTCTCGTTTGGACGTACTAGAACTGGCGGAAACTTGGTTAAATCCTGAGGTCATTACTCAGAAATTCCAGATTAGTGGCTACTCGTGCTTCCGGTGCGACAAACTATCAAACAAACGCGATGTTGTGCTGTTATACATTCGGTCTTCGCTGCGCCGGAGACTGGTGAACACATATTGAAGCGAAGACAGCTTGTGCGAGCAGTTATGCTAGGTCCGCCTGCGACAAGGTGAACTGTTTGTGCTTGAAGCTTATCACAGCCCACGAAGTCGATAGCTGGATTGGTTACCGCATGTCAGAAGCTAAATGATGACCCCGCTTCCTGCTTATGGGCGATTTTAACTTCCCTCGAATACGGTGGCCTGAGGTTCAACTTCTCCCCGGGCACTATGAAATCGAGGCGCAGTTTGAAGATGGTATTTGAGACTAACGCAGCACAACACGTCTGACTACCGACGTGCGTTACACCCCATTCCGCTCCATCGTGCCTGGACGTGCTACTAACCGGTTGTGATCAACGTGTATATGATATTCAGGTCCTAGAGCCTCCGGTAGTTAGTGACCACTCGATGGTCTTAGCCATCCTAGAGCGATCTTACTCGCGTCCGCTGTAGCCGTCCTACAATTATCGGAAGGCCGACTTCGATGATCTCAGTCAAGCCGCTAGTGAAGTGGACTAGTCGCTACTGCAGGATTCATCTGTTGAAGCCGGTTGGTCTGTTATAAAAGTGGGTATGCAATCGTTGTGCGCTCGTTTCGTACCCCACAAGTATGGGAGAACTCAACCAGTGAAGTCACATTGGTTCGACAAAGTGTGGCCAATATTATGGGATAAATTTATCGTGTTCGGCTCTATCGACGATTATGAAGCCTACAAGAGGCAGCAGAATCTAAGCAGTAGCGCAAAAGCACGAAAGCATCGTTAGTTCGTAGAGCAGCTCGCAACTGGCGGGCGTGGTGGGATGTCACACTTTGAGCCGGCGTGCATTCTGTTTACATGCCGCATAAGCCCGATGAAGATACGGCTAATACGCGAGTCCAACCCGCTATAAGGTTGCTTGCCCTTTCAGTAGACCCGATCCGAACTCTTTTTACCCTACAGGTCATGTAAAGCTCGAGCTTTTATTTCCATTAAACACAATATTCCAACCGTGATATCGCCCCTCCCCTCCCCAAGATTTTTGCTTACGTGGAGCGACGCCTGCAAGTGACCTAGCATTGTTAGAGAGCTCGGATGGGCAGGCTGTAACTTCCAGCACTGAATGTGCGTCCGCATTGACGGCGCACTTCGCTTTCGTATTTACAGGTGGGCGTGCGCGTAAACTGAACTCATGTGAAGCTCCTACGGAACTGGAATGTCTGGATTGTGACGTGAAACATGTCCGCAATCTACTCGCCAGTCTTGATGGCACGAAGCCTGCCGGACCAGACAGCTTACATCCGCTAAAGTAACTAGCGGCCATCATCTCGTCTGCCGTGACGGATCTGCTCAACAGATCCTTGTCTGAAGATGCATAGCCAAGCGGCTGGAACTGCTCGATAGTGAAGCCGATTCCGAAGGGCGGTGACGTGACTAAGGTGGACAATTACCGGCCGATTTGTCTGACCTCTGTTTTAGCGAAGGTGCTCGAGAAGATTGTGAAAAAGGGTCTTCTCCAGCTGCTGGAGTCGAAAGATCTATTAACGCCGGTACAGCACGGCTTCATGAAGGGCCACACGTGCATCATCAACCTGCTGTTGACGCGGCAGGAATAGTTGCAAGTGTTGAACCGAGGGAAATCAGTGGATGTTATTTACATTGATTTCAGTAAAGCTTTCGATAGAGTGATCCGTGAGGTCCTGGTTCAAAAGCTGGGGATGTCTGGTGTTGGTGGCGCACTGCACCATCATCATCATTATACACGTTAGCTAGAGGTGGAAAACACCACAGCTATTGTGCCGCAATACAAAAGAAAAGAAGAAAGTCATGAAACAGGCATGCCGACTGAGTCACCAGTAACGTATGGACATCGTTCCGGAGAGCTAACAGCCAGCAGTTGTGCCGCAAAAAAGTCATATTATCCCAAAATAATTGAGATCGTGATTGGAGGCGAATACTAAGTGTAACGCGGAGGGATAAAAGAACGCTATTGGGGTCGGCTCCCAGCCGTGCCAACAAGTGTATACAGTCAAACGTGTTCATCGTCTTTCGCACCCCAACGAGAGTGCCGAGAGGCTCCAACCGAGGCCAACTTCGACGTGAGGGCCTTCATTCCTCTTGGCTAAGTCATCGCATGGCCACCTCTCCTCTACTTCCATCCACACACCCGGCACGCAAACAACGCACGTCGCGAGAGTCGGTGGGCTGGCATGCGTAATACGTGACTGAACCATCGGAGTTGAGCATTTGGCTTCTTCTTGCGCCATGAACAAAGCGTCGAACACGTTCATTGTTGAAATGGTGTTCACACCAGATGTGAACCAAACTGTGAAGGCACCGGTGGTCGAACGTAACTAGCTTCCTTATGTCTGCTGATCTAATGGGCGAGGTTTCGCAACCGTACAATAGGGTCGAACGTCCCACTGCATTGTACACCCTACTCTTCAGGACGAGTGATGTCGCGAAGGTTGGCAAAAGCGCCTCGTGTTTTTCCTGTACGGCTCGTGATCTCATTTTCGATCCTAAGGGCACTGATACAACTTCCCTAGGAAGTTGAATTTTTGAACGACTTCTACCTGATCTCCAATAAGAGTCAGCGCATTTAATGCTCGGATAATATTTGCAGATTTCTCGGGCACACCTTTCCTGATTAGACAGTCCCAAAGGGCACGTCTATCCACCCAATCGAATGCACCTTTGATATCGTGGAACACAACACCGGTGGGCCGCCAATATGTGTGACGGTGCTCCAACAACTGACGAAATGCGAATATGTGGTCGATGCGTCCCCGGCTACGACGAACCCCAGTCTGCTTCTCACGTATCTGACTTTCACGAGCGCCTGTCAGTCTGTGAATGATTACGGAGGCAAGTAATTTGGGGGTGATGCAGATCAGACTGATTCCTCTATGGTTGCCGCATTCCGAACGCGAGCCTCCTTTGAAGAGCGGGACACTAACGGAGCGGCTCCATTCGGTTGGGACAATTTCTTGCTCCCACAGTTTCGCTAGTAATTCGTGTAAATCATCAACAAGAGCAGTGCCCCCGGATTTGAAGAGGACCGGATGAAGGCCATCTGAGCCCGCGGCTTTGTTCAACTTCAACAGTCTGATCTCACCTTCGACTTCTGATCGAGAGAGCGGATCCAAAGGAACAGCCCAGGAAGCAGGGCGATCACCGGCCAGTGAGGGCCGAGTAAATTGCTTTTCAAAATGCTCAGCCCAACGCTCCAAAATTTTGACAAATTGCGGATACGTGTTCACTCTCATGACGTATAGTTTCATTGACACAAGATTTCCTGCTGCCCGTTTCTCGTATCAGACGGAGCAACTTCCGATGGTTACCAAGCGCAGCGGCCACTTCCATCTCTGACGCAGGAAGAGACCACCAAGACTCGCAGTCTCTCTTCACGCTAGCACGAGTTTTGCCCTGATGTCTTCACGAGTATCATTGTGTTCGCTTCCAGCTCGAATGCACCGGCGAGCATCGATAAGTTCCAGAGACTGCGAAGAGATCCAATGTGTATTTTGGCTAGTGGATTTACCACATGATGATTTACCTGCTCTGCTAGTAAGGTCTGGTGAACATGCGACCAGTGACAAACTGTATTCAGTGAGCGCTTGCTCAACCCGAACGCCAGCGTACTTCGATACGCATTCAGAACACCTGGCTTCGCCAGTTTGCTGGTGTCTATGCGCTCACAGGGTCGTCGAGGGCGACCGCCAAAACGCACCCGCAGATCAGCACATACAAGTGCATGGTCAATGTCCACACGTGCTCCAAATCGATCGACAGCTTTGGACGCAGCCTATCCATCAATAACTGATCGTGATGTGATCGATTTGCATCCATGATTGGTTCGAGGCTGGTGGGCTCCATGTCATCTTCCGACGGGTGCTGTGTCGGAAGTTAGTGGTTGCAAGAAACAAGCGAACCTCTCCACACAAGTGAAGTAACCGCTCACTGTTACCGTTTTGGGAGCCTACACCATGTTGGCCGACTAGATGCAGCTCATCAGTGGACAAATTCCCAACTTGAGCGTCCAGATCTTCAGCCAGCACTACAGTGTCCATGCTTCTTCTGTGGCGTAGGAGCTCGTTCAGTTGAAGATAGAAGTCGTCTTTTATCGAATCGTTGGTACGGTTTGTGGGGGCGTAGGCAGCGATGACAAACAGACATCTCTCAACCCCGCGCAGCCTCGAAGCTTTGAATGAAACGGCCAAACGGACCGTACACATCCGGGTAATGATTAAGACCCAATCAGCCAGAGCAGTTTCAGCCCCGGGACTCAGGGCAATACCAACACCTGCTGGCCTGCCGAACAACCTCCTGGTTGTGACTGCTGGGCGGTTAGGATATTTCCTGTTCCGGCGAATGGTTCGGCGGCAGTGTTCTAGGACGTGGTGGGTTTACGCCTGGCAAGCGTTCTCCCTATAAAAAGCCACATATGTCCGTTTAACAACACTGTGACGTGGCGGATGTGACTCGCCACTAAATAAAGTCACTGCTCCTTGTCTTCTCGGAGACATTGTATACCGGCAAGCAATCCGAGCATTGGATTCTGCCTTTGACTTCGGGAGTGTTGGGCCCCTGGTATGGCTTTCGTCATCCGAAAGGCGTATGAACTGAATCTTCAGTCACCGGCTCCCAACGGGTGCGAAACCCTTATTTCGCCCTGCTGCCTTGTGGGTTAGGCCTTTCGGCCAAAGGCTCCGGGCCGTGGTCCCCTAAGACAACCCACCTACTTCGGCTTAGGCAACCAGGTAGTATTTCGCCTACTGATGAACCATGGATACGCACAACTACGACCTCCCTCGCTCTCATGATCCACTGTCCTACGACTACACCAACTTTACAAACACACGCCCCCAAGGTA
The DNA here is from genome assembly GCA_944474145.2 of Dicrocoelium dendriticum. Taxonomy (NCBI): domain Eukaryota; kingdom Metazoa; phylum Platyhelminthes; class Trematoda; order Plagiorchiida; family Dicrocoeliidae; genus Dicrocoelium; species Dicrocoelium dendriticum. The sequence continues at coordinate 98,137,419 of OX104069.1, read as the reverse complement.
CATAGCTTTTCCTTGCATCACTCATACTCACTGTTACTTGATTCTTCAACTGTGAACAACCCTACCTCCGCGAATGAAGGTGTTCTCTCTCCACCCGTCAACTCAAGCACAGTCATCGACAGGGAGCTAGCAGCCCCTAGTCTGCCATCTTCGTTACTGTGACCTGGAATGCAGTTCAAACTGGCAACCCTCAACCTGCACATATTACTGCAGATCGGACAGCAAGCTGAACTTGCACGCACGCTGGAGACCGTTGAAATTAATGTCTGCTGCCTGAGTGAAAGTCCACTGCAGGATTCCAACGCAGTCTACCAGCAGTCGTCACCAATCCAATCACACACTCGCTTTTATCTTCGTCTTCCTGGTGACGCTGAGTCCGCCGCATCTGGGCAAGCTGGTTTTGGAATCGCCCTCAGTGCTAGAGCCGAGGCCGCACTCTTTGACTGGATTCCAGTCAACAGTCGCCTATGCGCTGTGAGGCTCCGTGGCTCTTGTAAGGTTAGCAGGCATCGCGCAGACAAGCGTGCTCTTTTCGTGATCTCCGCCTACGCGCCCACTGACTGCAGCTCGGATGCAGTCAAGGACCAGTTCTATCAACATCTTCATGAGCTGCTCCTAAGGGCGCCTAAAACAGACATCGTTGTTATGGCAGGAGACTTAAACGCACGTATTGGTCGGCTGCTGCCATGTGAACGCCACCTCGGTGGACCGCACGGGTATGATGATGTTCGCTCTGACAACGGAGAGAGACTGCTCAGTCTTTGTGCTGACCACCAACTTTTCCTCTCCAGTACGAGCTTTCGTCACCCTGGACGCCACTATGCCACCTGGCGTCCTCCATCGTCAACCCAGCGCTGGTCACAAATTGATCACATAGCCATAAGTCGCAGGTGGCGCGGCAGCGTACGCGATTGCCGATCATTTTGGTCAACTTGTGTTGACACCGATCATGCATTGGTGTGTGCGATAATTTGTATGCGTTTCGACGGTTCACCCAGGGTCAAGCAAACCCGACTCAACACTCACAAGTTGGAGGACCCAACGGTGAAAACGCAGTATCAACAGAGGCTTCGCGAAAATCTCGCTCTACCCCATGCTCTGGATGTTGATCAACACTGGTCAAATTTGCAAAAGCAATGCTGTCCGCCGGCTTGTCCAGCTGCGGACTCACCCGCTGCACAACCAGAAGCTGGATTTCGGTAAGATCCTCGGAACTGCTAGATCGTCGACGGGCTGTGCCCGCCGGTGCGGAGCACAATGAACTTCGTCGGTCTATCTCTCAAAAGCTGAAGTCAAGCCTTCGCTCTGACCGTGAATCCTGGTGGTCAAAACGAGCTGCTGAGATGGAAGCCGCTGCATCGGCTGGAAACTTCCGCAGTTTGTTTTACCTCATCAAGACCACTGGTTGCAATTCACACGCTGCCAGTCAGACGGCACGAAAATCACCAGCCTGCACAGGCGCTTGGGCCGCTGGACAGAGCACTTTGCTTTCCAATTTAACTGCTCAGCACAGCCAACTGTGACACTTCCATTTCCTTCGGATGGCATTTGGCCTGACGCCACAGATGATCCTACCGAAACAGTGGTCAGAAGCGTAATCTCGCGAGGATTGCGCTAATTACCTCGGAATTTTGTTGATCTCTGTTGCCTCCAAGATTTTGTCTGTTCTACGCCGCAGGCTCTCAGCGACTAGAGAAGGCGTTTACCGTGAGGAATAAGCGGGTTTCCCTCCAGGTCGAGGTTGCATTGACCAACACTTCACACTCCGCCAACTGCTTGAATTCCGTCACGTCCACTGACGGCCAACCGTCGTAGTGTTCTTGGAATCCGAGCACCTTTTGACAGATAGCTCTGCGTTGTAGAACTGTCTACTAAGGAAAAGTGTGCCCGACATGTTTGCAACCATCTAGAAGGATTTCTACAATCACAGGTCGGTCGAACTCAGGGCCTACGGCACGCTTACCACTTCGTTTGCTGTCACCAGCGGTGTGCGCCAAGGTTGCCCCATATCACCTTTCCTCTTCACTTATACCATTGATGGTGTCCAACGATCATTGAAAGGCACTCAAAACTGCGGTATTGAGATTCTCCCAGATGACAGAGTCGCGGACTTGGACTACGCCGATGATATCGCTTTACTTGTGGACGATCCACAAGCCGTCCATTATCACCATCATTAACAACAGTACATCAGTCATTTGAACTGATGCTTCGCTGCCATACAACCATAACGACCTGTGTAACAAAGAATAAGAATAGGGAGAGAAGGAGGACTTACCTGAAAACCTTAATGCCCTAAGCAAACATTCAGGGTCAAGGCGCCTACACCTTGTGTAAACAACCTACCGTCACAAACAGCTGGCTATCCTGCAAAGATAAGGCGGCATCGGCGAGACAGCTTCATTGCGGCTTCCACTTCCCCGCGTCATAATCAGCCATTACTCCGCAGATAACTCAGCACCAAACACACTTTAAACAGACAAAAAGATTATAAAACGGCAGAAGACGCGCCACTGGTGTCGGTTGCGAGCCATGTCCTGTAAAGTCTCGAGCCAAGCACAAGGGGAGTCACTTGGACTCCAGCCCCGAAGGCGAGACGGACCAACGGTACCCAGTTTGATCGTCAGTGACTTCATTTCCCTCTGCCAAGTCAACTTCTGTCCATCTCGAGCCTTGCGCCATCCGACACCTGGTAGACTGAACCAGCTCCTCGGTAACTGATGACCAGGCATACGTAGCACGTGCCCGAGCCCACGCAACTTATTCAGTGCTATCTGTTGTTCTAGGGAGCTAGCATGATCATCACTACCTAGTATTCGCCTACGCACATCATCGTTGCGGACACGCTGGTGCCATCGGACAACGATGATCAAAGACTTGAAGGCGCCTCAGATCTTCAGACCGAAGGGGCCAAGTCTCACTACCATACAGCAGAACGGCCCTCACTGTGGCCTTGTATACACGGCCTTACAGACGGAGGGGGATTCTCTTTTGTTACCAGAGATGCCGCAGCTTCAAGAAGGCAGCCCTGTCCTTTACAATGCGTAAGCTGACGCCAGTTTCTATGCGCCCATCATTGCTGATGCGGCTGCCAAGATAAGTGAAATGATCAACCACCTCGAGCTCCTCGTTAGCAAGCGTCAAGGGGTCATACAGTGATTGGTGGTCCTGCAGCAACAGTTTGCGCTTTGAAGGTGCGAAATGCATACCAAATAATGGGACCTCTCTAGACAGGCTATTCAGGGTTGATTGTGCAGTCGCAACATGGTCGAAAAGCAAGACGATATCGTCCGCATTATCTAGGTCAACTAACCTTTCACCAGGCAGCACTTCAACGCCTACATCGTGAGATTCCGCAAGGGAACACTCCATGATAGAATCCACGACGAAATTGAACAAAAATGGGGAAATCGGACAACCCTGGCGAACGCCACTTGTGGTCAGAAAGCCATCCGATAAGCCACCCTAGACCCTAACGCGGCCTCTAGTGTTCGAGTATAGAGCACGAAGGATGTTCACATATTTCGTGGGAACACCTTTCCGCGCAAGTATTTCGAACAGAATCGATCGATCGACTGAATCGAACGCACTCTTGAAATCGAGGAACACAGCTATTGTCGGTCTGTGCTATGCGTGGCGCTGCTCTAGCACCTGCCGCAAAGTAAATATATGGTCTGTACAGCCACGTCCTGGGCGAAAACCGGCCTGCTCTTCCCTAATCCGAGATTCCCGTTCTGCAGTGAGTCGATGAACGATAATCGAGGCCAGTAATTTTGTCACAACTGGCGTTAGGCTTATACCCCTGTGATTAACACAGTCTGTTCGACTGCCTTCTTTTATATTGCCACTATAATTGAATCGCTCCAATTAGCCGGATACACTTCCTCCCAGATACGTTCGAATAGGGAAGTCAGTGCTTTGCAGAGAACCTCACCTCCATCCTTAAATAGTGCAGGTGGGAGGGAATCCTGGCCACCGGCACGAAAACGATTGAGGGTTGTGTGCGAGTTTCGGACCTCGACCTCCGACGGAGGCCCTAAACTAATCGTTAATGGATCGTCCTGCATCACCTGAGTAGGTAAACGTCCGGGAGCAGGGGGCCAGCTGAACTGATCTTGAAAGTGTTCCGCCCAACGAGCCATCCGGCGCTCCTTATTGTGTATCAGTGCACCCGGGCTGTCTCCGATTGTCTCACTGACTCCTAGTTTCCTAGGACCAATAGTGCGGATTAGCTAGCAGAGCTTGCGGTAATTGTCTCCTGCTCCTGCCTCATTCATTTCTTGAGCCCTACTGGTCCACCAGGCTTCCTTGTCAGCACGTAGGCTCTGCTTTAGTTCACGCCTAATGACCCGTCTGGTCACATTGTGTTCAGAACTAGCCGGGAGGTATCTTCTGGATTCCAACACGTTCACCGACCTCTGTGATATCCAGTGACTGGTTCCGTGACGATTGATAGTACCACAGACAGATGCTCCTGAGCCGTGCATGGCTGTTGAAATACTATTCTACTGAAGCTCAGTGTCATTAGGACAGGACAGCGGAAGTTCCGTGTGCAGTGCTTCTTGATAGGCTTGCCTGACCGAGGGCTGAGACAATTTCTCAGTTGTCAATTGGAGGACCGTCGCAACGAGACTGGACCTTAACGTGGTGCGACGGTTTGCGTACCTCATTGACCCATTGAGCTATACTGGGTGATGCCTCAGAGCATCTTTAGAGCTACTCCTACCAGGTTGGTCACTGGTTAGAGATCGGACAAAGTCAGTCTCTTGGTCCTCCAGGTTGGGGGTTTGAAATGGGATGGCGTCCATTTATTTAAAACCGAATCACTGCCACATCCGCTACTTTGCGGACAGGCTTTTGAGCCAAATGCTTTGGTCGAGGACCCTAATCGTTCTCTCGTCTAGGTCTGGGCGCCGTGGCAGTATCCCAGCCCACATACAACCATGACATTTTCTTCAAACATTAGCTTCATCCTGCATCGGCCGTCGCGCAGATTATCAAGGGTCGCCTTATCTGCTGCATACAGCAGGGCGGATAAGCGAAAGCATGCTACTGCTGGCGCCTCCCTTCTTTCTTTTCCACCTATTTCTCTTAGTCCTATCCCGGCCCCCCATTACTAACCTTCCTTCTATAATTCCCAGCTTAATTGACAGCAACCGAAGTGCTACTGGAGTAGAACCATCTGCAGCCACCATCCCACAGCACCTATCGGACGCCTATCGGCCAAAGTCCCTTATAAGGCCACGCTGTCCCGTTTCCATGGCGACATTCAACGTCTGCACTCTAAGATAAACAGGT
>OX104069.1:98072396-98131621 GCA_944474145.2 Dicrocoelium dendriticum | reverse complement strand
ACCACACAGACTGTGAGTGAGTTATCTGTGAGACAAAACTGGTTTTGGCGCGAGACAGTGAAGACTGCAAGGAAGTTATCTCGCCATGTCACTTTATTTTCGTACGATGGCGAGCTGTTTGTGACCGTGTTGTATGCGCTTGCCCCTGAGTGTTCGGTTGGAGTATTTCACACTATGACTTGATCTCTGTTATTTTACTTCACTCCCTATGTGTTTGTGATTGTTCGGTCCAAATTACTCATGATAGATGAATAAAAACGCCGTCAGAGGACAACTCTATAGAGTTGCCCTTTGACGACCTACTTGCAATCTGTGTTGCGCACGCCGAACGCATTGAAAGTTGTGATATCTTCTGCTCTGCTGACTTCGACATCTCTTTATAATCGAATCGCGCAAAACCGGCCATCTGTTTCAACCTGTTTTGTTATAGGTAGCTGTGACTCCATAAGCCACTGAATCGACATCAGGCAAAACGCCAAGACTGTAGAATCTGCCACTAGGATCTCAACTACCTAGCTGAAGATCGTCGCGGAACCAATATCTTGTGTGTTTCGAAAAGGGACTTAGTCTGTAAGCATAGTAATTCACAGGACGTAGGAAACTAGCGTTACGAAACCAAAGCGCCTCGGTTGAGATTCAAGGGTCCAGAGCAGTTTGGAGTTTTTGAAGCACCTGTGCTCAGTTTATCGGTCTTAACCTACTTTTGAGGTGCGTTCTAGAGATTCCCGAGAAATATTCACCCGCGTCTCGTTTCCATCTCGAGCGTTGACAATTTTTGCACCATTCAACCTTCCCTACAGCTTCCTTCTTCTGAATCTCTTACAATACACAAAGATGAAGATCTATTTGGGACATTGAAGAAGGCGAAATCAATTGCTTATATGTCCTTGAGTCCGGTTCAGTCGGAGAGCGTCCAATTACTTGGTGTGCTTCATGGAACCATCTCAGCAACACATCTGGATCATCTTTTACACCGATCTGGTGCGTCGACAGCTTCGGGAGTCAGGCCGTCCCGTCGCGTCTACCTCTCGGGGGAATCGAATCCTCAGTTGTCTTCTGCTAACATTAGACAATCATTTCTGCGGGACAAATCCATGAGACGTTCACTCCCGCGAGTACTAATTCACAGACACCAGAGCAAAATAATCAAAAATGGGGGGAACACTGCAAGGACTTGTGCGAGTCTTTTGGCCAAAGCGAGGTGAGTCAGCCGCATCGACGGAGAAGGCCAAAATGTAAGCCCCTAAAGTACTGCTTACCCTAACATGTAAATAGCATACATGCGCAGCATGGCGTTTCAGTCAACTGGCCCACCTTTGTTCGACGCAGTTATGTACCTGTTGGCTATGCGGTCAACCACGCACCACTTCCATGAGTACACATATGGCAGTTTCTGCAGTCTTCCTTCCTCTCTGTTATCTTTCTGACACGGGTGCTGTGCCTAGTTATGGCGAGTTTGTTAATAACTTTGTATCTGACTGACCATGCTCGTGCCTTTGCCTAATAATTTTAGTGCCCGTAAAATGACACCCCAAGATAGGTACGAATGATTTCTCCTGACGCAGACGCTCGTGGGTAGTTCTTCTCGTAACATGTCACAAATTACTCTCGAATTGATCAATCGATACGACAGTAGACGCTGCACTAGTGAATAGAAGCGGGGCGTTGGAATAATCGTCGGATATTAAGTGGTGTCGGCTCTATACCCGTGCCGATGTGTCTTCAAAGAATACCACCTGGAAGCGATTTTCTGTGCCACGACCATTCATTGTGGTTCACCAGGTAGATGCATATAGAAGGCTCGTAGTTTACCGCTTAACCTTGATTGATTATGCTCACTATATTATGTGCTTAAAAGCGTTATCTTTTTAGTCGAATACTTCAATCGAATGAATATGATTCCTCTTTTAAGATCGGAGGGACTCGATTTGGATAGATTGAACCAGCAGAATCAGAGCGGCGCGTCTCAATCCAGCGAATGCGACACTGATGTGAAGCTCAACCCTGCTCCGGACACAAATGGCCTACCGGGGTCCTTGCAACAGCCCATTACACCGCCCGCGGGACAGGCAAGCTTGTTTACTTTAAACAATCATTTGACCTTATCCGGTTGCAACGTCCCGTCTACAGAGGCTGTTTCGACTACGGCCCAATGCCAAGTAGAATCAGGTACAAGCCTGGAACAGACTGCACTAAGTAAACGATACCTCTTGATGAATCAATCAGGTCAGGTGATCTCCTGCACTACTTTGTTCGACGGTGACGAGGCGGACGATGATGCAAATGGAGTTGGCTGCCGTCGTTTGCAGAAATGTACCGGATGGAATTTTGTTCCACTATTTGTGGGACATGAACGTTCCGACAGATACGCTTTAAGCGATGAGGACCGGGTAGCCGATCAGAAAGATCCAGAAACATCGGTTCATGCTGTTCGTTCGTTACATCCAGGACCCGATGAAAACGAAGATAATCAGTCTGATCTGCCGGGCGTTAAGCAGACAGCTGACGTCAAATTGCTCAATCGACTTCGACGCTTCTTGTCCCGTCGTATACAGACTCGGAGAGCATCTGGCAGTCAGAAGAAGAGAAAAACCGGGTGCCTTGTCGCTGCAGACACCCATCCAAATATATCGGTGAGATCTCTGTTTCTGTTTTGTCCGCAAATACCATTAAAAAAGGTTGCGCAAAAATATTACACTGATGTTCGTCTTGTCATGTTTCATGGCACCTCTCCGTTACATCAGGAACCTTATTTGACCGGCACGTGAGGACTGCCGCGCAAGTTCGCTTTCTTCTATCCCACCTAGAACAACAATTTGCGGTTCACACGCTCCCAACCTTAGCAGTAGTAATATTAGTAGTAATCGACACTGATTGAATCATGGTTTGGTGAGGATCGTTTCTTATCCAAAAGCTTACCGCTTAGAAGACTGGTTCTGTTTTTTGAAAACCCGAGATGACAGATGGGCACCTTGCGTTGCATCTTATCTTCTGGAGTACAAATTGGGTTGCTAATCGCTCTAGTACATTAGTTCGTCTCGAAGACATTGGCCACTATGTATCGCAAACAACGTGCACCCAACGGAGAGGCATTATGTGAGCACATAAAAGCATAATCTATGAGAATTAAATGGGTGTTTTACCATCAGTCATCTTGGATTAAAGACTCAAAGTGAGGAAGTAGCCGGAAGCGCTAGCGCGATAGAGTTCGGTCATAGTCGAGGCCAGGAAACATCCCCATCCATCATCATTATAAAGGTCCCAATTCTGGGCTCGCCGGAGCACATGAAAACGTAACTGTATTCCAAAAGAGTAGTAGGGGGAGTAGAATGTTATGGGTAGAAATTCGTCACATCTAGACTCACTCAGACAGCCGCCACACGCTCGGAAAAGCACTGTACGCGCGTTTCATCCTCTCGGGAATCATCAGCAGTGCGCATTCCATCGGACCTTTGGTAGGGCTCGAACCCGCAACTCGACTGTTGCCAGTCCGTGGTTGAGACCACTGAGCTACGGGGGACGGCAACGACCATCGTGAATAAGTTACTAGATGTGATATAGCGCCGCTCACTATCCACTGACTTACACGTTACTACCGTGTAGTGGTCTCAACCACAGACTGGCAACAGTCAAGTTGCGGGTTCGAGCCCTACCAAGGGTCCGATGGAATGCGCACTGCTGATGATTCCCGAAAGGATGTAACTGTGTTTGTCCGACCCGACTAAACTATAATTCAACTCTTCTATTCTGCTTTCCGGGGCAAAGACCCTAATCCTTCTGTCATAGCAATATCCCGCGCTAAACCGGTACGGAGTGCTGATGTCATTGATACAAGGAAGGTAAACGTGATGGATTAGCCGGAAGCCCGGTGAGCGTCCGTCATCCTCCACACAAAGATGGGTTGCGCTTAATGTTTTGGCTTGTCCAGGCAGAACGGCCCAGATGCTTCAGACTTCTATTGCGCGAGCATCAGCGTGACCGTGGTCTCGGCTGCTCCCTAGATCGAGGGAGTGCACGCTTCAAACAAGCTCCGAATCCAATCATGACAGAGTCCAGTTAATAAAAGCATTATAAGAACAGCACTGCTGATTCATCGACCCAACGATGTTATCCATGGTTTCCAAGTTATAACATTAGGTCCCTCACTAGCGCACCTGCGTGGATGCAATGGTCAAGGGAAACCAGCTTATTGATGTAAGTCTCTCTCTCTGACGCGCAATCCGTGAACACGTACCTCTCTTTCTTTCTCCTGTACTGTTGCCACATTTGCGTGAAATGAAAGGTCTTACCAACGAGTTATCTAGTCCTTCTTGCAGACGCACAATTCATTTTGATCTGTGGTCAGTTAGGGAGTGATGGAAATGATCATGCTGCTTATCCCTCTTGAGTAAATTTGTGCTTAAAAGTCATTTCCAGGATCTTCGATTTCTCCTTTTTGGAATTCAAAAAGTGAACTGATGAGCTTTGATGAGCATTGTAGCACTCTAGCAGTGCTTTAAGCTCCATTTTTGTATTCCATGCTATCGTTTTTAATTGCACCCTCAGTGTAGCGTTCCATTTTCCAGACTTGCTCGAATCACGATCGACAACAACGTCGCCAAAAGCGCCGGCGGAGGAAACGAATCGGAGCCACAAAAGTCATCACAGACCACTCTACGTCAGACTGTCAGTCTTTATCGGAGGAACCCTGCAGATCGTCTGAGACCACGCGGTTTCATACGGGAGACACACTCGATGACACGCGGAGTTCAGGCAATTTACAAATAGACCGGAAACATACCATCGTGAGCAATGCCTCAGTGTTCTCGTTGCCCGCAATACCTCCTGAAATGTGGACGGTTGAACGACCCGTGTGGATTATGGGCGTCCCGATGAGTAGTGATCAACGCTGGGTTGCAGTGGACGCGTGTGATTTGATTGTCCTGAGCAAGGATGGTGACAGAGCGGGCTCAGTCGATTCAATGAAGCCGGTCACAGGCTCGCGCTCATCTATGTTCGCGTTTCATGTGAAACCACCATCCAGACTGAAACCAGCGACACGTGCCGCTGCATGCACGCAACACGTTCGAGCTCGATCTCTAGGGCGAATTCGCCTATCGGAAAAATACCTCGCTCAGCATTGATGTGCCGATTGTTTGCATTTCAACTACTTTAGTAACCTTTTAACTTATTATCAATCAGATGAGTTCGTTTTTTGGAGAAGATATGTCGTTTTATAAGTGATTACTTCGTATGTACAAATGGTATGGTCGGGTTTCGGATTGTTAATAGTTAGCGAGTTCGAGCGGTAGCGGCCCCATCTTGTTCTTCTTTCGACAAGCGTCCATCTGGCTTTTCTCTGAAAGACAAAAAATAATGATCAGAGTTCAGAAAGATAAATGACAGTTTAATCTCGTACTATCCAATTTTACTCAACTATGACACCTATGTGTAGGGATTCGCTTTTAATTTCGTGTGCTTGTCACGCGTTATAGTGGCGACACGCGCAATCTTGATGTATGGGCTGAGGTTTCTTTTGCAATGGATCTCACTCCAGATCGAAACATGTAGTAGTAGTGGTAGTGGAATCGTGCAAAACATCGGATTTTGTGTGGATGTTATCCACCGGTGGCGGCATCCTTTTCATCAAGTTGTTCCCTTTCTTCTTAGGAAATCTGGGGTGTCACCATCAATCTCAATATGTTGTGCTAATGTTTCACTGCAGTATAACCATGATGGCTTAGGGAAGGAGAGGAAATCAGAGGAGGGGAGGTGGCGATCTGGTGTAAAAGATGATATCCAGATAAAAGTATCTACACCAATGGGCACAAATAACTATCATGCGAAGGTAAGGAGATATTAGTAAGACAGCTCTGCATCAAAATCAGGCATATTCACAGATACTACAGCATCCGACAAAGTTTAGACAGACAATCTCACTAACAGGCGACTGCAGACGCACCACTTGTGCTGGCTGCGTGCAGAAAGCGCTGACTATTATTAAAATAGAATCACATACCGTTCTTCCTCCGACTCCAAGCGGAACGTGTCCAAGTAGTCGGGTGGGACGTCGACAAACTGAACGCTTGGAGCATGTACCAATTGTTTCAGATGATCGTGTACCGTGGTCCGAAGTGCTTCGATATACTGCAAGTATACGGTTGGAATTGTCAGCTATAACTTTATTCGGAACTGCAATCAGTACACAGAACAAACTACCAAACATCAAAAGAGCGCTATATATGCTGGACAACAACTGTTTGCAGGGCGCGGGCGTATTGACACAAACGGTAACAGTCCAGTTCACTTAAAGGATTATGGTCCAGGCACCGAGGTGGTGGCTTCGGCAACAGTATAACACAAATTAGCGATGATTGGGAAAATGAAGCAGAACACAAGGGGGTTAATAAAAAAGTGAATCCTGTCAGACGAAAGAAACCGAATGTGAGAGCACAAATGAGTTCGCGCCACACCAAATGGGCTGTCCACCCATTCCGACGCCCCGATTCACCAATCAAACCGATTCTGTTAGTTGACTTGTTTATGCCATCGCCGACTGATCACCTTTGTGGGTTTGCGCAGCCAGGCGCAGAGCAACGACATACACGTCCTGGAAGGTGGTCAGACAAACCTAAACACTAACCGGTAGATTTCGGTATTGGACTGCCACCAAACGTGTGCAATACTCCACAAAAACCGGGAAACAAAGACGATCAATCCTCTTAGTGTTTTCTGTTTATAGGTGGCTAGGTTTCTCATCCATACGGTTATGGCACTCTGTCAATTGTACTACTGCTGGTCATTCTAATGGCAACCCCGGTTCTACCGCTGCGTTGTATACCTTGCCTTCGGATGATAGCCTGATTCCCACCATCTCTGTACATCGCCATTAAGCGCTGGAGGACAGTATTCGATTAGATGGCAGGGGTGAATTTGCTTCAAGCACAATAGTTTCGAGTCACCCCCGGCTGCTAGTAAGCAAAGTTATTGTCCAATGGAGAATGGACCGCAACACAACGCGCCATGGACTTTGGCCGATACTCGAAGCATCCGACCATCGACAGCTCTCAACCAATATATCAAAGACAGGATGTGAAGCTCTGTGGGGGATCAGCGCTAAGTTGATGGCCGAGTGGTCTGCACGCCAGGCTTGCAAACAATAGGTCACCAGTTCGAATCCGCGTAGGGATGGGTGTCATCGCGGTATTCTCAGCCCACGCGCGACTGGTGGTGGTCGAGCGGCAGCGAAGCGCCGTGACAGCGTACAGCTGACACACTCATGCTCCGCTGTCACACGACTACTACCAGTCGCGGGGTCCCCACACCCATGCAGACTGGAACCGGTGGTCTGTGCATTACAAGCTGGACACTGGCTGGCTGTAGTGCATCTATTGTGATATTAACTACAGGTATGACCGATATGCGTCGAAGACACCAGGAGATTGGATGCTCTTGATCACCAGTATTTAAGCAGCATTGCTGGGGCCACCAAAGTGAATACTGAAAATAGAGAGCGATAAGATGAAAGTCTATGTTGCACGGAATCACGTCGCTACTTCCTGCGCGGTGGCAGCATATTGCAGCTACACTACTTTTATCCGGGTTGGGTACGCTCCCCATACCTTGTAGTTCGCAAAGTAGGCGTAAAGGAATCTCTAAAATTCCGACACTGATTTCGCCTCGACTAGCCTCTCCAGCAAGTCGTTTCAATATATCACCACTCGACGCACAGAGGGTGAGTGATGCTCTTTAAATCCGGTACCACTAGTTAGTACCGGTGTCCGCGTGTGCTGCTTGTTGCGCGAACGTGCAGCACTGGCTTCAGCATAAGGAAGTGGCCCAGTTGCAGTAACCGGGTGGCAATCTCTTCAGAACAAGTGCAAAAGTTGTGTCTAAGTGCCCAGAGCAGGCGTAGTTCTTTTACGTACAGTCTGTTCCTGTTGTCGACCGACTTCAGATTACAGCGTGAGAGTACGCTTAGATCCTTTACGGAGCTGGTGGGATTCACGCCCATTACTACCCCTCCCCAGGTTCATAAACGAGGATTTGGCCTTGTTGAACGGCAGGTCAGCTTCTGCAGACCACTGAGGTAAGCAGTCGAGGTCCTGCTCAAGGACTTCACAGTCGCCGGGAGAACCAGTAACCCTACAAATCTTCAGGTCATCCGCGAATAATACGCGGGGCGATCGAAGAAGTTGATGTGCATCAGGAATAAAATGGGCCCAGCACTGTGCCTTGAAGTACGCCGTTAGTGGACGGGCATCATTCCGTTAGGTGATCATCTACCTGAACCCGCCATTTTCTCCCAATAAGGAAGTCACTGGTGCAGTGCGCCACCAGCACCACACATCCTCAGCTTGTGGAGCAGGACCTTATGGTTCACTTTATCGAATGCTTTATTGTAATCGATGTAGATAACATCCACTGATTTGCCCCAGCTCAACGCTCGCAACCATTCCTGCTGCGTCAACAGCAACTTGGTGATGTACGAGCAGTCCTTCATGAAGCCGTCCTGTGCCCGCGTTAGGAGACCTTTTGACTCCAGCAGCTGGAGAAGACCCTTTCTCACAATCTTCTCGAGCACCTTCGCCAAAACAGAGATGAGACAAATCGCCCGGTAATTGTCCACATTGCCTGAATCACTGTCTTTTGGAATCGGTTTCATTACCGAGCATTTCCAGTCGCTCGGCAATGCACCGTCTGACAAGGATCTGTTGATCAGATCCGCCACGGCCGATAACCACTTTAAATAAGCGGATAAAGTCTGTCGGGTCCGACAGGTTTTGTGCCATCAAGACTTGCGAGTAGAGTGCGGACATCTTCCACACCGCAATCCAGGCCATTGAGTTCAGTAGGGGATGCACACGTCGAGCTCGGTATAGGCGCATGCCCACTTGTAAATACGGAAGTGAAGTGCTCCGCCAGCCAATGCGGACGCATGTTCATTGCTTGAGGTCAGAGGCTGTCCGTCAGTACCCTTTAACACAGCTATGTCATTTGCGGGCCTGAGGCGCCGCTTCACGTAAGCAAAAATCTTCTTGCGGCTTTCTTCCTGAGGTTGTAAGCTGCTCTTCGAACTGCCGACGCTTTTGAGCTGTCGCATAGATTTCGCTGCCTTTTGTACGCCTCATAATCGTCGACAGAGCCAGAAACGAATTCATTCCATAATATGCTTCGCCAACGAGCTAATCGGCCATACTCTCAGTCGAACCAAGATGGTTTCATTGGTCCAGTTTTCGTATATCTGAGGGGCACGAAACGTGCGACTAACGATTGCACACTCTTTTATAACAGACCGACAGGCTTCAACAGATGAATCCTGCGGCAGCGACCAGTCTACTTCACTGGCGGCACGATTTAGACCATTGAAGTCGGTCTTCCAATAACCAGCAGACACGAGTAGGGCAGCGGCAGCTCTAGGCTGGCTAACACCATCGACTGGTCACTAGCTGCCAGACGCTCCAGGACCTGAATTTCATGTATACGTTGCTCGCAACCGATTAATAGTACGTCCAGGCATGATGGAGCAGAATGCGGTGTAACGCACGTCGGTTGATAGACGTGTTGTGCTGCCTTAGTTTCAAATACCATCTCCTCAAACTGCGCATCGATTTCATAGTGGCCGGGGAGAAGTTGAACTTCAGGGCACCGTATTCGAGAGAAGTTGAAATCACCCATAAGCAGGAAGCGGCACCGACTCATGTAATTTCTGCCATGCGGCAAACAATCCAGGCAACGACTTCGCGGGCTGCGATAAGCAGCACTCACAAACATTTCACTCTGTCTCAAACAGGGCGGAGCACCAAAACTGTTCGCACAAGTCATCTTCGCTACGGTAAGTGTGTACCAGTCTCCCACACAGCGATGACCGAATGTATAACAGCAAGCCGCCTCGATCGTTTGATAGTCTGTCGCACCAGAAGCACGAATACCCACTGACCTGAACTTCCTGGGTAGTGATCTCAGGATTTATCCAAGTTTCGGCAAGTCCTAGTACGTCCGGACGACGAAGCAACGAAGTGAAATACATGGTCACTTTTGTTCATTAAACTACAAACATTTGTGAAGGCTACGCGAAGGCTGCGGTAGGAACCGGCAGATGCGCATGAAGCGTCATCGATCTGAGGAACTACCCGAAAATTTACAATGTGGTGATTGGTTTCTCCACTATCAGTCCGCCGCTTCAACTCCACGATAGCAGACTAGTTTTTCTGTCCGACGGATCCAAATCGGGACGAATATGGATCTTTAGACCTCTAAGCCTACCGAGGGGGATAGTATCAGCCTCGGACTCGTTTATATCAACAAACGCGACTGGCAGAGGCCGGGATTTCCCCTCCTTTCCAAGATGGGTGATTTGCTTCATCCGCAACCCCTGTTCATTCACAGCGAGAAGCCTATCAATCACGCTCTGCAGAAAATCTGTATCGTGCTCATAACGAGTATCTGTCGACTCAGGCGCTGATTGCTGGCAGTTGTTTTCTCCTTCGCTGCATTCCCCATTGGCCTTCAACGCCTGCGCTATCGCACACCGGTATGTTAGTGTCTGTAGGACGCAACATACGCACGGCAGCTGAGTCTCCAGAAACGGGTGGACATCGCGCTGCCGGTGGGCTCGTTCAAACATAGTGACTGGGTTTTCTGCTTGTTTAGATTTACCCACGGAGGTCCTCTCTATGGAACGTTTCGCTCGTCTTGTAGGCTCGCGTGGCTTCTCGGCTGTTTATGACTGCACAATGGCTTGGCATTTCTTGTACAATATTTGGACAAAGTCATGCTGAATTGCAAGTGGTAGTTTAAAATGATCTAAAGACAAACCAATACACGAAATGTGGAAATTCACACCACATATGAGGCATGTAGGAGCATTGGCTCTATGCCCAACTATATTGCAACAAGTGCCATAGGAAGTCAACTTTGCCATTAATGGTAACGTAGCGGATGTGACGGTAGACGATAAAATACGCGCTACAAATACCAGAGTGAAATATATGGACACGAAACTAATACGCAATAATCTAATCCAGAATCGTAAAAGAAACCGAATTTGACAAAAATAAACGAAAAATCTACTCTGCACAAAGTAATGGACGGTGCAAACTGGCCAGTCAAATAGAGCGAGAAAAGCCGTCCGGCGAGCACTATTCGCAGTTAAGAGAATGAGTCATTATCAACAGTGGTACACCAGCACCTTAAACGGATGAGGAAGTGTACTGGGTGTTTGGTGACAGAGAATATGGTACAACAGCGTAGCAGTCCGAAATGATCACCTTAGGAAGGTGGGTTTTGTACTACTAGTTAGGAGTTGCACTCACTTTCACTCCAACTTTTCCTTTCGAACTGGTCGGTAAGTTCGATTACCTCAGGAACTACCTCAACGTTACGAGCAAAGGGACGAGTTCTCTGCGTATTTCCAAGGTCCAAGTTGCTTTTTCCAATCTCAAGCAGCAAGACAAATTCTACTTGGTAATTGGTCCATTCAAGCAACGGGTATTCATAAAATGTCTGTTTTTGAGAAATGCCGTCTTCGGAACATTGCTAGTGCATAATAGCAACATCACAATGGTTATGATGACAAATTTTAAAACTTGACAAGCTATGTCGAGCACTGAACTGCGTAAGCTTCAGTTGTCCGTGCACGTGCTTCGCATGATTGATCGGTGGTCATCCCGCCGTGACCTCTGCGCGTGCTGCAGCTAGCCTGGAGCGACACCAAGACGCTGATGTATGGTCGTGACTAGAATTGTAGAGGTGTTAGCCCCAATGTTAACCTCCCGATTGGAGACAAGGGTAGCGAGGACACATGGCTAGCAACGCCTTCGAGTATGACCAAGGGCCACCCGATAGCAGATATGCGAGATTCTACTCCTCCTGTTACTGTTTTCTATTGCTTGAAGTCCCACTCCTCCTACCTGTTTTTTGTGACGCTCTGTCAATGCTATTCCTTTTGATCAAATGTCATATACCGGTTTCGCAGATACCTAGGGACTTCAACAAGTGACCGTCTTTTGACCCCGATCCTCGTTCCGTCTGGCATTCTTTACCGTACGAACGCTTACGCAGACAGGTCGGTCTGGTGCGTACGTACCCTGCAGCTTCTCACTATTGGCATCTGCAGCTTTTCCGAAACCCGACTGCAAAACCAGTAGTGTGTTTGAGTTGATACCTCACTGACAGTGAAGCCACATATCACTTGCGTCTTGGATGACTCAGAAACAGTTGCTACTGGTTTGGATGTAGTACTAAGTGGCGAAGTCTAGGTTTGCATTGATGGATTGGTCCTCGACTAACAACCAACTGTGTGCAGTCCAGCTTCGGGGTTGTTCACGTTGAATAAACAGGCGCCGAGACGAGAGACGCAATCCCCATGTGGTCTCAGCGCACACTCCAGGATGACTGTTATCGAGAATTCAGCTCTTGAGCAACATTAACATATCAATTGCCGTTACCATTGCGAGCGATTTCAATGCATGGGACAGTTGATCGCTATCATATGAACGTTACCTTGGTGGTTATCACGCGCTCGATGAAGACAATTTAGATAACGAAGATAGACAAACTGTTTCCATCGAGATCCAACTCCAGGCATAGGAAGAAAAGTTCTCCAATTTAGCATCTCCCTTCTTCAATACAAGTGTGGCATCAGATTGATCACAATGCAATCAGCTTCAAATGGCGAGACAGCGTACCAGATTGAAGATTATTTTGTGGTCCATCTTCATTGAGTCAAGTCACACGCAAGATAGAAATAAATAGGCTTACCAATACCTCGGTCCAGCTGAGCAACTAATAATCACGGAGTGACTCACTCGTTTGTAATCCACCACAAGAGATCGTGCAACATTGAACCTCTACATCGAAGACAATGATCTCCTCCGGGCAATCAAATTGCGGCTCAGCTCGGCGCCTGGAAGTACCTTGACGTCTCGTTCTCCGGAGCTGTTCGACCACCGCATAAATATTCCGATAGAAGCAGATGAAAATTAACGGTTTGGCTCTATCAACCGACAGCTCAAGAAACGTTCGCGAAGCATTGTGATCTGAGCGTGCTTCGGAAGTGGAGACAGCTAACTCATTCGTCCCACTGATGACAGGAAGCCCGGTGTGAGTGAGATCATTTATGACGAGGATGGTTTGCCGGTCATTAATCAACAGAGGCGTTTGAACCGATGGATAAAGCACTTCCATTCGCAGTTCCACTGGGCCCCACGGTCCACCTACGGGCACAGCACACCCAGTTGCTCACTCTTGCTCACCCAATTGGATTCACCCAGCGAACCGAAAGTCTGTCCCGACATTTAACGTCGGAAGCCATTCAAAGCTGCCGTTTCAAACGGGCTTCCTTCGTAGCAGTTTACGTACGGTAGCGTGGTAATCATTAGCCACATGTTCTAATTGTTGTCCAAAATATAGCAGGAAGAAAAGGCGCCTTTCTGCTGTTGCTAACCACCGAGAGATTTGTCGCACTCTGGTTGCCTGTAAGCTACGGACATTCATACTGCTACGCATACTATCTAATACTCGTGATTCACACTGCCTTTAAAAATGAATTGGGTGTCTTTCCCGTCCGTGGACATATTGGTCACATACTGACGCCGTGCCGACTTGAGAGCCCCTTTTACCAGAGGCCTATTATCCTCGCATTCCTAGACATAAGAGCTGCATTTGACTCTGTTGATACATCTGCTTTACGGCGTTTCTTGCGAAAGAACGGGAACGCAGATGAGTATATCCATTCTACATACACTCACTTTCATGTTCCCAGCACAGTGAGTATTTATGGCAAGCTTACTTAGTCCTTAACTGTCAGAAATAATGGACGTCAGAGCACCCTAGGTCCCCGTTTCTGTACAACGAAAAATTAAGGGCGTCATGTCGGGAACTCTTGAAGGTCTCTAAAATTATGCCTATGAGCACATACCGACTAGGCACGCGCAAGCCAGCCCACCGACTCCCGCGACGTGTGTTGTTTGCGTGCCGGGGGTGTGGATGGAAGAAGAGGAGGGGTGGCCAAGCGATGACTTGGTCTAGAGGAATGAAGGCTCTCACTTCTGAGCTGGCCTCGGTTGGAGCGTCTCGACTCCCTGGTTGGGGTCCGAAATACGATGAACACGTTTGGTTGGACACACTTGCTGATTTGGCTAGGAGCCGACCTCAGTGGCGTTCGTGCTGTGTCTTTGTCCCACCTTATCCTTCTTAGCCTCCCCCTCCAATCACGATCTCATTATTTAGCCTTATATAATTTTGCATAGTAATTTTTTTGGTGCACAGCAGCTGGCTGGTAGCTTACCGGAACGATGCCCATCCGTTACCGGTAGCTCATCCGGCTTGCACCAGTTGCATTTTTTTCTCCTTTTTTCTATGTATTGCGGCACAGTAGCTGAGGTGTTCCCCACCTCTAGCTAACGTGTATGATGATGATGATGACTAGGCACGCAACTGGCTTAGATTATGCTGGCACAACGCATGTCGCAAGAATAAAAATAAATAACAACGACAAGATAGTGGGGTTGAATGCAAACAGAATGTAAGGAAAATGGAAGCGAAATACGCGAAACAAGATAGAATGGAGATTAACATGTAGCTGGTAGAAACCAAACAAAGCAACGCCAATGACTGCGCGAATGCACCACGTATTATAGGAACTTCAACCATTATTGTGGACCATCCGGGGACTCCCATCCACGAAGACAGTATGTACCGGCTTGAGCAAGTCTCTCAATCAATTTATTCATGCCTCTATGTCACGTCATCAACCGGTTACCTAGTGGTTTCGCTCAACTTGGTGCAGCCACTGCGTAAAATGTACGCCGTCAACGGGCACGCAGCGGAGTAAAATCCCCCAGGGAAGATCACTGGGAAAACGATTCGAGCCAATGGTGTACAAAAGAAACATCAAGACGTTTCAAGTATGTTCACATCAGAAACATTCATGGCTAATCGACGCACGTGCCTACCTCCCAAATGGATAACGCAACTGAACTATCAATCAGAGTAGCTGAGTTAGCTGTTCTGATACGCGAACCTTCTTTGGTTGGCCAATATATATATTCACTAAGTTCCACGCTACTTGTACCCGTTTCGGTAGCTGGTTCTGTAACAAGTTTTTTCCTCCCAGCATTGCCTTCTGATTTTCTGCTGGGATTTGGAGCTAACAATTAACGAATTCAGTTCAACCAGAATCGCGCAGATACAGGTAGATCGTAACAAATGGTGACGGGCAAAGATGTCCATGCAATGAATGCTGCTGTGGCAACAGCAGGCGCAAATGAAGTTGATCGAAAACTTGACGCAGCGGCTCAGTTTGCAGTCTTAAGAAACAACTTCGCGGGACACGCAGGCAAGTTCACTCTATCTCCTCTGCAATTCCATTGCTGAATCCAATTATGATCCTGATTCCGGAAGCACTTTCAGTGTGCGGTTTAGACGCTGGGAGGATATGTTAGGAACGCGTTTCAGCCGTCAGAACGACTCCTGGAAAGTGTGATTGCTGCTCCGTAAACTGGGCACAAATGAACATTCAAGATTCATTGATCACATACTGCCCAAACAGCCGAAAGATCCCAGTTTTGCAGAAGCGGAGTCACAACTCAGCGAAACTTTCGGTGGGTTGTCATCATTATTCAGCAATCACTATCAGTGTCTGAAAATCGTCAAGCGGGACACAGACGAGTGTGGGATGCTGGCAGACATGATCAACCGTGATTGCGAACGCTCCAAGCTGCGCTCTTTGACAGGTGACCAATTCAACTGTCTCATATTTATCAGTGCCTTACGGTCCCCGCAAGATGCCGAGATCCGCACAAGACTTCTCTGCAAACTGGATCAAGACCCAGACACCACTCTGAAATCACTAACGGTCAAATGCAAAAGATTGTTGACTGTAAAACATGACACCGCCATGATCGAGAATTTTTCGCACAACCGCGGAACATCTCTGCTGTAACAGGTTCCAAGCGAAACAGGTCAAACAGCTCCGCTCAAAAATCACAGAACAGACCGCCTACTGCCTGTTGGTCATGTAGTGAGTGGCATTTCGCCCGATTCTGTCCATTCAAAAAGCACATTTGCCTGAAGTGCCATAAACGGGGCCACAAGGAAGAAATCTGCAAGCAGTCTCGATCAGTGAACACAAAACCGTTCGGTCCCAAGAAGAAAATGAAAAATACCGTTGCAGGATGCTTGTCAGTGGTTGCCGCTTTCCAGATTGAGTTCAAACTTCGTGGACATTACATTGCCGTACTTATCAACGGGATTCCTTCCAGGTTGCAGTTTGAAATGGCTTCTGATATAACTATCATTTCCAAGAGCACATGGAACCAAATCAAGAGGCTAGCGGTTGCAGCTTCTGACAAGGTGGCTCATAACGCATCTGGCGGAGTGCTAAATCTGGTTGAAAATAACCTGCGAAATCTCATTTAAGGGGGTTGAAAAGAGTGAAATATGCTACCTGACGGGCCGACCGAACATAAATCTTCTTGGCATCGACGGGATCGAGAGACTGGGACTTTTTGATGTCCCTTTGAGCCAGATTTGCAACCGTTATACACCGAAGCTTATAATCACCGAACGCAATGTTCCAAACAGAAGCGAGGGGCAAACAGCTCCGCAAGCCATCCCATACACTTCGACTACCTCCTAAGTCCTCTTGCGGCGGAAGGAACGTGAAAACGGAGCAGAAATTCAATCAGCGATATCGAGCAAGGCAACGCTCATTTAAGCCCGGAGATTCAGTGCTGGTGCGGGACTATCAGAAAGACCATGCAGCATGGACTCCAGGTGAGATCAACTTTAAACGGGGAGATGTAATTTACGATGTGCTTATTGGATCGCAAACCTTGGTCCGCCATAGTTATTAGCAACCCCAAACGCTGTGCCGGTCAGAGACGAGGGACTCAACCGAACTGCCTTTCCACTTCCTTGTGGATCATTTCAACCTAACGAAACCAGACAGGGAGGGCCCCAGTCAATCGAATGATGCATCAAATAGTCAAGAGCCAACTTCAAGAACACTTCAACCAAAGAAATGAACGGACAGACGGAGAACGCCGTCTTCAAGACTGCAAGTGAACCCGAGGCTATCATCCTACACCGCAGCCGCGATCTCAAGAGGGGAAATGTCAGGGAGAGTAAAATCTCCCAGGAAAAATCATTAATTCAATGGGAAAACGATTCGAACCAATGATGTACAAAAGAAACATCAAGACGTCTCGAGTTCTCACCAGGAACATTCAGGGATAATCGACACACGTATCTACCTCCCCAATCAGGGTAGCTGACAGCTGTTCTGATGCGTAGACCTTCCTTGGTTGGCCAATATATATTCACTAGTTTCCACACTACTTGTACCCGTTTCGGTAGCTGGTTCTGCAACACGCTTTTGCCTCCCAGCTTTGCCTTCTGATTTTCGGCTGGGATTCGGAGCTAACAGATAACGAATTCAGTTCAACTAGAATCGCGCAGAGAGAGGTAGACGGTAATACCAGCGTAATTGGCTGATATACAAAACATTTGGTCCCCTTCAGCCATTTCATCAAAGCAGAAAGAAGACAGGTTGCAATTTGTCGACATTTTGATAGTTCCCATCAGTCACATACACAATACAAGTAGGGTACTTACACAAACATATACATGGAAAAAATTGGCACACCAAACAATATCTCATAATCAAGGCCAAGGCAATCTAGTTGATTGTCTCAAAAGTTTCTGTGCCCATAGCACAGGTTGACAGGCTCTAATTAGCAACGCTTTCCTGATTGCAAACATTATCGGGCTCCTGTCGCGAAATAGCACCTTGAACACAGTTTTCGAGTTCACACGGTGACCAGTTGTCTTGAGATGCGATCCGTTTTGTTGCGTCACTTCTTCTATTCACTTTGCAAGTGTCCATTCACCCTCTGACTCGACCGATGGTCAGCTCTGCGTATGTAAACGTCACCGCAACTGCAGATGAACTCGTAAAGCACATGAGATCGAACTAGTGAATAGTTGCTTTGCCGGTGATGAAGAACAAGTTTCCGGGTAGTGGGCATGAGGCGCAACTGGTAGCCGTGTACGCGTGGGTTGGAGCAAACCTGAGCAGGTGTCCGATATCATTTGCCACATAGTCCCTTTGAAGGGCATAACCATACAGACAGATTTTTCTCAGCCGTTACACTGGCGGTTTCTTTTTGGGGAGTCTGCTATGAACTTGGATGAACTTCTCGGGATAACCATTCAACACTAAGGCTTTCTTCGGAAACTTCCCTACGGTCTCCAACAATTTCGGACTGCAAATTCGTCTGGCCCTGTAGAAGAGCGTTCTTACTAGACCGCGTTTGTATGCAAACGGGGAGAAACTGGATAAGTGAAGTTACTGTTCATTCCATGTCTCCTCACGGTAAACGGCGCATTGCAATGTGCCTACGTCTTCTCTTTTAGTGAGGATATCTAACAATGACGCCGATAACGTGGGTGAATTTAATACAGAGTGGTTTACACCGCGTAAAAAGTTCGCTCCTGATGAATACCAGGATGTCATCACATATCGTTTGTACAGTTTCGCTTCATCAATATTCGCAGCAATTTCATTCCGAACATACCGATAAAGATATCTGCCAAAATTGATCTCAGTGAGCTGCTTGTATGCCGTTCTCTATCTGGACGCAATCAATTAGACTGCTTTTGTTCTGATTATGACATTTTGATTGGTGTGCCAATTTTTCCCATGTAAGTGTTGTTATGGTTAGAACAATCCTAACTAACCCAACCACAATGATCATCGATCAACCGCTATCGATCACTGTATTGAACACTCCGTCATAGCCAGAGCAGCGTTCGCATTCGGCATCATGGGCTGACGCAGTACGGTTGTCCAACTTCAGGCCTGTAGTCCAACTTGGTCAAATACATAGATTCTGGAAATGTGCCCATTCTTTTAACACCGGGTTGCAACAAGTGTAAGTGTTATGCTTGTATTGTGTATGCGATTGATGAGAACAATTAAAATTTCGACTTGTCGCAATCTATGTCTTCTTTCCGCTTAAATGAAGTAAGCGGTTGCGCTTTAGCAAACACTCGAACGAGGCACCAGAAGGCTTCTTGATCACTCAATCTGATCAATACGTAAGCACTGTTGATCAAACATGGACAAGTGTTTAATGTCTTTGCCGCGAACTGGGTAGATCTCTGATCCGTACAGTAACACCGGCATTACCGCAGCGTTGTGCACCCTATCTTTCACTCACAGACTGATATCCCGCCGTCTCTGTAGATGGTTGAGTATCCGGAAAGTCACATGAGCCTTACTGATACACGAAGTAAGTTCCTCGGTGATGTCACCACCACAGTTACCAAGTTAAGAGAACCGATCCACCACTTCCAGAGACTGTTCGGTGATAGCTAGAACCGGAGGAGTGTTGGTCCAGCCCTGCGGCAGTACTTGGCATTTGGAAGGCGCAAGGCACATGCGGAATCATGCAGCGCTACGCGTCAGTCTATCCAACAAAATCCACACAACCCATGCTAGAGTTGAGCATTTTAACCTACACCCGCCCCATTCTTGAATACTGCAGCATAATATATGACAATATGAGAAGGAGTGACAGAACTGCTGTGGAGCATCTGTAGAGGTGATTTACTAAAAATCTGATTAGTAAACCCTCTGCTATGAGTTATCGAAAAGGTTGCAATGAACTTCAATACGAACCCCTTTGGATTCGGCGGTTGAAGCACAGCTTGTTGTTGCTTTTTAACCTGCCACACAAAAAGACCTATCTCGATCTACCTACACTCGAACTACAACATAGCTCAACTCGAAAGCTTCGTAATAAAGATTTTACAGCGAATTTACTGAAGGCTAAAACAAACGTTCGCTCTAAGTTCAGATAAACGCTATCAGTGGAATAAACTACCAATCACACTCAGGTCATGTGGCAACAATTAGAAGCAGATTCTCCAATTACCTTGATCTAAATATCATAATTACTATTTACGTGGGAAAATCCCTCGATGAGTTATTCCGAAGAAACATTTGAACGCTAATGTTTTCAAAACTAGGCTTTTGCCTCAATCATCCACTACATGAAACGTATACCCAATTGTTCCACCTATGCATATCTCCCACGCAAGAGCATGGATACTTTTGTACAAATTCATCTGTGCCGCTACAAACACAGTTTTTCGCCTCAGGAGAAGTATACGTATTATTATTGTTAGTAGTAGTAGTAATAATATATTATTATTAGACTGCAAAGCCACTGCGTCAGATACAGAGAGGGCTGTCATCCGCATACTTAAGGTTTATCAGTCGGTTCCTTGGCAGAAATCTGACTCCGAAAGAGGAGTCATTCATGACTATTTCGGTCACAACGTTGAAAAGGAAAGCAGATATAGGGCAAGACTGGCAGATCCCATTACTAGTGGTAGTCGTGGGGGACTCAGGAGACATTCCGGTAAACCCTTACTCGACCTCAAAAGTCGCAGTAGAGAAATTTCAGAATGGAAAGGAATTTATCCGGCACGGCCTTCATGGTTAGGCAGTGCCACAAGCTGGTGCGGTCAACAGAGTCGGCGGCGTCTTTTAAATCGTTGAAAACCACTAGTCGGTTATCTGTAGATGTGTCTCTACTCTAATACTTGACGAAGAGTAAATATGTGGTCGATACAACCACGACCAGGATGGAAGCCAGCCTGACTTTCAGTAATTTGATACACACGGGGACCAGTAAATCGTCGAAGAATGATACCAGTGAGAAGTTTGGAAGCAATGGAAATAAGGCTAGTGCCTCCATAGTTTTCGCACAAAGTGCGCTGACACTTCTTGATGACGTGCATGGTAGTCGGCAGTTGGAAGACACCTCTTCAATGTCCCAAATCGTTTCGAACAGTGGCAAGTCCAGTCATCATCAAATAATCATCTACATCTTTCAGCAGATGGAAGGTCGTCGGGTAAATTATGCTGATGCTATCAACTTACTCGGTGAGAACCCAGAGTACGCAACTCATTATGTACGGGTTGGCGACTGCAGAATTTACCTGAAATGTGCTTTGCCCCATCGAAGTGTGAAGTATATTTCCATAATCAGCCCACATTTTGCAGTTGCAAAACTCGAACAGCCAAATTGTTTCGTCTACTTTGAGAGTCATTCCTGCTGGTGGCACTGTCGAAAAAGTTTCGCTCTGCACACTTGAAGCCCGTCGGCGTTTTTAATCCGATGCACTTGTGTTACTGTCCAGACGTGTCCATCTCGATAAAGAGCCAGATTTACAGCAGTATGCATGCGCTACTCTCAAGGTCAATCTTTTTCAGTCTAATATTGACATTACTGTTACGGTTACCAGTTTCCGCCTGCTAACCTTACGTTGCAAATCTAGTCGTGAGTTCTATCTTGCACATTACTCTACCTCTTAGAACCAGCCGGCCGATGGCCGAGTCGTCTGAGTGTTTGGTTTGCAACCATGAGGTCACCGGTTCGAATCCGCGTAGGGGTGGGCGTCCTCGCGGTATACTCAGCCCGCGCGCTACTGGTGATGGTCGCGTGGCAGCGAAGCGCCGTTACGGCGCACAGCTGAAACATTATTATTATTTTTATTGTTATTATTTATTGTTGGGTCACTGCTATTGTCGTGTTGGTCTGGTAACCATCTAGTTGTAATATCTCGCTTAGTCGAAACGAACAACACGTTCGCCGCGAGTTCTACCTCCGAAGCGAACGGCACGGTTCTCTTGGAATTCTTTTCCGCTCGCGCGACCGGGATGATTACCAGTGACACATCGAAACCCAAGAAGAAGAGAAACCAGGCCCGACAAAGGCGAGTACATAGCTGCACAGCTTCGATTAGATGCTGAGGCCTTCACATAGGACAGTGTCATCGTCAAACGTAAGGAAGCGGTGGTGTAGCAGAACATGTGGATTCACATGAGTATGGGCTGTAAGCGGAGATGTGCTGAGAGGTATGTGAGTTCACATGGATACGAGAGTCTGCGTCAACGGTGAGTAAGCAGAGGTGTTGCTTACACGGATAGGGCCTATGCGATCTCGTAAGGACTCTTTCATTTCAAATGTACTTTCTTTCTAATTCCATGCTTTTTGATTGTTATATGTCTACTTCTTTGGTGATATATATATCCCATTTTCGATTTAAATTGGACGTTTTGTAAACCAAATCGGACACATTGCATTCCAAGCAGAAAATCAGCAATTTGTTAGCAAGAAATGAGGAGGAAGCGGCTGGACAATGTTCAGACCACATTGTGGTCATGCTAACGCAACCGAACTCTTGATCTTGAGCATCGATCAAGGGCAGCGACCCAGTTTTCCCTTGTCTGTCTATGGGCGTTCGCGTGTTCCGTATGGGTGGGTTGGCGAACCTATGCAGCTGCACGACTATTGGAACAATGTAGACTGTTATTACTCCTAACTTTATTAGCCTCGTGGAGCACGAAACGACAAAAATGAACGAGAATTGACGAGAGGATGCACCTCCGAGGCAGCGACGGTGCAAGAGAACGTCATTGGGACAGTAAGCGATCTTTGCCATACTTGTGTTCGTAGACTGCTACTGAAATCACTGATGTCAACGAGAGTACGTCAAGAAACAGCAATGTCTAAGGCGAGAAGGTACCAACGTGGAGGAAACAAGAGGAAGAAGCTGACTCCTGATGTCCTGTAGCGCGTCGAAGAGGCCGTTGAACGGCAGTCCGAGGACATTGGTGCAGCTACAGTAGCGGGATCCGCGTTTCCATGTCTAAGGTCTTCAACGTCCTCAGGAGGCTAAAGATTGAGTGCCACCACGAGCTAAATCGCGTCAACAGTGTCACAACAATCGCAAGTCGTCAGAAGTATAGTGTGCTTCTCTGCGGATTTTTACGCACTTTTCGCCATCATAGCATCGCAAGTCACGATGATCACATCCAATACACCCCGGTATTGGGTTCAATGACCTACCTGCGGTACACAACTCGATGCACATCGCATTGTGGGGTCGCGCGCTCCATCGATGGAATGTAAACACATGAATGCGTTCGCTGCATCAACGTACAACTATCTCAAAGTGCCGTTGTTCTGCGGGCTAACCAGCGGGAACTAACCTGTTTTGTGTTCGCGTTGTCCAATTTAGTGGTCAAATCCGGATGCAGAGTGTAGTCCGGACTGAAAAACTCAATGTACGGGGAGTAGGGCAATTCGTTTGAGATTTGCTCCTCTTGATCCAGCAATACAGCGGTCTCATAGGCCCAACACCGAGCCACATTGCGTACCGTGTAGCCCCCTCCACCGAGTACCAACATGGGCAGACCCAGACCTTTCACCATTTTGACACATCGACTAAAATATGCGCAAACAGGAAGGTGAAGGTGAGCACTAGGGTAAACCGTGTAAAATACAGCATGGAATGCCATCACCAAGGAGAGGTGGCGTGCGCGTAAAACAACGATTTATCACGAGTAAAAACGCATGTACTTTACAAATCCCGTAGGATGGTTGCAGTGAAAATTAAAAAGATCAAAGGATAAGTGATTCGTCAGTTTAAGCGTCTACCGATTTAACTGCGCGCCGTATATCGATGGTATGAAATGGGAATCAAGTGTACGCACGCAAAGTAATCTGAGAGAGGTTGTGGGGAAGAAAAGAATAAAAAGTGGAAATAAAAGCCCTCACTCGTATGCCGCTTTCTTGGACCAATGTGATATACAAATTCAGTTTGTACATATTCTATCGATATTCCTGTGGCAATGTTAAGTAATGAAGTACAGAAAGTGAAACTGAGCGCACTGATTGAGGGCATCATCATTATTATACACGTTAGCTACAGGTGGAAAACACCTCAGCGACTGCGCTGCAATACAAAAACAAGAAGAAAAATATACAACAGTAGCACACCGGCTGAGACCTTAGTAACGGGTGGACATCGTTCTGAAGAGCTAACAGCTGACTATCGTGCCGTAAAAAGAGTCATATTATGCCTAACAAGTGAGATCGCGATTGGAGGGGGAGGCTAAGCAGGAGAGAGGTGGACAAAGGAACACACAACAAAAACACCATTGAGGCCGGTTCCTAGCCATATCAGCAAATGTGTCCAACCACACGCGTTCATCGTCCTTAGGACCCCAGCCAGGCAGTCGGGATGCACCAACTGACGCCGACTTCGAAGTGTCATCGCTTGGCTCCCCCTCTTCCTCTTACAACCGCACCCACGGCGCACAAACAATGCACATCGCGGGAGTCGGTGTGCTGGCACGCGCAACCCGTGGCCTAGCCATCGGAGCCTGGTGCGTGATATAATGATGCTGAGCGGTTCACTCGCCATTCCTGCACCAAATACGCGACGCCGAACACGCTCAGTGCTCACGCGGTGCTCTCACCAGACATGAGCTAAGCTGTGATCGAACGTGACCAGCTTCATTATGTCTGTCGACCAGATGGGCCAGATTTCACAACTATATAAGGACGTTGAATGGACGGCTGCATTATGCACGCTACCCTTCAGGGCGAGAGATGTCGCGTCTGCGCCACAGGTGGAGGAGATTGGCAAAAGCACCTCGAGCTTCTGCTATACGGTTGACGGCGTTACAACGACGTCCAGTCATAAAGGGCTATATAGTTGGCGGCATCCGATTCCCGATCTGCCTGTCACTGTGGCCTCCATACGACAGCCAAGGGACGCCTGTATCTAAAGAAGGGCCATGATCAGCTTGCGCTGCACCACTTACAAAGCGCCCATATCTAATGTAAACCCGAAGGAATAAGATCAGGAGGCATGTGGATACGATCCACGTTTCATCAACGGAACCGGCATATCCGGGAATCAGATAAAAACATAAAAGAAAAAGGGGAAAGTATATAATGGTGACTGAAAGCTGGGCTAAAGAGAATCGCCTATCCCGTGCGGTCGATCAGGCAATCGATCGAGCGGACGAATGCGTTTTCAAACACCCGGCTAATTGGACTTTTGCCTCAGAGTTGAGAGGACAGTGTTTTCGACGGCATTTTCTGGCTACGTTGGCAGAGTTTTTGTTAACACGTTTTTCGTGGTCAAGGCTGTTGGAATTTTGATTTTTCTTCGGCTGGGCTAGAATTGCTGCGGAGAAATTCCTGGGTGGTTAATTCGGAATAGCGAAAAGGGGGAGATCTAACAATGGCGACGGACAAGCACGGAAATGTTACAAATTTTTCTGCCGAACATTTTCAAAAGCTGCTTCTTCAGCAACAATCCCAGATGGAAGCACAAATGAAACTGATTGAAAGTTTAACGCAGTGCTTAAACGTACAATCAAACGGAGCAGCTACACGGGACACGCAGGCTGTTTCACTTGATCTTCTTACGAATTCAATCACTGAATTTCATTATGATGCTGATTCCGAATCCACTTTCGAGGCGTGGTTCAAACGTTGGGAGGATATGTTCCAGACGGATTTCAGCCGTCAAGATGATTCATGGAATGTGCGCCTTTTGCTCCGCAAGCTGGGAACTAATGAACATACAAGATTCCTTGACCACATATTGCCCAAAGAGCCGAAGGACATCACTTTCAACGAAGCAGTGGCAACACTCAAAGAAATTTTTGGTGAGTCAACATCATTGTTTAGCATTCGCTATCAATGTCTAAAAATTGTAATGCGTGATACAGACGATTATGGGGCACTAGCAGACATGGTTAACCGCGAATGTGAACGTTTCAAATTACGCTGTTTGACGGATGACCAGTTTAAGTGTCTTATATTTGTCAGTGCTTTACAGTCTCCACGCGACGCGGAAATCCGCACTCGGCTCCTTGCTAATTTGGATCAAGATCCAGATTTGACATTGAAGTCTCTTGTAGGCGAATGCAAACGTTTAATTACCTTGAAACACGACACGGCTATGATTGAGCAGAGTCGCCCCACCATTGCCGATACTGTTCATGCTGTGCAAAAAGCAAGAAAATCTGGCTCGAATAAGTCGTTCAACGGAAAGCCGAACAAGCCGCCTACACCTTGTTGGTCATGTGGTGAATGGCATTTCGCACGATACTGTCCGTTCAAGCGTCATATTTGTGATAAGTGCCATAAACGCGGCCACAAGAAGACTTTTGCCATCAGTCCCGGCCAAGAAATGTGAAGCAGTCCTACCGAAGGGAGAATTTCAGAAAACCTGACGCAGAATCACTATCGGTGATTGCTACATTTCACAGCGATTCTAAAACACGCCGCCGATTTATCACTGTGCTTATCAACGGAATCCCAACCCGGCTGCAGTTCGATACGGCATCAGATATAACGATCATTTCCAAGAACACTTGAAAGCACATAAAGAAACCGAAAATGATTGATTCCAACAAAATCGCTAACAATGCATCCGGTGGAGTGCTGAAGTTGGTCGGAGAAATAAATTGCAAAATTGCATTCAACGGAGTGGAAAAGGCCGGAACCTGCTACTTGTCTGATCGACCAAACTTGAACCTCCTTGGACTTGACTGGATGGAAAAATTACAACTGTTTGATGTTCCCATGAGTCAGATTTGCAATACAGTACAAACCGACCCAGTACATTCATCATCGTCGACAGAAGAAATGACCAGAAAGCTAGAGCAGCTAGCTAAAAGTTGTGGCAACTACGCTACCGCCTCAAGGGCACCGCCAAAGACTGAACTCCGCTCATGGCCTAAACCAACTAAACCTTGGAGTCGTGTTCATGTAGACTTTGCAGGCCCAATCAATGGCCAGAACTTTCTCATAGTGGTCGACGTTTATAGCAAGTGGCCCGAAGTGTTCCTCATGAGAAGCACGAAAACCAGCGCAACCGTCTCTAGGTTGCGACAAATCTTCAGCAGGTTCGGCTGCCCTGAAACATTGATGACGGACAATGGATCACAGTTTACTTCGGCCACATTCACGGAATTCTGCCAACGTTGCGCCATCAAACA
Source organism: Dicrocoelium dendriticum (assembly GCA_944474145.2). Lineage (NCBI taxonomy): Eukaryota > Metazoa > Platyhelminthes > Trematoda > Plagiorchiida > Dicrocoeliidae > Dicrocoelium > Dicrocoelium dendriticum. The sequence continues at coordinate 98,104,758 of OX104069.1, read as the reverse complement.
CGTGCGGTCTCCACCATTCCACCCACAATCGAATGGCCAAGCAGAGAGGTTTGTGGATACATTCAAACGCGCTCTCCTCAAATCAAGGAGGGAGGGAGACATAGAGGAGGTGATCGACCGCTCCCTATTTCTGTACCGATCTACACAAAATCCACAAACACCGGGTGGAATATCACCAGCAGAGGCAATGATGAAGAGAAAACTTCGCATGCCATATGATGCAGTTCGGTCATCCTCAGAGTCCATAGCTGGTGAAAGGAACCTAAAGATGGAACGTGATTTTAATCGGCGTTTTGGTGCCAAGCAACGTTCGTTTAGACCGGGTCAGCCAGTACTTGTGCGTGATTATCGGGGTGGACACGCGAAATGGACGCCAGGCACGATCCAGTGCAAGCGCGGAAGCGTCATTTACGACGTGCTGGTTGGAACGCAGGTATGGGTACGCCATGCAAACCAACTGCGAACAACAATGTGCCAGCCACAAGCAATAGAATCCGCCAAGCTTCCATTTGACCTGTTGACAGACAGCTTCAACTTGCCTACAGAGCCAGTAGAAGAACCCTGTCATCAGACGAATAGTACCAGACCGCAGAGTACGGAATTCGAATCCAGAACACTACAGCCAAGGCGATGCACCGGTAGGCGAAGAATCCCTTCCAGGAGGCTCCAGGTTAATCCCCGGCTAGCTTCATACACAACGGCAACAGCTTCAGGAGGGGAGGTATCCGGGAATCAGATAAAAACATAAAAGAAAAAAGGGAATGTATATAATGGTGACTGAAAGCTGGGCTAAAGAGAATCGCCTATCCCGTGCGGTCGATCAGGCAATCGATCGAGCGGACGAATGCGTTTTCAAACACCCGGCTAATTGGACTTTTGCCTCAGAGTTGAGAGGACAGTGTTTTCGACGGCATTTTCTGGCTACGTTGGCAGAGTGTTTGTTAACACGTTTTTCGTGGTCAAGGCTGTTGGAATTCTGATTTTTCTTCGGCTGGGCTAGAATTGCTGCGGAGAAATTCCTGGGTGGTTAATTCGAAATAGCGAAAAGGGGAAGATCTAACACGGCACACACTCTTTCAACATGCACAGCAGCAGAATTCCTGTCTACCTATGTAGGGAATCATGCGTACTAGACATACACAAGACGGTGGCTGGGCTGTAGTCCGGTCCACGAGGACTGTGCACCCTCCCCCCAGCAACCATTCAGTCTCCTGGAGCCAGTAATCGAGGTGGAGGGTTTTAGACAGGTAGGCACCTTGTCAACATTCCCATCAAGCGCACACACATCGGGGATAACAAACAACTAACATAGAATTTGTGGGAAAGCAAACACGCAAAAATGACACGGAAGACACAGCAAAAAACAGAACCGAACAAATCAGATAAATTGGAATAACTTGTATACAGATTAAAAAGATCTAGTTAAGTGTAATCTGGTTTAGCCCAGCTGCTTTTGTGAAGCATGATGAACGCAGCATTAACCTCAGCATGAGTCACATAAAGGGTTATATGGCGTAATTTCAATGTATGAGTGTATTATTGAGACGTTTCTGGAATACTGATAGTGTGGCGGAAGAAACAACTTCAGTGGGGAGAGGGTTCCAAGGCTGGCACACACGAAGGGAGAAGAAATTCCGGTGGCACCCCAACCGGCTGTACTGTGTAGCCAGCTTTACCTGGTCATCTTTCGGAGTGCAATCGCGATTCAGTTTGGATTCCACAAAATCAAACATTCCATCATCAAATCGCAACGCAGATGTCAATATTGTTCACTGGAGACCCCGAGGATTTCAAGCCTTAGTTCAGTTCAGTTGAACAACTATGATCCGGACACCGAAGCGCGGTGGATCCAGTTGCGACGGCTCACATCGTCAAAATAACAATAAGACACAACGATAAGAATATGAGGTCGAATGAAAATAAAATGAAGTCAAGGAGTTGCGCCAAACTAAACAGGATGGAATGAGCATGAACAGCTAGATGCCAGAAACCGAATGCAAGAACGCCACAGACTGCGTGACTGCGCCATGTCTCATACTGTATACGATCACTGTCATTGCAACGGAGACGAAACAGACACTTTACGTTCTTGGCCGCTCCTTGGTGTGGCAAGGTCGTGCTAGTACCAGGGCTGCCAGGCGCCGACGGCGTACCTCGAATGTGAGATGAAAGGAAGGAAGTATGGTGCCTTATATTTTAGATAGCGATGCAAGCCGAATTCGTCCAGTGAGACGTTTAAAACCAAATCAGTTTGCTACGCGATCATACAACACGAGAAACCATGAATACTGAGAATAGAGAGCAATAAGATAATAAAAAATATGTGCTGTCCCATCGCAGGTGGATCGGGCACATGCACGGAATCACGTCGCTAATTCCTACGCGGTGGCAGCATGTTGCAGCTACACTACATCTTATCCGGGTGTGGTACGCTCCTTCGACCCGCAGTCCGCAAAGTGGGCATCAAGGAATCTCTTAAAGTCCGACACCGATTTCACCTCGACTAGCGTCTCCAGCAAATTGTTCCAATATTTCATCGCTCAACCCTCGAAGCATAGAAGGTGAGCGATGCGTTTTAAATCCGGTACCACTAGTTAGTACCGGTGTTATCGACAGACCAGAATACAGCGTGAGAGTAAGCCTAGATTCTTTACGAAACTGGTGGGATGTAGAGGGTGGCCGGCCAGGGTGTACGCACGCCCATTACCAAGCACAATTAATCGGGAGGCTTTCTAGTACCAAACGCGAGCAGAAGCAAAGCAGCGACGTACCCACGTTAACAACTGATACATAATCCAAATCCACAAACATCCATCAGATCAGTATGAATCCTTCGTCACATAGTTCTGTGAATAGCGTACCATGCGTAAGACTTAGGTACTGCTTTTCGCATACTCTAGAAATATACCTGTGATTATCGATGTTACTAACGTTTCGGATTGAGAAAAGTCAAGTGGTCCATCTAATCACAAATTAAGCCATCCGATTCGCCCGCAACGTGGAAAATCAAGCTTAGCCAAAAGATTTGTTGCGTGAACTGTTAGATAATGAAACGGATTGTGATCCCTGATCTCATATACATACTTCAGCGTTCACCTTTCGCATGTATGTTTAGTTCCCTGGACTGGTCCACTAAGTTGAATAGCACACCAATGAGAGTGAAAATGCCAGACACATGGTGCGTTTTTTTTCTCTCTTTCGAGAAACGGAACAAACCGCTGGGAACATTGATTGCAAAACCGATCAACTAATCAGATGTCCCCCCAAAATGCCAAGATAGATGACATGAGAATATTGTCAGACAGTAACACCAATAGTCGATATTCCTAGTGTGTACCAAGTTGTTGGATAAATGATGCGTCTTTTCCAACCGGTTATATGTAGGAGCTATACAATGAATGTGCCTCGTTGTAGACGAATGATGGGTGTTGCCGGTGGCTTGCAGCACTGCCGCTCTTGTACCTCTTTGCGCTCATCAGGTAGAAGCGGAAGGACTGCGAACTCGTCGTACTTCCTAATGGATCGATCGGTCTCTTTCTAATGCGCCTCACGTTCATTGTTAAATTGAAACATTCTACTGGAAGTAGAATTACGACTTTCACTTGTATCAGAGACAAAGTCTTGCGAAAGCGCATTTCAAAAACAGTATCTTCGTCTCAAGCGAGGTAGCGTTGGTTAACGATCGCGAGGAATTGCAGAATAATGACGATATGTGCCAATTGGTTTGGGTGTAAACGTGACGGTTCGTTCCAGTTACCACAAAACAAAATCGTTCATTTGATCAATTCCTTGTTAACAACAACTCCTTGTTTAATACCAATAAAACGACCGACGCATGAACAAAGATTAGAAACGGATAAAAGGACAATCATTCTACTATACCTCAACGGCGTCTCTGAGATGGCGGAGACTCCTACTACTTTTCGGAATTAGGGTTGATCACAATCCGACAGAAACTATCCGAGACAAGCTCTTCAATGGTAAGGACCGGCTTGGCAAATAAAAAACAAGTGGTGTGATTTACAAAATCCACTTCGAAAATTGTAACAAATACTATGTGTGCCAGATAGGAAGAAAGCTCGACACTAGGCTACGTGAGCATAGTTTAGCCATCCGCCGACATGACTAGAACTCCCCGATGTCGGTACATATGGACGCCGAGAATCATCAGTTTGGTTTGGAGAATGTCAGGATCATAGGCAGGGCAAAAAGTCGAAAAGCACGCGAGTTCATCGAGGCTTGGTACTCGGGGAAGAACTCAATCAACAGACAGTTAGATCTAGATACTGCCTATGAAGCACTGAGAGTCAAACCAATACTCCGCCTCAGATCAACAGGAACACAGGAACGTCATTGAGGCGGACTCCAGCCAACAGTACGCAAGAGCTGAGTACACGGTCAGCTCACGCGGACCAATCGACTCCTGACGTTCGAATCAAGTGATCAATAATCTCTTGGATCTGCAAGTGGCCCGCATAAATCGCACTGATGATATCGTCTAGCCTGACGATGAAACGTCTGCAGCCAAATCAGCCAGCTCGGAGAACACCCGCATACCCTCATCCGCATCCCGAGCTATAAATATTCTCAAGGATTCCTTGTTAATTTTATTCACAGTTTTGCTGCGGAAGTGGGTAGAACAATTGTCACCTACCAAATATGCCGTTTCCAGCGAATATGGTGGAAAGTTACTCGAGCGTTTACTCGTGACATATCTGCTGTTGAATGATGGACGACAAACCGCAGTCAGGATGATTCCGGGGGCATTTCAGGGCATCCCTTTCGATTACCTCTTCGTCTACTTACTCATTCGCATTGCCCCTACACCAGTCAGATCAAACAGTGCATCTCGTCATATCAAGGATTTGTTGGAGCCGCCTAAGTGAATCCTGACAGCGCTAATAGGCTGAAGCACGCGCACTCAGGTGGATCCGTGAGGTAATAACTCAGGTATCTGGTCTGTAACCTACGCTCCCCTGATTCGAGCGCTCATTCTCACTTACGTTTGACAAAGGCCATCACCGGCATGCCTAAGCGACGATTTGCTGCCACCAGTCACATACAAGCCATAGGTACTTCGAGATCGTCCGGAACCATGCAGACTTTCAACCAGTAGTCTGTGAATTAAAAAGTGAACATCATATCAACTTGATCACCGATCGACGTTTAGCCTTGGACGCGCTGGTATTAGCTCATTCTGAATACACATACATTCTGAATATATATATATATATATATATATATATATATATATAATACACAATCTGTGGTACAGATATTATGCCATCGGAATCACGGCTGAATAAGAAAACAGTATGAATAATAAGAGCAACAAAAACAAAGGCTTTTTTGTCTAGGTTACCACTCAGCTTTCGAAATTTTTTCCAGTCTGTTCTTTTTTTAGGGAGAGGAAGAAGAGACTGCAACACACCGATGCACACGTCCGCAACTGACATCGATCTTGAGCCATGGCTTCCAAGGTCTTTAACCAGCAAGTATCCGCATCTCTCGGATCCCAACCAGGTAGTCGACAGCAACCGGCCGAGGCCAACTGTTCCGTCAACTTTTTCATGCGGCTTCTCCATGTTGCAGGCTGTCCACCAGACCGTCTCTTCCAGCCCTGTCCAGCAAGTGCAAACAACGCACGACGGGGGTAACGCTGAACAGGCATGCGCAATACGTGTCCCAACCACCGCAGTTGATGCAGTGAGATGAGCTCCTCGAGCGAGTGGCTTCCACGTCCCAAGACACGCTGTCTAACTTCCACATTGCTTACGTGGTGCTGCCACCACACACGGGCAATGGACCGCAGACAGCGGTGCTCGAAGACGGATAGTCTGCGCAAGTCATCTTTACGAATGGGCCAGGTCTCGCATCCGTACAACAGTACAGCACGAACAGTTGCGCAATAGACCCGCCCTTTGATGGAGAGACGAATGTCGTGGCGACGCCACAAGTGCCTCAGCCTAGAAAAAGCGAGGCGTGCTCTCGAGATGCGCATCGAAATCTCGTCTCCAACAGCCGCCAGCAGTGATGCAACTACCCAAGTAGACAAAGCTCTCCACAACATCTAGTGTATAACCACCAAGAGTGAGTGCAGGCAGAGGCACTTGCCAGTCTTGGAAGAGAGTCTTGCATTTGGATGGCGAAAAGTACGTACCATACTTTGATGCTTCAATCGCCAAGCGGTTTAATGCAAGTTGGACGACGTGTGGATCGTCACCCACCAAGACGATTTCATCAGCATAATCCAAATCAACAACTCGACTACCTGGGAGGAGCTCAACGCCAGCGTTCAACGAATCGCCCAGAGCGTTCTTCAGGACATCCTCAATGGCAGAGTTGAATAGGAAAGGAGAGATAGGGTATCCTTGTCGAACTCCATTAGAGATCACAAAGGTAGGCGAAAGCTTGCCATAAGCCATAACCCTGCCCGAAATCAGACTATAGAGCGCGCGCAGTATGGAGACGAAATTCTCGGGGACACCATTCCTCAGCAGGCAGTGCCACAGTACTGTACGATCGACAGAATCGAAGGCTGCACGGATGTCCAGGAACACAGCAATCGTTGGCCTCTGATACACATGGTGGAGCTTGAGGATCTGGCGCGGTGTGAAGATTTGATCGATGCAGTTGCGACCAGAGCGAAACCCAGCTTGTTCTCGTTGCAACGATTCACGCGTTGGGGATAGCCTGCGAAGTATGATGGACACTAGCAGCTTGCAAACGACGAGAACTAGGCTTATGCCTCTGTAGTTGGAGCAGATTGTGCGCAGGCCCTTTTTGGAGATGGGGACGACTATCGATTCACTCCAAGATGATGGAACTTTCTCTTTCGACCAAATTTTCGAGAACAAAGCGGTGAGTTCTCGAACCAGCGTTGCGCCACCATCTTTAACTAGAGCCGGAGGAAGACCATCAGGGCCGGGGGCTTTATAGCGCTTCATGTGCCGGAGCTCCTGCTCGAGTTCCCAATTAGATGGAGGATCTGTGGGGGCAGACCACTCGGACCCAGCGCGATCGCCAGAGGTAGCAGATGGAGCTGAGGGCCAACAAAACTGCGAGCCAAAATGTTCGGTTCATCGCTCCAACCGGCGTTGAAGATTGGAGATTAAGGTGCCATCCTCTTCGCATATTATTTCACTAATACCAGATCGAACACCTTCGGTGACTCGAATGAGATGGAAAAGTTTTCTGGTATTACCAGAGAGACTAGCAAGCTCCATCTCTGGCGACGAGAAGTGGTGAACCATGTCGGTTTCGTTCGAGCAATTGCAGACTTTACTTCAACAGCAACAATTGCAATTTGAGAAATCGCAAAGGCAGCTGATCGAATTGCTCACACAGAAATTGAACCTTCAGACAGAACGCCCGACGACGACGACTGCACGATCATCAGTGGACGCCCTTACTGCATCAATCACAGAATTTGTGTTCGATGGATTGAGTGGTGTAACCTTCGATTCATGGTTTAAGAAGTATGAGGATATTTTTCGAGTGGAGTTTGCTGATCAGTGGAGCATGAACGCTACACAAATTTCGTGTTGCCGAAAAACGCAACGGACTTCAGCTTTGATGAGACCGTGAGAACTTTGACGCAGATCTTCAGTGAGCAAGCCTCTTTGTTCAGCATTCGGTACAATTGTTTGAAGTTGGTCAAACGCGATGGTCATGACTTTGTCACTCATGCTGGGATTGTGAACCGCGAATGTGAACGATTCAAACTGGGCACGATGACTACGGATCAATTTAAGAGTCTTATTTTTATGTGCAGTCTCCAGTCCCCCGCTGATGCCGATATTCACATACGAATTTTACACAATCTTGAACAGGAACCACAACTGACGTTGCAGGATATCACTACAGAATGCCAGCGGCTGATTAATTTGAAGCACGATACAAAAATGGTTGAAACTGCTGATCACAAAACTGAACCCCAAATTTGTCGTACAGCTATCCGACGTAAAGGAATGAACCGAACTGGATCAACTCAGAAGCCACCGACCGCATGCTGGAATTGTGGCGCCTGGCATTTTGTGAGAGGTTGCACATATAAAACGCACCAATGTCAGAAGTGCAGACGGACTGGCCATAAGGAAACCCACTGCCGAGTTGTGAACAATTTCAGACGTTCTTTTCCCCCAAAAATGCGCGTAAATCCCAATTTTAGAAGAGCCAATTTTCACGGACCGGCTGCAAAGATAATCCTCGCCGCCTTTCGCACAGAACTTGCACGCAAGAGAAAGTACGTGTCAGTAAAAGTCAATGGTGTCCCTGTCACGTTGCAGCTGGATACAACATCCGACATTACAATCATCTCGAGATCAGTCTGGAAGAGGCTTGGGAGACCAGCATTCAAACGCACAACCCTGACGGCTAAAAATGCATCTGGGGGACCACTGAGATTAGATGGTGAGATTGAGTGCGAAGTCAGCTTCAATGGCTTGAATCTTCGTTTGTGTGCAGATTTTTCAACCGGCTTGAATGCTGCATTAGAACCCCATCAGTACCCGCTTCCACTCCCAGACAACGTGTTTGCAAAGCTGAATGGAGGCAAGTACTTTGCTACTCTGGATCTGGCAGACGCTTATTTGCAACTGCAGGTCGAACCGGAAAGCAGAAAGCTGCTAACAATCAACACGCATCGCGGCCTTTACCAGTATAGTCGTTTGCCTTTTGGAGTAAAAACTGCACCTGCAATCTTTCAACAAGTTATGGACGCTATGTTGACTGGCATGACAGGAGCAGCAGCCTATCTAGATGATATCATCATAATGGGCGGAACCCAGGAGGAATTGTTTCAACGACTGGATGACTTGATGATGAGAATTAAGGAATATGGATTCCGGTTGCGAGCTGACAAATGCAAATTTTTCCTGAAATCCATCAAGTTCCTGGGTTTCGTGATTGATGAGAACGGTCGACGGCCTGATCCTGAAAATATCGAGGCCATAGACAGATTACCGGCACCAAAGGATGTCACAACCTTGCGCTCATTCCTTGGGATGGTGAGTCATTATAGTGAGTTCCTACCTTGCATGCATCGATTACGTCATCCTTTAAACCAATTGTTGATGAAAGATGTTGAATGGAACTGGTCCGCACAGTGTCAAGAAGCTTTTGACAAACTCAAATCTCTGCTGAAATCAGATTTGCTCCTTACGCATTACAATCCGAAGCAGGAGATTGTCGTGGCTACGGATGCTTCGAGTTATGGAATTGGTGCTGTCATCTCACATCGCTTTCCAGACGGGTCCGAAAAGGTTGTGGCACATGTGGCACGAGCGCTGACCGCATCTGAAAAGAACTATAGTCAAATTGAGAAGGAGGCGTTGGCTATCATCTTTGCCGTACAGAGATTTCACAAGATGATATATGGCAGAAGATTCACGCTGGTAACTGATCACAAACCGCTTTTGGCAATCTTTGGGTCTAAGAAAGGCATTCCGACATATACAGCCAGTCGACTTCAGCGCTGGGCAACTCTGCTCCTGGGGTATGATTTTGGCATGCGGTATTTGTCCACTGATTCTATTGTACAAGCGGACGCCCTGTCCAGACTGATCAATACCGGTAGACGCGATCAAGAAGACGCAGTCATTGCATCCATTGCAGCCGAATCGGACGTCAGCTACATGATACAAGTCGCAGTGTGTAACTTGCCAGTAAATGGTTTAATGGTTGCGCAAGCCACTAAACAGGACGCTGTGCTACAAGAAGTATTAACCTATACAAGAAGTGGATGGCCAAAGAAGTGTCCGAACGAAGCTTTGACCCAGTTCTTCACAAGGTGAGGCGCATTGTCGGAAGTTGATTCCTGTCTGTTTTTCGCAGATCGCATAGTCATTCCAGAAGTGCTCAGACAACGCATACTAAGAGAGCTGCACAAGGGCCATCCAGGAATCGTCCGCATGAAGGCACTCGCTCGCAGCTACGTCTTTTGGCCGATGATGGACAGCCAAATTGAGGATATCGGTCGATCCTGTTCCAGATGCATCAGTGCATACAAACTGCCGGTGCATGTGCCATTGCAATCTTGGTCGAATCCAGAATCTCCCTGGTCGCGCATACATGTTGATTTGGCAGGACCAGTCGAGGGTGTGGAATTTCTTGTGATGGTTGACGCGTACAGTAAGTGGCCAGAAGTGATCCGGATGCAAACCACGTCCTCAAACAGCACAATCTCTGAAACGAGACATGTATTCAGTCAGCATGGCCTACCAAAAACCGTCATTTCCGACAACGGATCGCAGTTTACGTCCTATCAATTCGCCGAGTTTTGCGCACAAAATGGAATCGAGCACGTGAGGACAGCACCATATTATCCAAAGTCAAATGGCCAAGCAGAAAGATTCGTCGATACCCTGAAAAGAGCACTTTTGAAGTCAAAAGGCGAGGGAACGTTAGACGAAAGACTGGAGCGGTTCCTACTGAATTATCGAGTGACTCCCAATCCCAATGCACCCGATGGGAAGTCACCAGCTGAAGTCCTAATGGGTCGCAGATTGAGAACTACACTGGATTTGCTGACACCCAGGCGTCCTCTCCCACACACAAGGAACTTAGCAATGGAGCAGCAATACAACAGGCGGTACGGAGCACGGAGAAGGATGTTCAGAGTTGGCGAATTTGTATCTGCAGCGGCTATTCAGGGACGGCGGATCAGCTGGATACCAGGACGCATCGTGCGACGTCGGGGACGGGTGATGTACGATGTTCAAGTTGGTGCGCAGGTATGGAGACGTCACGCAAATCAGCTGAAACTGCAGTGTACACTGGAAGGTGATGTTCAGAATGCCGACAGATTTGATGTTAATGAGTTGCTTGACAATGGCAAACCAAGTGCTTCTTCACGCCGAGAATTTCAACCAAGGGAATGCCCGGAACAAAAAGGTCGGAACAGACCCCAACGAACAAGAAAATTCGTACAGCCGTTTCAAGTGGACCCGCGTCGGAAAAGCTATGTTCCGTACAGGTAACTAACTCTTTTTAAGGAGGGAGAGGTGTTATAGAGGAGGTAAGAATATTCCACCACTCCTCGTTGTTTCGTGAGTTTTATTGCACTCACTCCGTTCTCTTTTACGGTTCCCCACATACGTTCTATTACTTCACCTTCGTGACTAGCTTGGGTTGACACTGAATCTTATGCTTAATGGTTTTCCCTCACTCTGTACATTTCGCTCATTCGTGAGACATCGTATTTATCCTTCGCCCCGGGAATGACTAGCTTTGATTGATCGATTGTCAGCTTTTCTGCATAGCCTGTGTATATGCCCTAATTTGAATCATGTCATTGAGTTGCACACACAGACGTTTGGTGGCCGGTTGAGCGTGCGGCGTGAACATTGTTTTTTACCCGGTCGTTCGTGTTCTCACTACCGTTAGTGGGTGGAAGCAATCGTGGGGTTCCGACACAACACTTTCACACCACCAAGCTTCGCGGTCCATTTGCAGACTCCTGCGCAACTCTCGACAAAGGGGTTGGCGTTCGTCACTGTGTCTAGAATCCGACGAGATCAAGCGGCGTCTGTCCATCAGCGACAAGGATTCGGCGGAAATCCAATGCCTCGGTGGGTGACGGGCAACTCCACAAGTGTCGATACTGGCAGAAACTAAGGCATCTTTGATATGCGCCCACTGCGAATCGAGATCACTGTCAATAGTTGAGCCAAGCAAGGTTGACAGTGAGGCTTGGTACCTGGTTAAAATCGCAGCGTTTTGTAGATTTGCGACGTCCGGTCGGTAGTGGGCGCGCTTAGGTGATCCTTCGAAACGCATGCAAATCTTAGCACGAACCAATGCGTGATCGGAGTCTAGAAAAGTTGACCAGTACGATAGGCAGTCCGTTACGCTTCCGCGCCATCTGTAGCTGATTGCTATGTGGTCAAGCTGGGAGCACTCTTGCGTTTGTGAGGGCGGGCGCCAGGTAGCAGTGTGTCTTCTCGAGTGCCGAAAACTAGTGCTCGAAAGAAACAAGCGATGATCAGAGCAAAGAGCAAGCAGTCTGTCTCCATTGTCTGATCGACTGCCACCGAGACCAAAACTACCCCAAGGTGGTGCTCGCTTGGTGGAAGGCGGCCAACCCGTGTGTTAAAGTCCCTGGCAAGAATGACTATATCAGTCCTTTTGGAGAAACGCAGTTCATGCAGTTGCTGGTAAAAGCTATCTTTAACTGTATCCGGGATGCAGTCTGTAGGGGCGTAAGCGGAGACGACAAACAAGGCAAGCTTAACGTCTCGACGCCTGCTTATGTTACATGAACCTCGTAGTCTGATTGCACATAGCTGTCTGTTGACTGGTATCCAGTCAAGTAAAGCTGATTCAGCCCTAGCACTCAGTGCAACCCCAACACCAGCTTGGCCAGTGGCGGCAGCTTCTGGGTCTCCGGAAAGCCGCAAGTGGTATTTGGCGTCAGAGTTTACCGGAGAGGCCATTCTGATGACGGCGCTAGAGTCTTGTAATCTGGTCTCTGAAAGGCAACAGATGTCTACCGAAAGCGTTTCAAGAGTACGGACCAGACATGATTGTCGTCCGATCTGCATCAAGGTTCGAACATTAAACGCTATGAGGATGGATGGAGAACCAGGTCGAAGAAGAGCTGGAGCTTCGGTGGAGTGAGGGGCGGTTGCGATCGGAGGACATTGGAAACCGGGAGTTTGGCTGTTGCTTCCATCAGTTGCGAGACGTGGATCGTTTGTGACGGTGACCGTAGAAGACATCAGAGTACATATAGGTATATATATATATATATATATATATATATATATATATATATTTATATATTTATATATATATTTGCAAAAGTCTGTTAACAGACATAATGCCATCAGAAACCATGGGATTCAAACGAAGGTACAGAAACAGTAAAATAAAACACAACACAACAATGTCCATGGTTTCCTCAGAGGGCGAGATACTACCCGGTTGCCCAAGCCGAAGTAGGGTGTTGACTTAGGGGACACCACTCCGAGCCTTTGGCTTAATAGCCTGTCCGCAAGGCAGCGGAGCGAATTCAGGGAATCGCGCCCATTGGGAGCCGGTGACTGATTGCTCAGTTCATACGCCTTTCGTTTGTTCCTTTGTCAAACAGGGGCCCAATGCTCCCTAGAAGTACAGCATAAGATTGCTGGAATACAATGCTTCGCCAGGATGAAGCAAGGGGCAGTGACTTTATTTAGTGGCGAGTCACGTCCGCCACGTCACAGTGTTGTTAAACGGACATATGTGGCTTTTTATAGGGAGAACGCTTGCCAGGCGAAAATCCACCACGTCCTGGAACACTGCCGCCGAACCATTTGCTGGAACGGGAAAATCCCGAACCACCCATCTGGCACCACGAGAAGGTGGGGTGATCTGTGAGTGGAGGTTGGGCGGTTGAGTTAGCATAGAAGATAGGCATAGCAAGAGCAGTAGTAAGCAGTGTGGTCCATGATTCATCAGTGGGCGTGATGCTACCCGGTTGCCCAGACCGAAGTAGAGGGTTGTCTTAGGAGGCCCTACCCCGAGCCTTTGATCAAAGATCAAACCTACAAGGCAGCAGGGCGATGTGAGGGCGTCGCAACCCGTTGGAAGCCGGTGACCAACTAGATGGTTCATACGCCTTTCGGTCCGTGAAGGACCAGGGACCCAACGCACCTTTGAAGTACAGTGCCTCTCAGGGAGGGGCAAGGGGAAGTTGGTTGGGGGCAAAATGTCGGCAAAAAACACAGCTTTGGGTTGAAGCACCTGCTGTGTGAAATGGCTGCAACACGCGATCCCAACGTGGATCACTATTCACCTTGAAACGAACAGTCGGTCCGATTAGTGGGAAGTAGACTGACCGGAAGGACCATCGCAAACACTTTCATGGCTACTGTGAAAATGTGCGATACTGTCGATCTGCGAGGAAACTTCGCCACAACACCAATTATGCGTCAGCAGCCCAGGGACGCGATACTTCGGTCGCGGATTTCATTTGGTGCGTACAATTTCTCTTGCTCGTATCAAGCAACGTACGCTGGGAAAACGACCAGGCAACTATCCGTAAGAGCCTGAGAACATTCCCAGCTTAGCTCTGCAGTGATGTAACGAAGACGGCGATAGATGCAGCTTTGAAACAGTGAAATCCAATCACCAAACCAACTCCCATGATGTATTCTGTAACGATGGAAGCACGCTAAATGAAATTACGTCGCACGAAATGCATATAAATAATACTAGTTCGGGCTGTAAACCCAGATGATACGCACAGTCTAGGTAGAAAATGGTTGGGAAGATGAAGTTGCAATATACCCATTATTCGCTGGTTCTAAGAGATAGAATAATGTACAAGACAGAACTCACGATTAGGTTTGCAACGCAAGGTCAGCAGGTGGAAACTGATAGCCGTAACAGTAATGTTAATATCAGACTGAAAAAGATTGACCTTGCGAGTAGCGCATACAAATGAAGTGAGGGAATAACTATACTCGTTTGCGTATGCAGCGGTCTAAAGCGTGAAAGGCATGTTATGAGTTTGGAAGGTGGAAACAACCGCACTGAGCCATCATGAGGGCCTAATCCATCTAATGCAGGAAATCAAAGTTCGTTCTGCGGGTTTTGGAGCACCCACCGTGTGTCTTGGATTGTGACACGTAATCTCGATTGTGGCCTCGGTTGACTTTGAAGTCAGCCTCTGTCAATACGATCACTTGGACCGTCATCATCATTATGCACGGTAGCTGCAGGTGGAAAACACCTCAGCTTTTATGCTGCAATACAGAAGAAAAAAATGCGACACAGCCACGCCGGCTGAGTCACCAGTAACGGATCGACATTGTTCCCGAGAGTTACAGCCGGAGGGGAGGCTTAGCGGAAGGGAAAGGACTAAGAAACACAACACAAACGCCATCGGTGCCGGTTCTTTCTTCTATAAGCAAGTGTGTCCAACCAAACGTGTTCATCGTCATTAGGACCCCAGCCAAGCAGCCGGGATGCACCAATCGACGCCAACTTTGAAGTAAGGGTTTTCATTTCTCTCGACTAAGTCATTGCTCGGCCTCCCCTCCTCTTCTTTCAAACGCACCACCGGCGCGAACATTGTGTTAGCATGTGCAACACGTAGCCCAGAGAGTTGAATTCCTGAACGACTTCTAGCTGATCACTACCAAGCGTCAACGCAGTGGCAGATCCCTGCCAATCTTGGAGAAATACATTGCATTTCGATGGAGCAAAGCATAGCCTAAAACGATTGACAGCCAGTGTTAATCCGTCCAGTGCTGTTTGGCACGTTTGGGAGCTGTCACAGACGAGCGCAATATATCGTTCGCGTACTCCAAGTCAAGAAGTCGCTTACCAGGAAGTAGCTCCACACTTACTAAGTCGTGCCTGACGAACGCAGTTTTCATGAGTTCATCAATAGCGAAGTTAAAGAGGAAAGGTGACAGCGGGCATCCTTGTCTCACACTACTGAAGATATTGAAGGGCGGCGACAGTTTGCCATAAACCCTCACTCTGTCCGAACTATGCGCGTACAACGCCTCGATAGCGTTTTCGTGTCTGTCTTGAACAGACGGTTCCAAAGAGCACTTCAATCAACCGAATCGAAGGCACCTTTGATTTAGAGAAACATGACTACTGTGGGTCGCCAATAAACATGGCGGTGCTCCGACACTTGACACAAGACAGGTAAAGATGTGGTCGAAGCAGCCCCGACCTCGACGAAATCCGGCTTGCTCTTCGCGGCACGCGGTTGATCGCTACTCGGGTCCAGGTCTAGCCTGGCCGCAGGCTACCACAATTAACGATGGCCGTCACAGCAACCCCACCCAAGAATTGACATTGATCAGACCAATCACGTAGTCCTATCCACTGGATATACTACCCAGTGACTCACCAGGTTTAATTTTTACGTGTCTGCTCTATTCTCCTTAGTGGTTGTTGTATTAGTCTGAAGACGAATCACTGTAAACAAACCTGTTCGCTAACTCTGTCTTCTGGTGTCTATTCCGCGAATTATTGCACAACTAAATCGAAATATCGTGGTACAATCCACACAGAGGGTAAAGATGCCAAACAACCATCCCTGAACTCTGGCTCCGAGTCTCAATTCGGTTAGCTCAGTATGAAGAATATAAGAAAACACGAAATCGGTGCCGTGGAGTGGAGGGTAGAAAGCGGCCAATACGCAAAAATGATCCGCTGCTTTTCTACATTCTCCAAAGATTGTAATGCCTCTCGCTCTGGTGTATCTTGTGACCAAGCTACGGATGTCGCCCAGGGGATATTGTAAAATTTAATCAGATTCCAAACGCATTCATACTCTCCTCAGTTAAAGAGAGGAGCTGATACTGTCACCCGGTGGAAGGCGACCAATGCACTTCCTTGAACGAAAACCATGGCAACAGAGGCAGCATTTGATGAGCGACGAGTGACCTATCTACAGCGTATCTTTCGGACGATCTGCAAACGGTCCACAAGAGCAATAAAGGGAACGATATCATCAACAGCAGTGTGTTAGTTTTGATGGATCGAAGCTGTTGAGGCACGACTAATCATCAATACACCGTAGCCGATGGTGCGAAACGCACCTCAGTTAATGTGCCGCAATACAAAAAACGGAGACATTAGGCAAGATAGACTTAAAGGCTATAAAAAATATAATGCTAATAGTGCACTCTAGATGGTTGTTAGAGGAGGAAGCTAAAGGGAAGGGGAGGGATAAAGAGACTCACAACACAAATGCCATTGAGGTCGGCTGCTCGGCATGTTAGCTTATGTATCCAACCAAACGTGTTCATCATCCTTCGGTCCCCAGCCAGGCAGTCCGGAAGCACCAACCGACGCTAACTTCGAAGTGAGGGACTTCATCCCTCTTGACCAAGTCATCACTTAGCCTCCCCTCTTCGTCAATCCACACCCCCGGCACGCAAACAACGCAGGTCGCGGGAATCAGTGGGCTGGCATGCGCAACACGTGCCCCAGCCATCGGAGCCTGGTGCGGTTTACTCGCTCTTCCTGCACTAAATACGCGACGTCGGACAAGCTCATTTCTCACACAGTGCTCCCACCAGACATGAGTTAAGCTGCAAAAGCAACGATGATCGAATGTAGCTAGCCTCTTTATGCCTGTCGACTTGACGGCTGCATTGTAAAGTCTGCCCTTCAAAGCGAGAGTAATGTCACGCTGGCGCCACAGATGGCAGAGATTAACAAAAACGCATCGAGCTTTTGCTAAACGGTTCGTGTTCGCATCTTCCGTTCAACTGGCGCTGACATAGCTGTCCAGATACTTGAATATCTCGATGACTTCAAAGAATTATCACTGCCAAGGGTCAGCGCAGGAGTGGATCCCTGCCAATATTGGATAAGGACATTGCATTTCGATGGTACAAAGCATAGGTAGAAACGACTGACAGCCAGAGCTAATTTATCCAATGCAGCTTGGTACGTTCGGAGGCTGTCCCAGATGAGCGCAATGTCGTCTGCATACTCCAAATCGAGATGTCGTTCACCAGGGAGCAGCTCCACACCTACTATGTCTTGCCCGGTGAACGCTGTTTCCATGATTTCGTCAATGGCGAAGTTAAAGAGGAAAAGTGATAGCGCGCAACCTTGTTTCATGCTGCTGGAGATATTGAAGGGCGGCAACAGCTTGTCGTAAACCATCACACTGTCCGAGCTACGCACGTACAATGCTCGGATAATGTTTACATATTTGTCGGGCACACCTTTCCTGAGTAGACAGTCACAAAGGGCACATCAATCAACCGAATCAAAGGCTCCTTTGATGTCTAGGAACACGACTACGGTGGGTCGCCAATAAACATGGCGGTGCTCCAACAACTGACGTAATGTGAAGATGTGGTCGATGCAGCCTCGATTTCGACGAAACCCCGCTTGCTCCTGGCGCATCTGGCTTTCACGAGTGAAAGACAGTCTATGGAGGACGACGGACGCAAGCAACTTAGAGGTAATGGATATCAGATTAATTTCCTATGATTATCGTATTCGGAACGAGAGCCACTCTTGAAAATCGGAACAATTACAGAGTGTCTCCAATCTGTCAGGACAGTTTTCTGCTTTCATAGATTCACTAGCAAGTTACGTAAATCGTCCAAAGGAGCAGGTCCCCCAAATCTGAAGAAGGCTGGATGAAATCCGTTTGCTCCAGTGGGCTTGTTCAATTTCAGCCGACTGATCTCATGTTCGATTTCTGTGCGCCAGGGTGCATCCAAGGAACGGGCCAGGGAGTATGGCGCTCATTGGCCAATGGAGAAACTGGCAACTCAGACTGAGTAAACTACCTCTCAATGTATTCAACCCAACGCTCCAAGCGCTTTGACAAGCTGTGGATCGGCTGTCCACTCTCGTTGCGTATCGTTTCGCTAACACCAAGTTTCCCGCTGCCCGTCCCTCATATCAAACGAAATAAAATCTGATAGTTAGCAAGGGCAGGGGCTGTTTCCATCTCCGAGGCATGATGACATCACCATGTTTCGCAATACCTCTACAGGCTAGCACGTAGCTTCCCCCTGAGAGCTTGCGAGTCTCACTGTATTCGCTTCCAGTAGGTAAACGTGGGCGAGCATCCAGAAATTCAAAAGAAATGTATAGAGACCCAATGTCCAGGTTGGAAATTTGATGTACCAAATGAAGATATGCCTGCTGCTAACAACGTCTGGCGAATATGCGACCAGTGATCTACAACAGTGTTTAATGAACGTTTACTCAGCTCAGATGCCAACGTACTTTGGTACGCACTCAGAGTACTTGGCATTGGCACCTGGCAAATATGCATGCGTCCACAGTGCCGCTGCGGACGCCCACCGAAATGCACCCGGAGGTCGGCGCAAACAAGTGCGTGGTCAGAGTCCACGCTCATGCTCCAAATCGAGCGACAGTTTTGAACACAGCCTCTCCAACGATAACTGATCGCGATGTGATCGATTTGCTTCCATGGCTAGTCCGAGGCTGGTGGGCGCCATGTCACTCTACGGCGGGTGCTGTGTCGGAAGTTAGTGCTCGCAAGAAAGAGACGAGTATCTTCACACAGGTGCAGCAACCGCTCACCGTTATCATTACGGGAGCCTACACCGGGTTCACCGTCTAGATGAAGCTCATCAGTGGACAGTTTTCTGACTTAAGCGTTTAGAGCACCAGCAAGTACCACGGGATCCGTACTTTTTCTCCTTTTCTTCTTCCATTAGCATGACTAATGGAACAACTCTAACGGTTACACACGGGTGGGACGGCTTCGTTACTGGTTCCCATAATCATTCCTCCCCGCATAAAAGACATCACCAAACACTCACATTCTGAGCAAGAGTCCATAGCGGGAGGAGCGACGATAAAGAAACGACGTTGTGCTTTAGTATGATATGACGATTCGCGTACTTATCAGATCTAATGATCTGTACACCAGTGGTCTCGTTGGGCATGTTAGGAGTTAATGTTGATCACTGGCTAAAGATCGGGCGAGTGCCCGCTGCTAGTTCTCCAGACTAAAGATCGGATCTGGGGCATCATCGTCATCATCATACACGTTAGCTAGAGGTGGGAAACACCTCAGGTACTGTGCCGCAATACTCAGAAAAAATGAGAGAAAAAAAGCAACTGGTGCAAGCCGGCTGAGCTACCGGTAACGGATGCGCATCGTTCCGGTAAGCTACCAGCCGGCTACTGTGCATCAAAAAAATTACTATGCAAAATTATAAGGCTAAATAATGAGATCGTGGTTGGAGGGGGAGGCTAAGAAGGATGGGGTGGGACAAAGACTCACAGCACGAACGCCACTGAGGTCGGCTCCTAGCCATATCAGCAAGTGTGTCCAACCAAACGTGTTCATCGTCTTTCGAACCCCAATCAGGGAGTCGAAACGCTCCAACGGAGGCCAGCTCAGAAGTGAGGGCCTTCATTCCTCTCGACAAAGTCATCGCTTGGCCACCCTTCCTCTTCTTCCATCTACACCCCCGGCGCGCAAACAACGCACGTCGCGGCATTTGGTGGGCCGGCATGCGTAACACGTGGCCGAGCCATCGGAGCCCGGATCTGGGGCGGTGTTCATGTATATGGAAATGGTACACCACATTAATTACTGTCAATATTTTGCTGCGTTGCGGGTACGCTTTTCAGCTAAAAACTTTGATGAGAATCCTAACATCTCTCATGCCTGTACGTACACAGCAAACTGGAGAATATTGGAGAAAAAACAATCCAACGACCCAGATTCATCATCATCATCATCATTGCACGTTAGCTGGAGGTGGAAAACACCTCAGCTATTGTGCCGCAATACAAAAGGCAAGAAAAGAAAAACAAACAGTGGCACGCCCGCTGAGTCCCCAGTAACGGATGGACATCGTTCCGGAAAGCTAACAGCTGGCTGCCGTAACATGTGGCCCAGCCATCGGAGCCTGGTGCGTAATTTAATCGTGCTGAGCGGTTCACTCGCTCTTCCTGCACCAAATACGCGACGCCGAACACGCTCATTGCTCACGTGGTGTTCCCACCAGACATGAGCTAAGCTGCGAAGGCAGCGATGATCGAATGTGACGAGCCTCTTCATGTCTGTCGACCTGATGGGCCAGGTTTCACAGCTATATAGGAGAGTTGAACGGACGGCTGCGTTGTAAACTCTGCCCTTCAGGGCGAGAGTAATGTCGCGTCTGCGCCACAGGTGGCGGAGATTGGCAAAATCACCTCGAACTTTTGCTATACGGTTCGTAACCTCATCTTCAATCCCCCGGGTGCTAATATAGCTGCCCAGGTACTTAAATTCCTGAACGACTTCTAGCAGATCACCACCAAGCGTTAGCGCAGGGTTGGGTCCCTGCCAACCTTGGAGAAGTACTTTGCATTTCGATGGAGCAAAGCATAGCCCAAACCGATTGACAGCCAGTGCTAATCGGTTCAGTGCTGTTTGGCATGTTTGGGAGCTGTCACAGATTAGGGCAATGTCGTCCGCATACTCCAAGTCAAGAAGTCGCTCATCAGGGAGTAGCTCCACACCTTCTATGTCGTGTCCAGCGAACGCTGTTTCTATGACTTCATCAATAGCGAAGTTGAAGAGGAACGGTGACAGCGGGCATCCTTGTCTCACACCGCTGGTGATACTGAAGGGTGGCGAGAGTTTGCCATAAACCCTCACCCTGCCCGAACTATGTGCGTACAGCGTTTTGATAATGTTTACATATTTGTCAGGCACACCTTTCCTCAGCAGACAGTCCCAAAGGGCACATCAATCGACTGAGTCGAAGGCACCTTGTATGTCAAGAAACACGAAAACGGTGGGTCGCCAATAAACATGGCGGTGGTCCAACAAGTGACGCAAGGTGAAGATGTGGTCGATGCAGCCCCGACGTCGACGAAATCCGGCTTGCTCTTCACGAATCTGGCTTTCACGAGTGACAGTCAGTCTGCGGAGAATGACAGAGGCAAGCAATTTACACGCAATCGAAATCAGACTGATCCCTCTATGATTGCCACATTCCAAACGAGAGCCTCCCTTGAAAATTGGGACAATGACGGAGCGGTTCCAGTCTGTCGGGACTGTCTCCTGCTCCCAAAGTTTCACTAGCAACTCGTGTAGATAATCTACTAGAGCAGGTCCCCCGAATTTGAAAAGGGCTGGAGGAATTCTATCTGCCCCTGCGGCCTTATGCAATTTCAACAGCCTGATCTCACGTTCGACTTCTGCGCGTGAGGGTGGATCCAAGGAGACGGCCCAAGGAGAAGGCCGCTCAATGCCCGAAGAAGAAAGCGATAACTCAGGTTGGTTAAATTGCCTTGCAAAGTGTTCAGCCCAACGCTCCAAGCGTTTTGACAGACTGTGGATCGGCTGCCCACTCTCCTCGCGTATGGTCTCGCTAACACCAGGTCTCCTGCTGCCTGTTTCCAGTATCAGACGGTATAACTTACGATGATTACCAATGGCAGCGGCTGTTTCCATTTCAGAGGCACGATGAGACCACCAGGTTTCGCGGTCCTTCTTTAGGCTAGCACGTAGTTTCGCCCTGAGATTTTTGCGAGCCTCATTGTATTCGCTTCCAGCCGGAATACGTCGGCGAGCATCCATAAGTTCCATAGACTGTGTAGAGACCCAATGGCCGGTTTGGCAATTTGTTTTGCCACATGAAGACATGCCTGCTAATAGCAACGCTTGACGAGTATGCGACCAGTGATCTTCAACGGTGTTTAGTGGGCGCTTGCTCAGACCAGATGTCAGCGCATCTTGGTACACATTCAGAACATCTGGCTTCGCCAGCTGGCTAGTGTCAATCCGTTCACATCGACGTCGCGGACGTCCACCGAAACGTACTCGGAGGTCGGCACAGACAAGTGCGTGGTCAGAGTCCATGCTCGTGCTCCAAATCGAGCGACAGTTCTGGGCACAGCCTCTCCAGCGGTAACTGCACGCGATATGATCGATTTGCGTCCACGACTGGCCCGAGGCTGGTGGCCGTCAAGTCACACTTCTGCGGGTGCTGTGTCGAAAGTTAGTGCTCACGAGAAACAGGCGAGCATCTTCACACAGCTGTAGCAATCGCTCACCATTATCATTACGGGAGCCTACACCCAGATTCACCGAAAACCCAACGAGACATTGTGTCGAAACAATTGTTCTAAGCTTACTAAGAAATATGCACATAACCCTAGACTCAGGGACGCTGCAGCTTATTCGTCTTGTTTGCCAGTAGCGTTTCCACGCACTGGAAGTTAATTACTTTACACAGTGATCATGCTGGTAAACGTACCAATTGCACCAATGACGAAAAGTTGTGTCTAAGAGGCATTCAACAACAGTCCTGATGTCTGGGATGGAATGATTCAAATATTAACTGGAAGCTTAGGCAATCATGTAATAAATTTGACCCAACATGTTGATACCAAAGTGAAAAGACTCTTCCGAGTTACATATATATATATATATATATATATATACATATATATATATATATATATATATATATATATATATATATATATATATATATATATATATATATATATGACTCCATGGAGTCATCTTGTATCTGACAACGCAACAGGGCCGCTGGAATACAAATGAGTTAGAGAGAAGTCTTGATGGGTATGCCCGAGCCACATGGGATGACGCTTCGCTGCAGTACAAAAACCACCTGTTGCACAAATGTGGGCCGAAACAATATAGAGTGTTGCTCATATGTTCGCAGATTTGAACCGGCGATCCGGGAGTCGCAATTTAAACACTTGAATCAGTCACCGGTCGAACGACACCCACATGACAGTGGCTAAAAGAAAATTTCGGTCTCATGTCCAGTGCGCCACACAAAGTCTGTCAGTCAGGTGCAGTTGTTGTTGTTGCTGCTGCTGTTGTTGTTGTTTACTATAACTTGTACGAGAATTATTGGCAGTACAGAGAGGCTTGAGGTGGCAAGGCCAAACATGGATGATTGAGTCCGTTATTCATTTGTTCTCCGAGCTTGGCAGTTTGGTTGTAAACCAACATGCGAGATGTCATCATCAGTACAGTGTGGTGCAACGCGCAAACGCTGATCGTGATCGACGCGTCAAGTGCGCAAGTTCGTATGAACGTCGAACACGGGAGGAGGGAGAAGTGACAGCTGCCAAAGGCCAAGAGCTGATGGCTGCATAAGGCCTCGCGGCGGTGTGGCGCTTGATTCCCGTGCATCCTCTTTTGCTTTTATGTGTGAGACGCTATTCGTCAAATTTCACCGTTGTCACAAGACATGTAATGTGCACTGGCCCAAAGCAAGGAAGGAGGACAATACGAAAGTTCGACACCAGCAGACGAATATCCCGTCTATATCCCTAACCGAGCATCTGTGGCGGCCAGCCCATGTCATACAACCTTCGCCACTTGGAGTGGATCGTCAGCTGCTCTATCTCCAACAACTCAGTTTCAGTGGGTACCATAGGAGAGGATGAGGGCCCCCAGTGTCCCGTGATTCCTCAAATGGAGAAATCCCAAACGAGTTGGCTTCTCCTGCTCTGATTTTACCAACCGGACAGATTGTGGGATCGAACCACTCCTTGGACCGCCAACTCCGCGTTCCGGCTTGCTCGCGCTTCATTCCCCCTGTGTTATCACCGGCAGACAAACTCCATTTCACAATTAGCACACCCCCATCTCGATGCCACAAGCCTACACCAAGTCGTCACCACCCGTGTACAGATGGTTGAAAAATCAAACGGCCGACAGTCTATGCTATGCCACATAGTGCGAACCCAAAGCAAGTCAGGGTCAGAGTAATATCCATTTAATCTTCACGACGCAAACGCAGGCGCAACCAAGCGATGCGTGTGTATCTCGGTTGGAAAACTCTGTTTCGCAGCTCTATCAGATTTGCCGCTACTTGGTCAAGGAGAACTCGCAGCTAAACGCGATGGTAAGGAATTTGCTGCTTTACCGTGATGTGCCCGAAGACTGCGCTCGCATTCAGACAACTTGCATGTTCCTATACCCATCAGTCACTCCTCATTGCTCGTCCAAGCTCCACAACGGCCAACAGATCAATCGCAGTATCTAACTCCCTATTACTTGTGCTTCAGTGCCGGGACTACTGTTTGCGGCGCTGTGCCGATGTTACAACGACTTTTATCGCCCGATGCTAATGCAAATCTGCCCTAGGTGGACCAACCACAAAGATCCTCTGCTAGATCTCCTCTCCCAATCAACTCAGCAACAGACAGTACAGTCAACTGCAAAGAGAACTACAGCGGCTGTTTCTCTCTTGGGCACAGTTACCTGCCGACGTCAGCCATTACGTGTCCAACCAGCTGACCCCTTCGGATAATCAGATGGTTGCTGCTTTGCTATCATTTGCTTCATAAGTACCAACGTAAGCGGTCCATCAATGGAGTAGTCCTACCGTAGAGTAGATCAATTCGTAACCACACTTCAGTTCATCCTCCGGGCCGTTAATGACCAATGTACCCAGCATCAAATATCTCGATTCCCTTACCTCTTGATGCTCGACCATTGTCTACTCAATCCCTGCACGCAGATCAAACATAGACAATCCAATCAGCAAGATTGCGAGCTACATCACACCGCACTGACGATGCGACTTCGCATGATGGTGAAACCTTTGTAATCAAACTACCAAGCTCGAAAAACAAATGAACAACCTAATCATTAACCCGAAGTGCCAGTATTGCGGAACATTTCAAACGGATGATAGGGTATTCAAGTGGAATCATCGGTGTAACGTGTCATGTAGCTAATGAAAGTGACGACTAACCTAAGGGCTGTGGGTTCGTTTCGGGTTGGGGATCGCGCGAACCACTTTACGCGTAGCTCGAGATCTTACGGGGCATAGTTCGCAGCCGGCGCCACCAGTGGCGCCCCTGTCGTCATTTCCTAGTCGAATTACCTGGTTAAAGAGTGCCTAATGTTGAGCTGTGGTGTAAAGCTGATTATGACGAGTGGCAGTGACTGCATGGGAATCGATTCGCTTTACCTTCGCACGACAGCTATTTGTTGATGATCCAGTGTTGTTGACCAGATGTGTGTACGCTATAGCACTGAGTGTTTGCTTAGTGCACTTCGATTTAACACTAGGTTCCCATCATTGCTCTTGGAGCGAAACATCATTACGAAGTACCAATGTTTGGCGACGATGGCGATTGGCGATCTAATTGCGCTAAGCAAAGCCAGTGTTCAAAGGGGGCAAATGCGAAATCTTGATTGGTTGCTAGATTCTTTGCTAACTTTTTCTAATTCTGGGAGCTTCGAGAGTACAAAGGGGTAGTAGAAGAATATGAATGATGGAAACAGAAATCCATCACATCTAGATACATTCAGGTAGCCATCGCGCGCACGGAAATGTACTACACGGCCAGTTTCCGGGAATCGTAATCAATGCGCATTTCAGCTGACTCGCGTGCGGCTGGAACCCACAACTCGACTGTTGCCAGTCTGTGGTCAAGACTCCAAAGCTACGTGGGGCGGTAACGACCGTTGTGATCAAATCACCAGATGTGACAAAGCGCTGTTCACGGATCTGCACGTTATCATCGCGCAAAGGACAAACGAACCTTGTTAGCAAGCAACGAACTTATCAAGCTTAAGACACTAATTAGGCTACGGCATTGGGGGATATGAATTGTGTAAGTAGAAGTTTATCACATCTAGACTCAATCAGATAGCCAACACGCGCCCGGGAAAGCACTGTACGGTTGTTGCATCCTTTCAGCGATGCACATTCTATCTGACGCCTGTGAAGCTCGAACTCGCAACTCGACGAGGGTGCTACCTTTTGTCCGCACGATTGTAACTTGCAAGTCCGTGGATAGTGAGCAGTGCTGTATTACATCTGGCGATCTGATCCCGACGGTCGCTACCGTCTCCCGCAGCTCAGTGGTCTTAACTAGGGACCGGCAACAATGAAGTTGCGTTTTCGAGCCCCACAGCAGTCAGCTGAAATGCGCAAATGCCAAGGATTCCCGAAAGGATAAAGCGGCCGTACAGTACATTTTCGTGCGTGTGATGGCTGTCTAACTGAGTCTATATGTAGTGAATTTCCACTTATACGGTTCGAGTCACAGCAATCATCAATGCGAGCTGGGTGGCCTAAGGAGTTGAAATCAGTTTCAGAGCTATAAATCATCCCCTGGTTGCTAATTTTTAGTAGTCTGGTTGCGCTGATTGTGCGCTGCCACTAGAGGTACATAATCGAACACACTAGGTCACTTCATCGAATGTACTCAAGATGTGGCACCCGTCTTAGCTCCAAGAAATGGACAGTAATGCTGCACAGCGGTGACCAGAAACAAAGCTGCGCCTGCTTGCAATCTCCATCCTGTGCAGTGGTAGAGAAATAAGATGAGAGGAGTGAGATTTGTCGGAAAATCACATTGGTGCACCCAATGGTGATAGGCAAGTATGGTAGACAAGTATGTCAGGTTCACGATTGACATAGGACAACATGCTGTCGAAATAATCGCAACATGGTTCATCGTTTGGCACAAAAACAGTATAACAAGTAGCGATACGTAAGCCCATTATGGTGATGGCGGCTTTTTCACATGTAGGCGCCCGACAAGCTGGGCTCTGCTGCGAAGTTGAATGGCAACTGGGGACAAGATACGATCCGGTGGACCACCTTCAGCACAATGTGGGCACTCAGTAGCATTCAAGATAGCCGCCAACTTACCCGTGACCACGAATGGACAGGTTGAACACACCGAGACGGTCGCAACCCAGTGAGTCAGCTCCACATTGAAGCACAATCGCCGTGGGCCTGTAGAACGTGACAACATCGTTGATGACGCCACGGAAGACGTTGAAGTATGCTGAAAGAGCATAAAAGACATTAGCGTAGGTATGTGCGTAAGGTTCGGAGGTCACAATAACATAAAAAACGACACACGAAGTGAGTAGGCGGCTGGTCGCAGTCACGATCCGAATCACAAAGTGACCAGCGCCCAAATGAATGGATCCTGACACACATTCCCCAATATAATGTAGGGGGTGCGTTTGGTTGCTGAGTTTGCATTCCGTCAGATGGATGGGGTTCGGCAAATAATGAACGAGTTATACAGTAAAAAATAATAGTATGTGCCAATGTAAATTCTATCAATGACGTGATTACTATAATCATCATCATCACCATCAATATACATGTCAGCTAGAGGTGGTAAAACACCTCCGCTATTGTACCGCAATACATAAAGGAAGTACATACATACATACAATACATAAAGGAAAAATAAATACGACAGTTGCATGCCAGCTGAGCTACCAACAACGGATAGGCATCGTTCCGGTAAGCTACCAGCCAGCTACTAGGCAAAAAGAAAAAAATATTATGTTTTACCCTACGAAATGAGATCGTAGATGGAGGGGGAGGCTAAAGGGATGGGGAGGGACAAAGAAACTCACAGCAGGAACGCCACTGAGGTCGGCTCCTTGCCATATCAGCAAGTGTATCCAGCCAAACGTGTTCACCGTCTTTTGGACCCCAACCAGGGAGCCGTGAAGCTCCAACTGAGGCCAGCTCCGAAGTGAGGGCCTTCATTCCTCTGGACCAAGTCATCGCTTGGCCACCTCTCCTCTTCTTCCACCCACATCCCCGGTGAGCAAACAACGCACGTCGAGGGAGTCGGTGGGCTGGCATGCGCAACACGTGGCCCAGCCATCGGAGCCTGGTGAGTGAAATGACGGTGCTGAGCGGTTCATTCCCTTTTCCTAGGCCGTAAACAAGGCGTCGAACACGCTCGTTACTCACGCGGTGTTCCCACCAGATGTGAGCCAAACTGCGAAGGCACCGATGGTCGAACGTAAGTAGCCTCTTCATGTCCGCCGATCTTAGGGGCCAGGTTTCGCAACCGTACAGTAAGGTCGAACGTACCGCTGCATTGTACACTCTACCCTTCAGGGCGAGAGTAATGTCGCGCCGTCGCCATAGGTGGCGAAGCTTAGCAAAAGCACTTCGAGCTTTCGCTATACAGCTCGTGGTCTCGTCTTCGATCCCAAGGGCGCTGATACAACTTCCCAGGTAATTGAATTTCTGAACGACTTCTAGCTGATCCCCACCAAGGGTCAGCACAGGGGGCGATCCCTGCCAATCCTGGAGGAACGCTTTGCACTTCGGTGGTGCAAAGCAAAGCCCGAAGCGACTGACAGCCAGTGCTAATCTGTCCAGCGCGGCTTGACACGTCTGGGAGCTGTCACAGATGAGGGCAATGTCGTCTGCATACTCTAAGTCAAGAAGTCGTTCTCCTGGGAGTAGCTCCACACCTTCCAAGTCATGTCCTGTAAATGCAATCTCCATGACTTCGTCAATAGCGAAGTTGAATAGGAAAGGTGACAGCGGGCATCCTTGTCTCACACCGCTGGAGATATTGAAGGGTGGCGACAGCCTGCTGTAAGCCCTTACTCTGCCCGTGCTACGCGCATATAATGCTTGGATAATATTTACATATTTCTCGGGCACACCTTTCCTGAGTAGACAATTCCAAAGGGCACATCGAGCAACCGAATCGAAGGCACATCTGATGTCGAGGAACACGACTACGGTGGGCCGCCAATATGTGTGACGGTGCTCCAACAACTGACGCAAGGTGAAGATGTGGTCGATGCAGTCACGACCCCGACGAAACCCGGCTTGCTCCTCACGAATCTGGCTTTCACGAGCGCCAGTCAGTCTGTGAAGAACTATGGAGGCGAGTAATTTGGAGGCGATGGAGATCAGACTGATTCCTCTATGGTTGCCGCATTCCGAGCGCGAGCCGCCTTTGAAGATGGGAACAATAACGGAGCGGCTCCAGTCGGTTGGGACAGTTTCCTGCTCCCACAGTTTCACTAGTAATTCATGCAAAGCATCAACAAGAGCAGAGCCTCCGAATTTGAGGAGGGCTGGAGGAAGATCATCTGGTCCCGCGGCTTTGTTCAACTTCAACAGTCCGATCTCACGTTCGACTTCTGAGCGAGAGGGTGGATCCAAAGGGACAGCCCACGGAGCGGGGCGATCAGTGACCGGCGAATCGAACAATTCTTGCCGATTAAATTGCTTTGCAAAATGCTCAGCCCAACGCTCCAGACGTTTTGACAAATTGTGGATAGGCTGTCCACTCTCGTCACGTATAGTTTCACTAACACCAGGTCTCCTGCTGCTCGTTTCCCGTATAAGACGGAATAACTCACGATGGTTGCCAAGGGCAGCGGCCACTTCCATCTCTGACGCACGAAGAGACCACCAAGATTCGCGGTCTCTCTTCAGGCTAGCACGGAGTTTTGCCCGGAGCTCTTTGCGAGTTTCATTGTGCTCGCTTCCAGCCGGGATTTGCCGGCGAGCATCTATAAGTTCCAGAGACTGCGAAGAGACCCAATGTCCATGTTGTCTATTAGACATACCACATGAGGATTTGCCTGCTGCTAGTAAGGTCTGGCGAACATGTGACCAGTGACCATCAATTGTCTCCAGTGAGCGCTTGCTCAACTCGCATGTTAGCGTACTTCGATACGCATTCAGAACAGCTGGTTTTGTCAGTTGGCTGGTGTCAATGCGCTCACAGCGTCGTCGTGGGCGTCCGCCAAAGCGCATCCGCATGTCAGCAAATACAAGTGCATGATCGGTGTCCACACATGTGCTCCAAATCGAGCGACAATTCTGGATGCAGCCTCTCCAGCGGTAACTTATCGCAATGTGATCGATCTGCGTCCAACACTGGTTCGAGGTTGGTGGGCGCCAAGTCACCCTTCGGCGGGTGCTGTGTCGGAAATTAGTGCTCGCAAGAAATAAGCGAGCATCTTCACACAAATGAAGTAACCGCTCACCGTTATCATTACGGGAGCCTACACCGTGTTGACCGCCCAGATGCAGTTCATCAGTGGACAACTTTCCAACTTGTGCGTTCATATCCCCCGCCAGCACAAAAGTGTCCGTGCTTCTTCTGTGGCGAAGGAGCTGGGTCAGTTGGTGGTAGAAGTCATTCTTTACCGAATCATCGTTACAGTTTGTGGGCGCATAGGCAGCGATGATGAATAGACATCTATTAGTCCCGCGCGACTTCGAAGCTTTAAACGAGCCAGCCAATCCGACCGCACACATCCGGCTACTGATTGGAATCCAATCAACCAGAGCAGCTTCAGCCCGGGGACTCAGGGCAATACCAACACCAGCTTGGCCGGTGCTTGAAGCTGCATCGTCACCGGATGGGTGCAATAAGAAAATACTGTTTGCGTTACCTGAAGGAGATCGCAGAGTGAGCACAGTGCTCGAGTCTTGCAAGCGAGTCTCTGATAAGCAGCAGATATCGATCGAGAGGGTCTCCAATGTTCGGGCAAGTGCTGCCTGTTGACCGATTTGTAGCAGTGTGCGTACATTGAGGCATGCCAATCTGAAGGAGGATCGAGGGCTCCAAATGGAAGCCGATGAACTGGATTGGACCGCTTGCTTGGACATGGGCTTGTCGACAGGAGAGGAGTGACGCTCCGCGTTCACATGTGAGTTGAAATTAGAAGGTAAATGCCTAGCAAAGCATGTTGGGGGAGGGCCAAGAATCGGGGGGTTGAAAACTGGGGGGATATAAGTGAAGTTGGAAGGGGACGGTAAGAGTGAAAAAGCGTAAGAGGGGGAATAAGAAGATGGGAAGGTTTGAGCAGTAGCATCCAAACCCCTATCCACCCTGCTCGATGCAGCAGATAGGGCACCGTTGATTATCCTCTGCGGTGGCCAGAGCATCAAGAAATTGTTTGACGAAAGATTCATTGTATTGCGTAGGCAGGATACTGTCAGGTTGCCCAGGCCTAGACAGGAGAACGATTAGGGTTCTCAACCAAAGCCTTTGGTTCAAAAACCTGACCGCAAGGCAGCGGGTTTGGCGTTGGGCTACAAGGAGTCCATTTTAAGGAATAAGGTGCCACCCTCATTCCAACCCCCAACCTGGAGGACCAGGAGGCTGAGTTTGTCTGGCCTCTAACCATTGACCAATCTGGTATGAGTGACTCTGAAGGTGCAAAAGCACCACCCAGAGTAGCTCAATGGATCGCTGAGGCACACAAACCATCGCACCACGGTAAGGTCCAGCCTCATTGCCTCATTACTATCCATCTAGTAAAGACCAAGGTGAGAGCAGAAGGCAAGCAACCGGGCGTAATCCATGAAACGAACGTACTGAGCAACCAATGTGAGCTTGCTCCACGTACACTTCAAAGTGATGAGTAAGTGGCCGGCAATTAGTGAGCAGCCAACAGAAAAGACTCGGGATGATTAGAGACTAGAAGGTAGATAGGATTATTGTAACCGTCCTCCCTTTGATAAGCTGATGGGGGACATTTGTCCTGTTCCTATAGACCGTACTCAGCTGCCGTGTGATTAACCATCGATCAGTCCAGATTATTATTAGTTCAGATGCATGAGTAACAAGTACATGTACCACAGATAAATGAAAAACTCACTATCGTCATCAATGCCCTCCCTTAAGGGAACATTGATTGAATAGTACTTCCCGGCTTTGGCCCCGATTTCATACATATCACCTGGAAGAAAGCGGAAGACAACGAGTTATGTCAAGAGTAATTTCCCGACGTTTTCCATGGTCTCAAGATAAAATGCAGTGCCGGTTTCTTACAACTTGTGAAGGCAGACATTTATGACTTATTTGATCTGTGGTTATTTCCGAAATCGGCTAAATTAAAAGTGGGGAAAAATCACAGTTGCATGGTGTTAAGAAAAGTGTCAGAACTAAACAATGAAATGTGTGATTTTTCAACCTGAGTTCGTAGCAATAGTGACGTAACTTCAGGCGACTAAACTGTAACCAGATAAAATGCCTGAATCGCTAGTAAATGACGGCAACATTGGTAAAGAAAGCTATGAAAAGCGCACACCAGTGGGCTCCATTATTTCCAGACTGTATGATCACCCAAAGATACACAAATCAGATTTACCACTAA
>OX104069.1:98017381-98071896 GCA_944474145.2 Dicrocoelium dendriticum | reverse complement strand
ACACACAGACTGTGAGTCTGTTAAATAAATTACACTTCCTGCTTAATATTCTTCACCTTTCTTCTCCTGATATAGTACTAATTACAGAAACATGATGTTCAGCAGTGATGTCTGACACATTGTTCAGGATACTGGGTTATAACATCTTTCGTAATGACCGCCTTTATGATAGAGGTGGTGGCTGTATAATCAACGTCAAAGACAAATACTTGGTTCTGCCTCCGAATGAATCACTCCTACGGAAGCTTCCTGATTCGGTGTGGATTACAATTTCTATTAATAAAACAAATCTCTTAGTAGGTTGTATTTACAGACCCCCATCGTCTACACTCACCGTGACCGATGACTTTTTGGACACGTTTTCTTTTATTGCTGACCTCTCATACACTAATAAAATAATCGCAGGGGAATTTAATATATCCGAAATCCCATGGTCCCTTAACAATAAACCACAAAAACACAATCCTTTTATGTCTACTCTTGGTCGACTGGGATGGGTACAGCACGTCACAGGACCTACACGGCTTGGTAACACACTTGATCTAATATTTACTATGGGATGTTCGCATGTGTCCATATACATTAGTGATAATTTGCCGGGTAGTGATCATAACATCGTTGGTTGTTCTTTCCAAATTCTTTCTAAACCGACAGAATCAGTGATCAATTACCACCCATTCTCTTCTGTGAATTGGTCAATTTTCTCGGATCTTATAAGGTCTTCATATTGGGATCCATACTTCTTAGCACAGAATGTACAAATTGCTTGTACCGATTTCTACCACCGCATTCAGCTTTGTGTTGAAGCTGTGGCTCCAGAACGTACCAAGAAGTTGAAAAGGACTGCCGCACCTGCAGGTATCTCAAAAAAGGTAGCCACTAAGCTTCATAAAATAAAGAAAAAAATTTAGGAAAACAAACGATTTTACTCTGCTGATGCTCCACACCAGATTGCTTACAGCGTTACGCAAAGATCACCATTAAATGCTATGCTCTGAGGAAGTAATGGCACTGAAGGGCGCCAACGTGGTAGGCTGCATCTCAAATCTTTTGGACCGTAGGCAGAATAGAAAATCAAGTTGTATAAACACCATTGTAAACTCTGATAGAACTGCCATAACCGACGGTGCAATCATATGTTCTATCTTCAATGACTACTTTATGTCTACTTATAGCACTAATGCGAATGAAGTTCCTCAGCTTAAGCCGATACACAGAGGCAGTAATACACTCCAAACTGTTGAATTTACACTTAGTGACATATGTCGTCAACTCAGATTAGTTCGGCCATCATGCTCACCAGGCCCTGACAACATCCCTCCAATACTGGTCAAGCACGGAGGTCCAGACATCCTCCTGTTTTTGCTTAATATATTTACACTTTCCATGCTCAATGGGGAGTATCCTATACACTAGAAACAATCAACTATAATACCAAGACACAAAAGCGGATCTATGCAAGATGTAAAAAATTACCGCCCAATCCACCACACATCTATTATCCAGAATCATGGAGAGGATAGTTAAAGGACGCATAATAGAATATTTGAGTCCTATGAGCCTTCTCAGTAAACATCAGCACGGTTTTTTGAAAGGCAGGTAGTGCACTACCTGTCAGTTAGATTACCTTGATTGTGACTAGAGTAAGAGACGCCGGAAGTGCCATCATCGTAATATTTCTTGCCATCCAAAATGCTTTTGACCGTGTCCCACACAATTTATTGTTGCGGAAGCTTATGTCCTATGGTATCATTACTTCGCTTCTAGATTGGTTGTCTTCCTACCTCGAGGGTAGAAAGCAAGTAGTCAAAATCGGTAACTGCACATCTGAAGCCATTACAATCTCTAGTGGAATGATTCAAGGTAGCGTGCTAGGCCCGCTTTTATTCTTAATCTATTTCAACAATCTCCTTGATGAAATCTCGTATGGGAAGCCGTTCCTTTTCGCTGATGATGTTAAAATTGTTTTTTGTTCCGCCCCTGGGCAATGTAGTTCTAACTTACCCTATATTCAGTCTGAATTGTCCGCAATGGAGCTCTGGAGTAACTCCTGGAAGTTGCACTTTGCCACTGACAAGAGTAATCTGTTGTTCCACGGCTGTGGCCCCACTCTGAACATCCTTCCATTAAACGATACCCCTATTCCTGTGTGTGACGCAGTCCGAGACTTTGGTCTAAGATATTCTGCCTCATTTAACTTTTTAGAGCATGTTATATTCTTGCAGGCTTCTGCCAGAAAAGTGATCGCCTATATAAGTCGAACTCTTATTTTGAGGGATTCCAGGCTTCAAGCCTTTAAAATGTGTTAGGCCGAAACTTGAGTACTGTACTATAGTACATAGTAATCTGAGAAAAGTGGATATTATAACGCTGGAAAACACTCAACGATCATTCACAAAAAAGTTTTTGAACATGCCTAATACTATGACATACCGTGAGCATTGCGAGGCGCTAAATCTGGAACCGCTATGGCTACGCAGACTCAAACTTAATCTGTGCCTACATATAGTTGCACACTTGAAAATATATTTGAGAACGATCTTACTCCTATCAATTCGTCTAACCAATTCTGTTTTCTCCTTTAACGCACTGGTTCGTAGATGCACTACTCATTTCAAGCTGATGTCTCTGTACCATCGTGGTCACTTGTCAAGATTTTTCATCAAATTGTGACTAACCTATCGGCAAGCGCTTGTATTCATCATTATGCTTTATACTTCCTCATACTTTATCTTCTTCTTTGTTTCACCGTTGGTCATGACTGGGCTGATTTTTTGTGTTGACGGACTAAAGCTTCCAAAATAAAAAGGTATAATCATGCAAATCATATTACTACTGACTCGCTGGCTTAAAACAAAAAAGTGCCATACTTGATTGATCCGCATGACAGAACGGGCTGTGGCTTCATCGCCTATAATGTATGCATTAAACAGCCCCAAAAAAGAAAGACATTTGATACCTAGTTCTGATGGCATATTTACTATCTTGCCACACAGGCATAGAGGCAATTGGAGCATGGAAGTGCGGGTGAAACCCATCGTGGAAATACCCTGCATGGAAGCAAGTCCCCTGGGGACAGTTCCATGGATGACCGTATTACTTTACTTGAACTTTCCGTGAAATCTACATTTATTATTGTTCCCAGTTCTTTACTTTTTCCAAACTGCTAATCAATTCAGAAACCATATGGGAACCACTGATCAAAAGACGAATAATTAACTATATTATGCGATCACGTTGTACATGTTGATAAGACCACCCAATTGTTCTGTGCCTCGCACTGCTGAGGAATAAAACGTTTATTTTATTTTTATTTATAACTACCTCGGTCCAGGGTGTTATTATTTTGCACTGGAATGCGCATACTCCGCAGCAGTCGCAGAAATTCGTGTGTGGTGTTACCAAAAAATCCTAGA
This sequence comes from Dicrocoelium dendriticum, assembly GCA_944474145.2. Taxonomy (NCBI): domain Eukaryota; kingdom Metazoa; phylum Platyhelminthes; class Trematoda; order Plagiorchiida; family Dicrocoeliidae; genus Dicrocoelium; species Dicrocoelium dendriticum. The sequence goes on along the minus strand of OX104069.1, from coordinate 98,068,480 downwards.
ACTGGTCTCAAAGGTTACAAAGAAAGAGATGGCACAAAATGATATAAAATGCGTGAAAATGCAAGCACATGTGCGAATACAATTTGCGATGCATGAAATGAAGTGTCAGTAGAGCGGAGTTGGTCCACTTGTGGTACAAGCATAAAAGACGCCACGACGGAGAATTTATACATAAGATGAGCAGGCCAATAACATTGATAAATTCACAACATAACGTAAAACAGAAGTGAAAACACAGTGGAACTGATTTATCGTTGGTGTGTGTGCTGTAAGTGCCATCTTTTATATTAACTGCAGGCTATTTGAATCAAAATGTACGCCAGAGCCGCTCCGAGCACCTCTTCTCCGAGAGGTAAGCGCGAATTCCCATGTATATGGAACCACCAGGCAGTCAGTCCTGTGTAACTATTTATGATCTCCTTGATCACTCGTTCGCTGCACTAGCACATATTGACCATTTCATCATTGCCCAGAGTGTGACCTGTGTCCAAGCATTTCGATTCGGATGTCATATCGTGCTGCCGCTGTCCGTGCATCAAAATTTATGACTCGTCGCAATCTTAGTGCGCAGTACAGAGGCACTTGACTTGGCTATATAGACATCAGACTGCAACATGCCATACTCTACAGTTTCACACGAGATGAAACGTAATAAGATCCATCTGTCAGGTGGGAACACAGCGAGATATGAACATATGTTAGCGGGACTTGTAATTTAGGTGAGTCCCATTTAGACATCAAGTCAGCAGATAAGGGTGTTACGCAAGTGAAAATGCAATCAGTCTGTCAAGCTGAAGTGTGGCGCTTACAAGTGTTTCTAAATGGTTTCCACTTAATTAGTCAACATGAGATATCAGTTGACGTACCAAAGGTCCCTGTTATGGGGACCCAACGTCCCTATAATGATTACAGGCTTAAATTACGGAAGGCTGAAAACTCGATTCGTACAAGTGCACATGTACTCGGATCAGACAAAACGCACACGTTCAATCAGCCTTCCAACTCGTGAAACATTCACATTCGTTTAGACTTCGCACCCAGAAACAGTCTTGTTTCCAACCAAACACTCATTGTTGTATCCAAGTAACATTTATTTTCCGGACAACTCTCGCCAAACTACCAACATTCCTGCTCAGTTATGGACTTTGGCATATTTACATAAAACCATGTTTCTTGTTTCCAGGGTTTGCGTAAGCAAACCCTTCCAAGGGAAAACCCCCCTTCATCACCGTTTCGTGATATAAAAATGAGGCTGTAGAACGCTAGAATCGCCTTAGCTTTGGCCAGTAAAAGCGCCTGTGGCAAAAGGCCTGTCTTGTTCTTGATTCAGTCTTGGGTTGGGAAATCGTGCGTAGAAACCTTGCGTTCGGTCTAGGAACCCGTTCGACTCGCGTGAACTAATCTTTCGCGGCTAAGTTCCGAGAACCCACAGACTTCGAGATTGTCAGTTACCATGCTGTGCGAGAAAATAATTCTGAGTCTCGTTCGTTCATCCGACTAGGAGAGTTGGTATCACATTGTTAGAACCTGACGTATTCAAGAGGCAGTATTCAACAGCCCCTGGTTCGAGTTGTAGTACTGCAGTGTTGCGAACGGGCATTTGTTCACACCTGTGTATAGACTACCACAAACTGGATGGAGAAACAATAACCCTCATGAACCATAACACTATGTACGTGCATGAGTTTGGATTGAATATAAGAATAACAGCCATATTCCTCTAGATTTGGAAAATTATAAGTAACCAATACGACTGTCAGTGGTTAGTTAGCGTTTGGATGTGAACCTAAACGGCAGCCTTAAAATTAGTCAGAAGTGTGGGCATCAACATTAGATAGAAACAGGTATGAAAATACGGAAGCAAATGTCATCAATATGATTAGCAGATGGAATGATGCACAAATAATTGATAGCGTAAAACACTGATGACTTATGGTTACTGTGTATTGTAGATGCCGTCTGCTATATGCATTAGTAGGCGATAACGTCACACATTCTCTGATGGCCCCTTCAACGGCATCACATTACCAAAACATCTAGTGAATTCAGCTGCTCCCTGTTCAACAAACGGCTTTCGAAAGTGTGTGCAAACTGTTTATCAGATTCACAAGAAGTAGCTTGCACAACATCTAATTACTCAATCGTAGGCAAATGTGGCTGTCTAATCTATCGTGGCGATAAGCTATTTATGTAAGCGACAGATTCGCTTGGGGCTCGAGTGCCACGTAACAACTCCCTGTGTCCAATCAAGAAAGGAAGCCGAGACGTTACCTACAGTACAACTAAACAAAATATAACTCAAGCGCAATATGTACATACCTCAGTCCCAGAACAATCGGATCTTTGCAAGGCACAGAAAGAAGGCAAATCACCTCAGTTGCTACCGTTCAACATGATCACAATACAAAGTACTGCGCGGAATTGGCTCGCCCTTTAAATGCATTCAACAACCGTACGGGATTGGTTAGCTACACACCGCATCAAATGGTGGGTATAGTGTGTGTCTCCGGGCCAAGGCAGAATGAAGGGAATAACACGATGGATGACAACCACTGACTGGGGAATATCTCAGATGGGTATGTAGTGGGACACCTGGGCGTTACACAGTATGGGCACTATGATATCTACCAGCGGGGGTTGGAATGGAACCATTTAGACATGGCTAGGAAAACAATGAATGTCAGATAAAATTATCCGAAGCAAATCTCCATACCCATGGTGCGATTTGCAATGAAAACATCGAACATTACAAAGCTAATCGCATGGAGTAGACAAATAATGGGTATCAAGAGCCTCGGCAGATGGCGCAGATAAGGTGGTTGGTTGACGTATGATCTTCCCATCCAGTCTCCGGTACTCGTGATAATTTCGCCGCTTAAAATTTACTCAGAACCCATCACCATACGTCTCGGTTACAGCTATTCTGCGCCACAGATCAATTGTTTCTGTGCGTGGATTTATTTTTCAAAGAAATATGTACTAAAGCACTGCCGTACCACTACAGTTGCACTTACCTACTTCTAGATCAATCCAGAGGATTGGCCATTTCGAATGCAAATTCTAGCATGCACCACGATAATAGCTGCCTTTCCTAAGCGCACCTAAGTTCACTATGACGGATGAACAGCGGGAAATAGAGCTACACTCACTCTCTTGGCTAATATGTGGAACAGAACATGTAGTATGAGCAGCAGCATGTTAATCGCTAGTCAGTTACTTGCCGGGATTGTTCAGTTACTTGTGGATTTTTGTGAGTAGTGTAATGTTCGTAGAAAGTAGAAGTCACGATTAAACTTCACACAATAATCTGCCTCGACGGGGAATCGAACCCCGGTCCCACGAATTTCCGGTCCGCTGCTCTACCACTGAGCTACCGAGGGCTGACGATTAGGTGCGCAATTTAATACATGACTTCTGCTTGGGGCGCGACGTATTGCCAATGAGCTCACAGTATCTGTTCTGGTGTTGCAGATTGGCTCACGCACTCGTCACTTCCCAATGGACCGAAGTAGCTGTCCTTCTGATGTCTAAAGGGCGATGGTAGATTATTTGTGGATGTTTGTGAGTAGTGTAATGTTTGTAGAAAGTCGAAGTCACGGTTAAACTGCACACAATAATATGTCGAGGCAGACTATTGGGTGCAGTTTAATCGTGACTTCAACATTCTACGAACATTGTTCAATTAATCCGGATGAGCCAAAGTGTGGAAACTTGCAAACAGGATTTGTAGAGCCTTGAACCCCGAGATTCCAAACTGTATTCCAAAGCGAGGAAGCTTTGTAGAGTACTTGGGCTAAAGGGATAATAGTTGATCACTCACCCGAATGCAAGAACCAATGTGGAAAGTAAGCGCTTGGTAGCCTGAAGCTAACGAGGTCCCAACGTCGGACGTAACATGATACGGTCGTAAAACACGTGTGCACTGTTCTGAATTTTCAGTGCCTGTGTGTGACAGGCCTCAAGCAGATCCCAATGGGTATTTGCAATCGCACTCCCGAGCTGGATTTGCCCCCCCCCACTAGCTTGTGGGTCAGACTGTTGAGCCAAAGGCTCCGGGTGAAGTCCCTCAGGCGAACCTCCATATACCTCATTGCCTTGTGGGTTAGACCGTTGAGTCAAAGGATAGGGGCAGAGCACCTCGAACAAAACCCCTCTGTCTGAATAGGCAACCATTGATTATCATCTGACCTCTCAACCACACCGGCAATACACAATCCTCTTGCTTTGCTCTCAAATATTTTCTCCCCTGTCTATTGAGCAAGAGACTGCCGCTGACCTTGCAGCGGCTGTCATCGATACGCGTAGCTCCATGTAGTAAGACCAGCCTTATTGCAGCGTTATACATCCTACCTTTCAATGACAGTTTGACATCCCACCGTTTCCATAAATGGTGGAACATCTGTAAAGCCACACTGGTTTTGCTGACACGCGAAGCATCTTCCTCGGTGGTGTGACCACCAGAGGTGGCACAGATACCAAGGTAAGTGAACCGATCCACCACTTCCAGTGCCTGTCTGCTGATTGCCAGAACTGGTGGCGTATCAGTCCAGGCCTGTACTTTGAAGGTGCGAAGCACATAACGAAGTGTACAGTGCAACGCACCAATCTATCCAATATTGTTTGCTTAGTAACTGCGTCAGACCCCAGGAGAGATATGTCATCCACACACTCCAGTCGTTCATCTGACAGAACTTCTACTTGTGTAGTCTGAAAGAACCGAGCCATTGATCATTTCCATCACAATGTCAAAAGGAAAGGATATGTAGGACAACCGTGGCTAACTCCACTTGTCGTGTGGAACTCAGGACCCTTCCTATAGACCATTATAACACCTTGGGAACTACGACACAGACATTTGATTGAGTGTTTTCCAAGTACCCCCTTCACTGATAGGCAGCGCAACAAGCTAACGTGGTCAACAGAGAGCTTTCGGGTAGAACCAAACCACCATAGTCGGTTGTCTGTAAGTGTGCCTACATTAACACATGACGAAAACTAAATAGGTGGTCTATGCAACCCCGACTAGGGCGGAAGCCAGCATGACTTCCATTTGGTTCTAATGGGGACCGGTAAGTCGTCGGAAAATGATACATGTGAGAAGTTTGGAAGCAATGGAAACAAGGCTAATGCCTCGCTGATTTTCGCATAAAGTCCTTTGATCTTTTCCGAAGATGGACATAACAGTTGATAATCGCCAGTCAGAAGGCACCACCTCATTATCCCAAAGCATGCCGAATGGAGCAGCAAATGCAGTCAGCGAAGTCCGCTCTAAGTTTCAGTCAAAAGGAGAAAGGTCGTAGGGTACAAGAGTTTTGATTTGTTTCGATACGGAAAGCTAATGTCGAATCTCTTCGAAAATGGCTGGTGTGATTCAGAAAGCGGAAGAGTCGCAACAAGCCTGTAGAACTGATCATCAGACTTGCGCCCAAGAGGATAGCCGAGTTTGCGTAGGGAACCGAACAACACTCGCAATTTCCTTAGTCCACGCGCAATTTGCGGTGGTTGCGTGGAAGCGAAGCGTCGGCGTACTGCTATAACCTTTTATATGGCTACTCAGTACGGTTTAGAGTGAATCAACCGTTCATATTCCAGCTACTATCTCGCTTAGGGCTTTCCTGGACCCGTATTCCGGATGAGCTAGAAACGAACTCAGCTGTTTATGATAGCACTGACTTTCTCTGTGCACGCGCATCTTAACGATCGCTGAATACGCACACTTACTCCGATTGGTCCTTTGCACACACACACACACACACACACGCATGCATATCCGGACGCCTCGTAACTTGTAGCAGGTCAGTTTTTAGTACTTTGTTCCTGTCCGTGTGCCGCCTTCTTCATTCTGGTTAAGGGCCGATATACGTACTACCAGGAGAGAGACGTGACATTGGGCGATTGGGGTTAACATGTTGATGGCAAACGCTCCACCGGTCTTCTGGTCTTGTTCTACCAACACACCTACCTTGGATACTTGGAATCGATGGTGGAAAACACGTATTCATTATTTGGAACGGTTACCAATCTTGAACTCAGCAGTATCTCTTAAGGAGAGAAATAGACTTTCACGACAGTTTCTTGGAGATGAGGATCAAAGATATTTTGATGCTCTCTGTACTGACGACATCTATCCTACCAACTGTCTTGCCAGCGCTTTGGACACATGAAGTGCTCTTTGGGGAGTTAGTCAAAATGTGACTACGGAAAGATATGTAATGTGTCGGAGCCCCAATAAATGCTTTTCGCCCGCTTACAGTAGTGAGAACACACACGACAATCTAGGTAGAAAAACTATGTTACATGTCACACACCAAACTGGCCACCTAGCGTCCGTGAATTCAAACCAACGGCATACTTCAAATCAAGGCATCTACAAATGCTATGCAGAAAAGAAGACATTTGTTCAATTAAGGCTGGTCATTCCAGCAGCAAAGGATCGATGCGGTGTCACGAACGACCGAAATGCACAGAGTAAGGGGAAAAGCCATTAAGCGTAAGATTCAGTGTCAACACAAGCTAGTCACAAATGTGACGCAACAGAAACGTGTGTGGGGAACCGTAAAAGAGGGCGGGATGAAGAGGGGTGAGTGGGACAAACTCACAAAACAACAGGGAATGGTGGAGTTTTCTTACCACCGCTATAACAGTAATACGTCTCCAAGCTGTCTCAGAAATCAGATGAAAGTGTGAAAGAGTTCATTGCTCGTGTGCTGCAAGCAGTACCTGACTGTGAGTACAATGAAATCGATCCAGCGAAGTTTGAAGAAACCATGCTACTCTAGTGCGTGATCAAACCAGAACACCCAGGAGAAGCTCTGTTCGCACGATGATTGTTCGCTGACGTGGGAGACGGCGTGTTCTATCGCTAGGCAAAGAAAACCTTACTCAACAACTAACAATATTCACTCTGAGACTCATCAGAGGAATTGTGATAGGTGAACAGTACTCAAAAAATAAGGCGGGTATCAACTAGACTCAATTCATTGTAGTGCTAGTTGTGGTGAACAGCACATTTGTCCATTTGACTGTCGACATCAAAAGACCGTATGACAGAACTGCGGGAAGATGAGACACCTGGCGCGGATGTGCAGATCGGTCAAAGGGCATTTAGGTGGGGCTTACCGGGACCCAGACCCATCAAAAGCGAGTAGAATGTTAGCGAGCGAGTTGCATTCCATATGGTCGAATATCTTTACTAATATGCGGCCAGCACACAGAGATAGAGATCGGTACAAGAACATCTGTGACAACAATTGGGGAAGTGCTGTAAAAACACCCACACTTATCCTCTTGCAGTTCTGCTCTTTGTACGTACACGGGCGAACCCATACGTGTTCTTGGTAAATGCTTCGTAGTGCACAATAAACTGACAGGATACAAAAGCTTCCTGTATATGTGATCGCTGGAAACCATCGCAATGAGGCTGGACCATACCGTGGTGCGATGGTTTGTGTGCCTCAGTGATCCATTGAGCTATACTGGGTGGTGCTTTTGCGTCTTCAGAGCCACTCATACCAGATTGGTCAATGGTTAGAGGCCAGACAAACTCAGCCTCCTGGTCCTCCAGGTTGGGGGTTGGAATGAGGGTGGCTCCTTATTCCTGAAAACGGACTCCTTGTAGTCCAGTGCCAAACCCGCTGCCTTGCGGACAGGTTTTTGAACCAAAGGCTTTGGTTGAGAACCCTAATCGTTCTCCTGTCTAGGCCTGGGCAACCTGACAGTATCCTGCCCACGCAATACAATGAATCCTTCCCCAAACAAATTTCTGATGCTCTGGCCACCGCAGAGGATAATCAACGGTGCCCTATCTGCTGCATCGAGCAGGGTGGATAGGGGTTTGGATGCTACTGCTCAGGCCTTCCCATCTTCTTATTCCCCATCTTGCGCTTTTTCACCCTTATCGTCCCGTTCCAGCTTTACTTTTATCCCCCTGTTTTCAACCCCCAATTCTCGGCCCTCCCCCACCTTGTTTCAATAGTCGCTTGTCTTTTAGTTTCAACTCACAGGCGAACGCAGAGCGTCATTCCTACACTGTCAACAGGCCCATGTCCAAGCAAGCGGCCCATTCCAGTTCATCGGCTTCCATTTGGAGCCCTCGATCCTCCTTCAGACTGGCATGCCTCAATGTTCGCACATTGCTTCAGATTGGTCAACAGGCAGCACTTGCCCGAACATTGGAGACCCTCTCGATCGATATCTGCTGCTTATCGGAGACCCGCCTGCAAGACTCAAGCTCTGCGATCCCCTTCAGGTGACACTAGCAGCACTTTCTCATTGCGCCTATCCGGTGACGATGCAGCTTCGAGCACCGGCCAAGCCGGTGTTGGTATTGCCCTGAGTCCCCGGGCTGAAGCTGCTCTGGTTGATTGGATTCCAATCAGTAGCCGGATGTTTGCGGTCCGATTGGCTGGCTCGTTCAAAACTTCGAAGTCGCGCGGGACTAACAGGTGTCTATTCGTTATCGCTGCCTATGCACCCACAAACTGTAGCGATGACTCGGTAAAAGACGACTTCTATCGCCAACTGAACGAACTCCTTGGCCACAGAAGAAGCTCGGACACTGTAGTGCTGGCTGGGGATCTGAACGCTCAAGTTGGAAAATTATCCACAGATGAGCTGCATCTGGGCGGCCAACATGGTATAGGCTCCCGTAATGATAACGATGAGCGGTTACTTCATTTGTGTGAGGATGCTCGCTTATTTCTTGCGAGCACTAATTTCCGACACAGCACCCGCCGGAGGGTGACTTGGCGCCCACCAGCCTCGAACCAGCTATGGACGCAAATCGATCACATTGCTATCAGTTACCGCTGGAGAGGCTGCGTCCAGAACTGTCGCTCGATTTGGAGCACAGGTGTTGACACCGATCATGCACTTGTATGTGCTGACCTGCGGATGCGCTTTGGCGGACGCCCGCGACGACGTTGTGAGCGCATTGACACCGGCAGACTGGTGAATCCAGCTGTTCTGAACGCCTATCAAATTACGCTGTCATCCGAGTTGGATAAACGCTCACTGGATGCAATTGAAGCTCACTGGTCTCATATGCAACAGGCCTTACTAGCAGCAGGCAAATCCTCATGTGGTATGTCTCATCGCCAACATGAACATTGGGTTTCTTCACAGTCTTTGGAACTTATAGATGCTCGCCGGCATATTCCGGCTGGAAGCGAACACAATGAAACTCGCAAAGAGCTCCGGGCAAAACTCCGTGCTAGCCTGAAGAGAGACCGCGAATCCTGGTGGTCTCGTCGTGCAACAGAGATGGAAATGGCCGCTGCCCTTGGTAACCATCGTGAGTTATTCCGTCTGATACGGGAAACGGGCAGCAGGAGACCTGGTGTTAGTGAAACTATACGTGACGAGAGTGGACAGCCTATCCACAATTTATCAAAACGCCTGGAACGTTGGGCTGAGCACTTTGAAAGGCAATTTAATCGACCGGAATTGTTAGATTTCTCGCCGACCAGTGATCGCCCTGCTCCGTGGGCTGTTCCTTTGGATCCACCCTCTCGCTCAGAAGTCGAACATGAGATCGAACTGTTGAAGCTAAATAAAGCCGCGGGACCTGATGACCTTCCTCCAGCCCTTTTCAAATTCGGGGGACCTGCTCTTGTGGATGATTTACACGAGTTACTAGTGAGACTGTGGGAGCAGGAAACTGTCCCAACCGATTGGAGCCGCTCCATCATAGTCCCAATTTTCTAAGGAGGCTCACGATCGGAATGCGGCAGCCATAGAGGAATCAGTCTGATCTCCATCGCCTCCAAATTGCTTGCCTCTGTCATCCTTCACAGACTGACTGGCACTCGTGAAAGCCAGATTGGTGAAGAGCAAGCTGGATTTCGTCGACGTCGTAGCTGCATTGACCACATCTTCACCTTGCGTCAGTTGTTGGAGCACCGTCACATATATTGGAGGCCCACCGTTGTCGTGTTCCTCGATATCAAAGGTGCATTCGATTCGGTGGATAGACATGCACTTTGGGACTGTCTACTCAGGAAAGGTGTACCCGAGAAATATGTTAATATTAGCCGAGCATTATATGCGCGTAGCTCGGGCAGAGTGAGGGCTTACGGCAAGTTGTCGTCGCCCTTTAATATCTCCAGCGGCGTGAGACAAGGATGCCCGCTGTCACCTTTCCTCTTCAACCTCGCTGTTGACGAAGTCATGGAAATCGCGTTCACAGGACACGACTTAGAAAAATGTGGGGCTACTCCCAGGAGAACGACTTCTTGACTTAGAGTATGCTGATGATATTGCCCTCATCTGTGACAGCTCACAAACGTGCCAAGCGGCACTGGACAGATTAGCACTAGCTGCCCGTCACTTCGGGCTTTGCTTCGCACCAGCGAAGTGCAAAGCGTTTCTCCAAGATTGGTCTGGACCGCCTCCTACGCTGACCCTTGGTGGGGATCAGCTAGAAGTCGTTCAAAAATTCAACTACCTGGGAAGTTGTATCAGCGCCCGTGGGATTGAAGATGAAATCACGAGTCGTATAGCAAAAGCTCGGGGCGCTTTTGCTAACCTTCGCCACTTATGGCACCGGCGCGACATCACTCTTGCCCTGAAGGGTAGAGTGTACAATGCAGCAGTACGTTCGACCCTATTGTATGGTTGTGAAACCTGGCCGCTTAAAGCAGCGGACCTGAAGAGGCTAGTTACGTTCGACCACCGGTGCCTTCGTAATTTAGCTCACATTTGGTGGGAACACCGCGTGAGTAACGAGCGTGTTCGACGCCTTGTTTATGGCACAGGAAAAGGAAATGAACCGCTCAGCACCGTTATTTCACGCATCAGGCTCCGATGGCTCGGCCACGTGTTACGCATGCCAGCCCACCGACTTCCGCGACGTGTGTTGTTTGCGCGCCGGGGGTGTGGATGGAAGAAGAGGAGGGGTGGCCAAGCGATGACTTGGTCCAGAGGAATGAAGACCCTCACTTCTGAGCTGGCCTCGGTTGGAGCGTCTCGGCTCCCTGGTTGGGGTCCGAAAGACGATGAACACGTTTGCTTGGACACACTTGCTGATATGGCTAGGAGCCGACCTCAGTGGCGTTCGTGCTGTGAGGTTCTTTGTCCCACCCCATCCCTTTCAGCCTCCCCCTCCAACCACGATCTCATTACTTAGCCTTATATAATTTTGCATAATAATTTTTTTGGGTGCACAGCAGCCGGTTGGTAGCGTACCGGAACGATGCCCATCCGTTACCGGTAACTCAGCCAGCTTTCCCCAGTTGTCTTTTTTTCTCTCCTTTTTTCATTGTATTGCGGCACAGTAGCTGAGGTGTTTCCCACCTCTAGCTAACGTGTATGATGATGATGATCGCTGGAAATCGCCCGAATCTGATAGGAAGAGACTGGATGCATGCATTCCAAGTTACGGTGAACGTAGTAAAAGCTGTCACTGAGATCTCGGAAGTTGAAGCCTTACTAAAACAACACTCAGATATTTTGCCGAGGAAGTTGGAAGGATTTCAGGCTACGATAAAATTGAAAGAAGGCGCTCGGCCAAATTCCACTAATGCGCGCACACTACCATACTCTATGAAGCCTAAAGTCGAATAGGAATTAAATCGCTCGCAAGCCCAGGGTATTATTACGCCCGTACAATTTTCCGACTGGAAAACACCAATTATGCGTGGCCAAACCTAACGGCTCGGTACAGACTTGTAGTGAGTATAAAATGAGTGTCAATCAATCCACAATGCTAGTCAAGTACCCGTTAACACATACTGATGATTTGCATACAACACTGGAAAGTGAGGATATTTGCCAAAATTGATCTCAGTCAAGTGTACTCGCAGACAGTACTCGACGAGCCTTCGAGGAAGCTTCCTAAGATCATCAGACATATGGGACTAGCCCAATATACTCGATTGCCTTTTGGCATTAGTTCTGCTCCTGGAATCTTCCAAAAGATTATTGACGACCTAGTGAAGGGCATAAGTTTTGCTTGTGCCTATATGGATGATACTTTTATCTCCGGACGCTCTGAAACAGAACAACTTCGTACTCGAGTGTACAGAACGGAACGGATTTGGATTCAGAAAATCCAAATGCAAGTTTCTTTCTTCTGTTTGTCAACTTGGATACCGGCTTGACAAATACGGGTTACATGCTTTTAAATGACAAGGTGAAACCAATTTTCGAAAGACCAGAGTGGAAGAACTTCGTTCATTCCTAAGCAAGCTGTCCAATTATCACCGCTTTTGGAGTAACGGATTTGCGGTATGGTCTCCACTAAATGAAAGTTTGCACAAAAATGAACTATGAGGTTGGGGACCTAGTCAGCGGGAAGGTTAAGCAAGTTCTTACTTCACCACCAACGTTACGATTCCAATAAACTACTCATATCCTTCAATGTGACGCGTCCTTTGTGGAGTCGGAGCTGTCCTGTGCCACCGCATAAACGATGGTTCCTTACATCCCATGGCATTCGCATCGCGCGCCCTACAAACACCAGAGAACTACTCACAACTAGATAGGAAAGCCCTAGATGTAATCTTCGGGGTAAAGAAGTTCGACCAGTGCCTATGGAGGAATTTCTTCGAGCTGAACAGGGATCATACATCATTACTATCGTTACTGGGAGAAAACAAGGGCACTGAACAGATGGTATCACTCAGAATGCAAAGATGAGCTGCAACTTCGAGTGCTTAGTTACATCACGCGTGTCAGAAATCGCATAGCCGATGTGTTTAGCCGCCTGCCAATAACCGAAAGGACATATGAACACGGTCTTCTGTTTGAATTGGTTAATTAAATGAAAGATCAATACACAAGGCCGACACGAAGTGCGACAATCCGTCAATGGACGGACCAAGACCCAATACCGTCAATGGTGAAACGCTTTCTGACGGTGGGTTGGACCACTGAAGGAACAGCTGATTTACAGCCGTTCATAATTCGCAGGAACGAATTGAGCCTATTCGACGACAGTTTTTGAACTCTCGGTTGGTCCAACCTGTGGAGGCGCGTTCACAGATCCTCAAAGAACTACATGATGCTTATCCAGGTGTGGTAAGAATGGAAACTTTAGCAAGTACGTACTGCTGGTGGCCCAAGATCGACTCAGACACAGAAAACTTATAGAGGAATTGCGACCCTTGTCAGGCTCATTAACGTAACAAACTACCCGGCCCAGTGCACCCTTGGCATCGGCCCGACAAGCAGTGGCAGCGGATTCAAGCTGACTAATTCAGACCGACCAATAAGATAATGTTTTTTACTTATTGATGCACCTTTTAATTGAATCGATGTTGCTTAACCGACATCGGAAGCCACCAGTAACAAAACGCGCTCTTCATTCGCTACATTTGGCATTCCGGAAACCTTATGCACAGACAATGGTTCACCCTTTATTAGTGCTGAATTCAAGAAATATGCCACCAATAACGGAATCCAGCACATTAAATCGGCCCCGTACCGCCCGACATCAAACGGGTTACGTGTCGTATAAACTGTAAACAAGATTTACAAAAGCAGCGAACGCGCAGACCTTACAAGCAAAACTAGATCGCTTCTATACCATTTTCACTTTAAATTGGACATTTTGCAAACCACATTGGACACTTTGCAAACCACTTTGGACAATTTACAAAACATATTGGACATTTTGCAAAACAAATTGGACACGTTGCAATCTAAGTAGCAACTCGCCAATTTGTTGGTAAGAAACGAGCAGTAAGACTGCTGAATGATGTTCAGAATATACATTGTGATGACGCTAATACACCGGCATTGTGTAAGCAGCGGGCTACACTGTAAAACATTTCCTTGATCGTGAGCAGCGACCGAAGTTCTGAACTACGCTCCCCTCTCCCCATTGACATTCGCCTAGTTGGTGTGCAGTGCCCATACGCATTAACCTGTGTAGGTGTGTGACAATGGGAAAATCAGACGTCCGAATCGTAATTGTGTATCAATCATTTTGTGAGTGGATTGCGATGCGCAATCTCAATGTGCACCGTCCCATCGCAATGAGGCTGGACCTTACCGTGGTGCGATGGTTTGCGTGCCTCAGAGATCCATTGAGCTATGCTGGGTGGTGCTATTTTTTGCACCTTTAGAGCCACTCATACCAGATTGGTCAATGGTTAGAGGCCAGACAAACTCAGCCTCCTGGTCCTCCAGGTTGGGGGTTGGAATGGGGGTGGCTCCTCATTTCATAAAACGGGCTCTATAGTCCAGTGCCAAAACCCGCTGCCTTGCGGTAAGGTTTTTGAACCAAAGGCTTTGGTTGAGAACCCTAATCGTTCTCCTGTCTAGGCCTGGGCAACCTGACAGTATTCTGCCCACGCAATACAATGAACCTTTCCTACAACAATTTCTTGATGCTCTGGCCGTCGCAGAGGATAATAAACGGCGCCCTATCTGCTGCATCGAGCAGGGTGGATAGGGGTTTGGATGCTACTGCTCAGGCCTTCCCGTCTTCTTATACCCCTTCTTGCGCTTCTGCATCCTTATTGTCCCGCTCCAACTTTACTTATATCCCCCCCATTTTCAATCCCCCAATTCTTGGCCCTCCCCCAGCTTACTTCAATAGTCGCTTGTCTTCTAATTTCAAATCACACACAATCGCAGGGCCTCGCTCCAATCCAGTCGATAAGTCCATGTTCAACCAAGCGGACAACGTCAGTTCATCCGTTTCCCTTTGGAGTCCTCGTGTCTCGCTAAGATTGGCATGCCTCAACGTGCGCACTTTGCTGCAGATTGGCCAACAGGCAGCACTTGCCCGCACACTAGAGACCCTATCGATCGATATTTGCTGTTTATCAGAAACCCGCCTGCAAGATTCGAGCTCCGTGCTTACCCTGAGATCCCCCACATGCGACACTGGCGGCACATTCGCATTGCGCCTATCTGGCGATGATGCAGCTTCAAATGCCGGTCAAGCTGGCGTCGGCATTGTTTTGAGTCCCCGGGCTGAAGCTGCCCTGCTTGATTGGATCCCAGTAAACAGTAGGATGTGCGCCGTTAGATTAGCTGGCTCGTTCCGTGCTACGAAGTCGCGCGGGGACAAACGGTGCCTGTTTGTCATTGCGGCCTACGCCCCTACAAACTGTAGCACTGATTCGGTAAAAGATGATTTCTACCAGCAACTTCACGAGCTCCTTTGTTACAGAAGAAGCACGGATACTGTGGTGCTGGCTGGCGATCTAAACGCCCAAGTCGGAAAATTGTCCTCTGATGAGCTTCATCTGGGCGGCCAACATGGTGTAGGCTCCCGTAATGATAATGGTGAGCGATTGCTCCAGCTGTGTGAAGATGCTCGCCTGTTTCTCGCGAGCACTAATTTTCGACACAGCACCCGCAGAAGTATGACTTGGCGGCCACCAGCCTCGGGCCAGTCATGGACGCAAATCGATCATATCGCGATCAGTTACCGCTGGAGAGGCTGTGTCCAAAACTGTCGCTCGATTTGGAGCACGAGCGTGGACTCTGACCACGCACTTGTATGTGCCGACCTCCTGGTGCGTTTCGGTGGACGTCCGCGACGTCGATGTGAACGGATTGACACTAGCCAGCTGGCGAAGCCAGATGTTCTGAATGTGTACCAAGATGCGCTGACATCTGGGCTGAGTAAGCGCCCACTAAACACCGTTGAAGATCACTGGTCGCACACTCGTCAAGCGTTGCTATTAGCAGGCATGTCTTCATGTGGCAAAACAAATTGCAAAACCGGACATTGGGTCTCTACACAGTCTCTGGAACTTATGGATGCTCGCCGACGTATTCCGGCTGGAAGCGAATACAATGAATCTCGCAAAAATCTCAGGGCGAAACTACGTGCTAGCCTAAAGAAGGACCGCGAAACCTGGTGGTCTCATCGTGCATCTGAGATGGAAACAGCCGCTGCCATTGGTAATCATCGTAAGTTATACCGTCTGATACGGGCAACAGGCAGCAGGAGACCTGGTGTTAGCGAGACCATACGCGACGAGAGTGGGCAGATGATCCACAGCCTGTCAAAACGCTTGGAGCGTTGGGCTGAACACTTTGCTATGCAATTTAACCAACCTGAGTTATCACTTTCTTCGGGCATTGAGCGCCCTTCTCCTTGGGCCGTCTCCTTGGATCCGCCCTCACGCGCAGAAGTCGAACGTGAGATCAGGCTGTTGAAATTGCATAAGGCCGCAGGAGCAGATACTATTCCTCCAGCCCTCTTCAAGTTCGGTGGACCTGCTCTAATAGGTGATCTACACGAGTTGCTAGTAAAACTTTGGGAGCAGGAGACAGTCCCGACAGACTGGAACCGCTCCGTCATTGTCCCAATTTTCAAGGGAGGCTCCCGTTTGGTATGTGGCAATCATAGAGGGATCAGTCTGATTTCGATTGCCTCTAAATTGCTTGCCTCTCTCATTCTCCACAGACTGACTGGCACTCGTGAAAGCCAAATTCGTGAAGAGCAAGCCGGATTTCGTCGAGGTCGGGCTGCATCGACCACATCTTCACATTGCGTCAAGTGTTGGAGCACCGCCATGTTTATTGGCGACCCACCGTTGTCGTGTTTCTTGACATAAAAGGTGCCTTCGACTCAGTCGATCGATGTGCCCTTTGGGACTGTCTGTTGAGGAAAGGTGTGCCTGATAAATATGTAAACATTATCAAAGCGCTGTACGCACATAGTTCGGGCAGGGTGAGGGTTTATGGCAAACTCTCGCCACCCTTCAGTATCACCAGCGGTGTGAGACAAGGATGCCCGCTGTCACCTTTCCTCTTCAACTTCGCTATTGATGAAGTCATGGAAACAGCGTTCGCTGGACACGACCTAGAAGGTGTGGAGCTACTCCCTGGTGAGCGACTTCTTGACTTGGAGTATGCAGACGATATTGCCCTAATCTGTGACAGCTCCCAAACATGCCAAACAGCACTGAACCGATTAGCACTGGCTGTCAGTCGTTTTGGGCTATGCTTTGCTCCATCAAAATGCAAAGTACTTCTCCAAGATTGGCAGGGACCCAATCCTGCGCTAACGCTTGGTGGTGATCTGCTAGAAGTCGTTCAGAAATTCAAGTACCTGGGCAGCTATATTAGCACCCGTGGGATTGAAGATGAGGTTACGAACCGTATAGCAAAAGCTCGAGGTGCTTTTGCCAATCTCCGCCACCTGTGGCGCAGACGCGACATTACTCTCGCCCTCAAGGGCAGAGTTTACAACGCAGCCGTCCGTTCAACTCTCCTATATGGCTGTGAAACCTGGCCCATCAGGTCGACAGACATGAAGAGACTCGTCACGTTCGATCATCGCTGCCTTCGCAGCTTAGCTCATGTCTGGTGGGAACACCGCGTGAGCAATGAGCGTGTTCGACGTCGCGTATTTGGTGCAGGAAGAGCGAGTGAACCGCTCAGCACGATTATATCACGCACCAGGCTCCGATGGCTGGGCCACGTGTTACGCATGCCAGCACACCGACTCCCACGACGTGCATTGTTTGCGCGTTGTGGGTGCGGTTGGAAGAGGAGGAGGGGAGGCCAAGTGATGACTTGGTCGCAAGAAATGAAAACCCTCACTTCGAAGTTGGCGTCGGTTGGTGCATCCCGACTGCCTGGCTGGGGTCCTAAGGACGGTGAACACGTTTGGCTGGACACACTTGCTGATATGGCTAGGAGCCGGCCCCAATGGCGTTTGTGTTGTGAGTTCCTTTGTCCATCCCCCTCCTGTTTAGCATCCCCCTCCAATCACGATCTCAATCGTTAGGCATAATATGACTTTCTTTTACGGCAGCCAGCTGTTAGCTCTCCGGAACGATGTCCATCCGTTACTGGGGACTCAGCGGGCGTGCCACTGTTTGTTTGTTTTTTCTTTTCTTGCCTTTTGTATTGCGGCACAATGGCTGAGGTGTTTTCCACCTCCAGCTAACGTGTAATGATGATGATGATGATGTGCACCGTTATTCTCATTAGAGGGAACCTTGTCCGATTCGGTCAATGTGACCATGTCGGATGAAGCAGGTAGGCGGTGTCCCAGCTTCGTCCGTCTCTCTATTAGGTTTCGCAACTGCCACGTTATTGTATCAGCGTAGGCTGTAATGACCCCCAGCAAAACCAGTCTAGATCTAGAGCCTATTGTTGCAACATAGCAACTACTGAGGGGTGGGTCGATTACACGATGTTCAGGCCACATTGTGGTCTCGATAATGTAACCGAACTGTGTACGTAGCGGGTGATTGTGTAAGACCTTCTCTTGACAAGAGTGCAGTTCGCCTCGGTCAAAATCGGTGACCTATTTTCCCCTATATATTCTGAACATCATTCAGCAGTCTTACTGCTCGTTTCTTACCAACAAATTGGCGAGTTGCTACTTAGATTGCAACGTGTCCAATTTGTTTTGCAAAATGTCCAATATGTTTTGCAAATTGTCCAAAGTGGTTTGCAAAATGTCCAATGTGGTTTGCAAAATGTCCAATTTAAAGTGAAAATGGTATACACGCCTACCGTTCGACGCCCACTGAGACTACTGGTAAATCCTCGGTGGACTTGATGTTCGGCAGGAATCTTAAGAAGAGGTTTCACTTGTTCACCAACTCAAGCGGTGGAGTAGAGGAGCGACAGAAGAAATCTATACCTAGAAGAGATAAAGACGGGTTACATTCAAGGAACGTCAATCAGTTTACAGCCGGTTACCGCATGAATAGTCTTGGCAAGCTGCAACCACAATCGATTCGGCAGGGACTAAATGGGACTTGCAGCTTGCGGACGGGCGAACCGTCCGTCCACACTCGGCGCTGACACACCAGCCGAAGCGCAGTCTGGCTATCCTTCTAGTACCAAACCAATAGCGGTGGATTATGAATGTACACCTGCAAGCGAAACCCTACTTTGGCGGTCGAGCCGTAATCGGAAAACGATAGAACGTTTTCAGCCTGGAGTGTGAAGCTAGCCACAATGGTGAAAGATGTCACGTGCTTCCTAACGATCACCAACTAGACGCACTTACACTGTTTGGCCTTTTACACACACACACACGCATATCCAGACAACTATCTTCACGCCTCCTAACTTGTAGCACGTGAGTTATGAGTACATTGTTCCCGTCCATGCGCCGTATTCTTCCTTCTGGCTAAGGGTTGATATGGCTGGCTCGCCGAACAACCTCCTCGTGGTGTCAGCTGGGCGGTTCGGGAATTTCCCGTTCCGGCGAATGGTTCGGCGGCAGTGTTCCAGGAGGTGGTGGGTTTTCGCCTGGCAAGCGTTCTCCCTATAAAAAGCCACAAATGTCCGTTTAACAACACTGCGACGTGGCGGATGTGACTCGCCACTAAATAAAGTCACTGCCAATGTCTTCTTTGGAGACATGGTAAACCGGAAAGAAATCCGAGCATCGGATCTTGTCTCTGACTTCGAGAATGTTGGGCTCCTGGCATGGCTTATCGTCATCCGAAAGGCGTATGAACTGAGTGTCCAGTCACAGGCTCCCAACGGGTGCGAATCCCTCATGTCCCCTGCTGACCTGTGGGTTATGCCATTTGACCAAAGGCTCGGGACGGTGGTCCCATAAGATAACCTACCTACCTCGACCTACGCAATCGAATAGCATCTGGCCTACTGACGATCCATGGACTTACAAGCACAACCATTCACACGCTTTCTTACTGCTACGATGCGATTCACTCATGTTAATATGCCAACTTCACAAGCACACACCACCATTTTACCTACCCTTCCCTCGTACCATTCACACCCATTTTTAGCTGATTTCTCTATGGCGATCGACCCCACCTACACCGATGAAGCTGTTCCCGTGACATCTGCTAACTCAACCACACAGTGCACAACAGAGAGCTGCCAGTCCCAAAGGCTCCCATCTTCGCCCCTGCACCCCAGAACGCAGTTCAAACTTGCAGCCTTCAACGTACGCACATTACTGCAGATCGGTCAGCAAGCTGGACTTGCACGCACGCTAGAGACCCTTGGAACCGATGTCAGTTACCTAAATGAAACGCGACTCCAAGACGCTAACTCAGTCTACCAGCTGGTGTCACCACTTCACTCAGGCACCCGCTTCCATCTCCGGCTCTCTGGTGACACCGAGTCTGCCGCATCTGGGCAAGCTGGTGTTGGAATCGCCACCAGTGCTAGAGTCGAGACTGCTCTGATTGATTGGATTTCGATCAGTAATCGCTTTTGTGCGATGAGGCTCCATGGCACTAGTAAATTTAGCAGACGTCGAGTCGAAAAGAGTGCTCTCTTCGTGATCTCTGCCTACGCGCCCACTGAGTGTAGCACGGACACAGTCAAAGACCAGTTCTACCAGAACCTTCATGAGCCGCTCCTAAGGGCTCCTAAAACAGACATCATTGTCTTGGCAGGAGACTTCAATGCGCATGTCGGTCGGCTGCTGCCATGTGAGCGCCACCTCGGGGGACCGCATGGATATGGTGATTTTCGCTTAGACAACGGAGAGAGACTGCTCAGTCTGTGTGCTGATCATCAGCTATTTCTCTCCAGCACCAGCTTTCGTCATCCTGGACGCCACTTGGCGCCCCCATTATCGACCCAGCGCTGGTCACAGATTGACCACATAGCCATAAGTCGCAGGTGGCGAGGCAGCGTATACGACTGCCGATTATTTTGGTCAACATGCATCGATACCGATCATGCACTGGTATGTTCAGCTGTTTGCGTGCGTTGCAGTGGTTCGCCTAGGTCAAAACACACCTGGCTGAACACCTACAAATTCGAGGACCAAATGGTGACGAAGGATTATCAACAAAGGCTTCGCGCAAATCTCGTTCTCTCTCACACTCTCGATGGCTGGCTTGCCGAACAACCTCCTCGTGGTGCCAGCTGGGTGGTTCGGGATCATCCTGTTCCGGCGAATGGTTCGGCGGCAGTGTTCCAGGACGTGGTGGGTTTTCGCCTGGCAAGCGTTCTCCCTATAAAAAGCCACATATGTCCGCTTAACAACACTGTGACGTGGCGGATGTGACTCGCCACTAAATAAAGTCACTGCCCCTTGCCTCTCTCTGAGTGGCATTGTAATTCAAGGGTGCGTTGGGCCCCTGGTTCTATGCGGTCCTAAAGGCGTATGAACCACTTGTTTGGTCACCGGCTCCCAACGGGTTGCGATACCCTCATATCGCCCTGCTGCCTTGTAGGTTAGATCCTTGATCAAAGGCTCGGGGTGGGGCCCCCTAAAACAACCCTCTACTTCGGCCTGGGCAATCGGGTAGTATCTCGCCCACTGACGAACCATGGACTTACAACACAACCTTTCACCCGCTGTCTTGCTGTTACCATGCTATCCACTCATGTTACTATGCCAACTGCACAAGCACACGCCACCATTTTACCTACTCTTCCCGTGTCCCATTCACACCCATTTTTACCTGATTCCTCTACAACGATCAATCCCACCTACACTGGTGAACCTGTTCCCGTGATTGGACGTCATGGCCCGCAACAGACATCAGTGGCGGCAAGGTTGTTCCGCAATTTCACCATCCCTTTGATACACACAAAAACTCACAAAACAAAAAATACAAAATGGCGTGTGTAAAACCAAAATAACTCGTTTCCCATATTTTTAATCGCATTAGTGTCCCCATCTTCTTCACCTTTTTCTTCTGCCATGGTTCTGATGGCACAATGTCTGTTAACAGACTGTGAATATATATATATATATATATATATATATATATATATATACACTCTCGATGTTGATCAACACGAGTGAATTCTGCAACAAGCCATGCTGTCGGCCGGTTTGTCCAGCTGTGGCCTCGCTCGCTAAACTCCCAAAAGCTGGATCCAGGGAAGATCCTCTGAACTGCTGGATAGCCAACGGGCGGTGCCTGCTGGCGCAGAGTACAACACCGCCGGGCTCTTACGCAACAGGTGAAAGCAAGCCTTCGCCCTGATCGTGAATCTTGGTGGTCAAAACAAGCTGATGAGATGGAAGCCGCTGCATCAGCTGGCAAGTTCCGCCGTCTATTTCACATCATCAGGGAGACCGGTTGTAATTCGCACGCCAGACGATTTGCGAATCAGACGGCAAGAAGATCACCAAGCTTCACAGGCGATTATGTCGCTGGGCAGAGCATTTCGCTCTTCAACTCAACCACCCAACACAGCCCCCTGCGGCACATCCAGCCCCAATGGATGATGCATGGACTGTCTCCACAGGCCCCCAACTGAAGCAGAGACCCGAGATGCCATCTAATCTTTGAAACGACACAAAGCTCCGGGTCCCGACAGCTTACCACCGGCTCTATTCATAGATGGCCGCAGTGTACGTGTCAACGAAATCCTATCGTTACTCACGAAAGCTTGGACTAAAGAGAAAGTTCCGAACTCATGGGGAGAATCGGTCATCGTTCCGATTCACAAGAAAGGCTCCCGAGACGACTGCTGCAACTAGCACGGAATCTCGTTAATCTCCGTCGCACCCAAAATCTTCGTGTCTGTTTTACTTCGCAAGCTTTCAACGACTGAGAGAAGTTTTCCCGAGAAAAACAAGCCAGAGTTCGTCCAGTCCGCGGCTGCATCGACCGAATCCTCACGCTTCGCAAGTTCTCGAACTCCGTCAAATCCACCGGCGGCCAACAATCGTAGTGTTTTTGGACATCCGAGCGGCATTTGATTCAGTAGATAGATTTGCGTTGTGGGACTGTTTACTGAAGAAAGGTGTGCACGACAAGTTTGTAACCATCCTGAGTGAACTTTATAGTCACACGTCGGGAAAAGTCAGGGCTCACGGCAGGCTCTCTTCTTCGTTTGATGTGACCAGCGGTGTTCGCCAACGTTGCCCTATTTCACCTTTCCTCTTCAATTTCGCCATCGAAGATGTTGTCCAAAGAGCACTGGAAGGTGTCCAGAACTGCGGTGTTGAGCTCACCCCTGGAGACAGAGTCACGGACTTGGACTACGCCGATGATATCGCCTTGCTGGGGGACGACCAAAAACCGTCCAGAGCACTTTGGACCGCATGGCGATGGAGGCATCTAAGTACGGCTTATGCTTCACTCCGGGAAAATGTAAAATGCTGATCCAGGATTGGCAGGTGCCTGAACCCGCGCTCATCATTGATGGACATGTTCTGGAGCAAGTCCCTTGCTTTACTTATCTAGGGAGTTGCAACACGGCCGGTGGCGGTGTTGGAGCTGAAGCCTCACAAAGGATTGCAAAGGACCGCCTTGCATTCATCAAACTGAAACACCTATGGCATCGTCGTAATGTCAGTCTCAAGCGCGAGGGCACGGTGTATAATGCTTCTGTCCGTGCAGTACTCTTGTACGGCTGGGAGACTTGGCCTATTCGCTCGGAAGACATGAAGCGGTTGTCAGTCTTCGACAAGCGCTGTCTACGAACGATTGCTCGGGTGTGATGGCAACACCACGTAAGCAACGCAGAGGTGCGAGACCACGTGCTTGGAGCGAGTAGTGCTAGTCTTCAGGACGTTATTCTCCGACATCGCATGTGTTGGCGCGGGCACGTTTTGCGCATGCCAGCCCATGGCCTTCCACGTCAAGCGCTATTTGCACTCCAAGGGAGCGATTTGAAAAAGTGCCGCGGTGGACAGCCAATGACGTGGAGAATGAGCATGAAGAAGGCAACTTCAAGTTTGGCGGCAGTCCAACCAGTCCGTCTTCCAGGTTGGAGACCACGAGATGCTGAATTTCAGCGGTTGGAAACATTGGACGTCAGGGCCCGCAAAAAACATCAGTGGCGTCAATGTTGTTCTGCCATTATATCCCCCCTTTAATATACACAAAAAATACGAAACAAAACAAAATTCAGAATGGCGTGTGTAAAAGCAAGAGAAATCGTTTTCCTTGTTTGTCGCAGTTTGTGTTTCTATCTTCTTCACTTTTTTTTCTTCTGCCATGGTTCTGATGGCACAATGTCTGTTAGCAGACTGTGAATATATAAATATATACAAGGGTCGATATACGTACCACTAGGAGCGATATATGACACTCTGTCTTACGGGACCTTGCCATTCACCAACGTCCCCGATCAAATAAAAGACACCTTACCAGTCGTCGTTTCAGAGCTTTGCGGACACGGTGTAACCCAGTACCCAACGGAACCTGTAGGTATGCTTGGATGAAACTGACTAATGCTCCAAACATCTACACATATTTCGGACATCTCAAGTTGCGTGAACAGCAGGCGTCAAAGGCGTACGTAATTCCTGGCACCCTTGAGACGACTCCAATAAGGGTCGATCGCCATTGTTTAGCGTGCAACGGCCCCGAAGCGGTTTCGAAGAGTTTATTCAGAGTCCGAAAGGACGGCCCCCTTGAGCATTCATGTAACGAACAGCCAACCACCGCACTGATGCTTTGCTGCTATGCAATGATGATATTCATGAGGAACGAAAATAAGGTGGATGGGGGTTTTAAGCAAGCGTACAGAATCGAAGCACCTACATGATGT
Organism: Dicrocoelium dendriticum; assembly: GCA_944474145.2. Taxonomy (NCBI): domain Eukaryota; kingdom Metazoa; phylum Platyhelminthes; class Trematoda; order Plagiorchiida; family Dicrocoeliidae; genus Dicrocoelium; species Dicrocoelium dendriticum. The sequence continues at coordinate 98,044,099 of OX104069.1, read as the reverse complement.
CAGGAAAACACAATCATTTCTCGAGGCTAGACTCAGACAGACAGCCACCATGCATTCAGGAAAATTAAATCGCCAGCTATACGCCGTAATGGTGCTTCGCTGTCGCGCGACCACCACCAGTCGCGCGTAGGCTGCATTTACCGCGAGGACACCTGCCCCTATGCGGATTCGAACCGGTGGCCTTATGACTGCAAATCAAGAATGTAAACTCCATGGTCACCGGACGACGCATTCAGAAAAGCGCTTCCCTGAATATGTGGTAGCTATTTACCTTAGTCAGGTTGTGACGAATCCTCACAAAAAACCGGATAAATCCCCTACCACTCACTAAAACACAAACATATTGTTTAGGCTAAAATGGGTTATCAATCCTCAATGAAGCCAAGCTAATTGCGAAGGAAATAATAAGGCATGAAGTTCGAATGTGAAATTTCATTGCAGTGTCAATAACGCAGACCGAAAAAGTAAATACCCAGAAGGCAAGTATGAAAAATGTGGTAGATACAAAGATACATGAGTGTTAGCGTACAATGATAATCGACTGTGCGAATTCGACATCCGACAATAGATCCGCAAGTGATGTACACAACAGCACACAAGCACGGATGTAAAACAGAGGGGGCAACACGATTTCTTCCCTCGAGAGTGTGTGTGTGGCGCAACAGAGAGTGACAAACTCAATACTCTCGAGATCCTGAGTAGCCGGGATCCAAAGGCATCAGTCGCTCGAGCAAAATTTTCAAAGCGATCCGGTGCTGTTGCAGTTGGACTAATTCCACTGCCAGCTGCTCATTCTCTTGAAGCAAACCGTCGCACTCATTCTGCAATTGCGCGATGATCTCATTTGGACGCAGCTGAGAGTCAGCGACTGAAGAGTTAGGGACTTCATTAGTTCTGCACGGGAACAAAGAAAAGACATGGCAAACAATGAAAGTGATGAGATATTGACAAAGAAGCAAAAGAAATCAAACAGTTGTGTTGAGCGTGAATTTCTACGCACGAGATTTGGCGTTAACATTTTACGACTGTCCACAATGCTCTTTGACTCACTGAATCGCAATGAGTGGTGCGTTTTCGGGTACCTTTCGATCCACTAATATCAAACTCACTATTGACTAGAGAACAGATAAATTCAGTGTAATTTTTTTCTTAATTGGAAACTGGAAGTGGAGTGGCAGACTGTTCTGTGAAAGCGTCCCGATGCAGCTGAGCTGTACGTCAGAATTGCGCCTAGAGATTGTAGACATTTTATTGCGGTGGCAACTAGTTTTAAGAGGAAGAAACGGTTGATAAGGAGCAACAACTTTTCATGGTGCGAAGGATGTTGAGTTGAGCATGTGACGCCGGGGGAGCTTGTGTGCCGTAGAGGTAAAGTCAAGACGACCAGCTATACGCTCACCGACGGCTCATTCCTGAAACAAGCGAATGAATAGCTTTGGTGTCTATCGACTGCTGTTTGCGCTAGTCATACGAACGCAAGAAAAGTGTGTGAGCCGCCTGAGAAGCAGCGGTTTTCAGATACAGTGGCGATTTCAGCGACCCTGGGAGATGTTTTTGTTAGTACGGGGACTCAGCCGAGTACGGGACCGGTGCACACGTGGAAAATGAGTCACATTCTGTTCAGGTTTAAGGCACCAAATATTGGAGCATCATAAGCTTGAACGATTCACGGATAATGTTGATCTTCAACTAAGCAAGTATTCTTGCTTCGTTAACAGAAAACAATACCAGAAATTAGTACTAGATTAAGAATCTTGGGTAAACTCTCATAAGACCCAGCACCAATTTATTGTCTTGAATTCGTTAATGAAATAGGAGCACCGAAAATACGTACGGTCATTCAACTACTGCTATCCGTCTAAGCACGGGAACCGTAAATGACCCAATCAACGAAGCTGCGCAGTATGAAGTCCACTAAGTAGGATCCCCAATTACGTTAACGTCCCGGATGGTATGCGGGTATATGTTATCGTCAATGACTTGGGACAGGGTTGACTAACCTGTTTCCCCACTGAGTATACCTATGGATAACACCTACAGAAATGGTTCGCAACCTGGGGGTAATTGCCCCCAAAGGAGTAAAAATGGATTTTGCGAAAAGTAAATATAAGCATGAAGATTGAGTCACCAATCTGTCGTCAAAAAATTAGTAAAGTCATCTATGCCAAAACATGTAATTAACTACCTAAACACTATTGATTAGCCATTGGTGACTGAACATTAGTGAGTGGTCAGAGAATTAGAAAATGTTCGGTAATAAATTTCATTAACTGAAACCTGAATGCAAGCTTGCAAAGCAGACCAGTTAGATGGGGTCTCTATCGGCTTGTTCATCGATCATTGTTCGTTTGAGTCAGGCCTTCGTCGGGTCGAATTCCAGAGTGGAGTGAACACTAAGATGGCAGCATAGTTCAGCCGACCGGGTAAAGAAACGGTCGAATGTTTACAAGGCAGAAGGGACAAAACAGGCGATTAGTGTTCAGGACGTTTCGATCCAGGTTGGCAGTGGAAAGCTGTCATCCAGGATGGATTTGGAAGGGATGTTTGAAACAAATGAGAAGCCACTGACCTATGTTCACATTTGATCAGGGATCACATACAAAATAAGAAACGAATCAACTTGGAGCAAGGCTTACGATGTGCATTAGCCACAACCGCACCCGAATAAACTACTAATTGTTAGAACTAAGCAATATCAACCGTTTCCTTAGGGCATATCACCTGTTGATTTAATGAAAGATGGCTTAAAAACTGGTGTGCCCATAAGTTGAACGATCGAAAATAAAAGATAGTATGTATTTTTTGTAATTTAAAGCAAAAAATGCAATAGCTAATAAGTAGCTTGTTTTTTAAACTAAAATCTTCTGAGTGGGGATTGTTTATAGCGAATCCGATTTGTGGGTAACAGCCTCAAAACGGTTGAGAACCACTGACCTAGAGTATTCTGAGAAACTGTACGTCTGTGGTGTGACCTGGTGTAGGTCAGCGATATCGTGGTAATCTGGCATCTTTTATGGGCAGTCCAAAGTAGATCGTACAAACAGAAACTGTCCGTTCAACAGTACGGAAAGATTTTCGCCACTATACAACTTGGAAACAATCACCAACCCCATCAGACTGATCACAAAACCAACCAGTCTGGTTGTGCAAACTGGGGTTCAGCTGCCGAATAGACGAAGCTTCGGCAAACAGAAGCAGGCTGGTGTTGCCTTATCTGTGAATTATTCGGAAAGATTCGCGTTGATTCTGACACAAAGAACGATCGGGTGTATGTCAACTAGTGGTCTGGAGTCATTTGTGATCAGGTTACGTGAAATAGTCTCCGAGACCCCAAACAAGTTAACGGTAAAGATAGTGATCTTCATCCAAGATTATTAAAGGGTGGAAGTGATGGTTCACTTACTGATTATTCGGAAAGGATAAATCAACCGTGTCTGTACGAGACGCCAGAAGAGGGGACTGAAATTTAAAGCATGTGAAAAGATTAAATGGCAATGATAGCATGTGGTTAAATCCATACATTTTGATGTCCTGAATTAAGTAGTAGCCTACGCAACTGGATAGGACAATTTCGCGCTCTGCCGTCGACACGGACAAGCAGAAACTTCGCAGAATATGAATGAAGCTGTCCAAGAATATGTGGCACACACGAGATAGAATGAGAAATTAGTATGACAGTGGAGAATGAACCGCGCTACAACGCAGTTAACTATATATATATATATATATATATATATATATATATATATATATATATATATATATATATATATATATATATATATATATATATATATATATATATCATACACAAGCTGTGGTACAGATATTGCGCTATCGGAGTCATGGCTGAATAGGAAAACAGTATGAACAATAAGAAAAGAGCAACAAACAAAAACCTTTTTTGGCTATTTTACCACTCACAGCTTTTGAAAATTTTTTCCAGTTTGTGCTTTTTTAGGGGGAGGAAGAAGGGACACCGCAACACACCCATGCACACGTCCGCCATTGAGATCGATCTTGAGCCATGGCTTCCAAGATCTTCAACCAGCAAGTATCCGCATTTCTCGGACACCAACCAGGGAGTTAACTATTAGTCACGCAGGTCTGCTGCCATTACCCTTAACTTAGTGGAACAAGCAGCTGGCATCAGCTGTCCAACGATCGTGCACTGCTAACGTGACTCAGAAGGTCGAAACGGCAGGCTGGTGCTTTTCCAGACGTATAAGAGCTTGCCTGACTGAGAGGTGACCACAATAAACTACAACCGAATCTTCACTACTCATTAGAATGAATGGGGGGGGGGTTCTTAAAGACGAGGCATATGTTGCAGTGGGAATTTCGTGCCAAGGTGATGAACAATGATTGTGCGGACGGAACGCCAAGGCCGAATGACACACATAAGAGGGACAGAATGATTAATGTGAACGAGCTATAGCACTGTAGCTCACAATAGTTGGATGAGGACTCCTTGATTTTCAGATGACCGGTTGTGACAGAAACAGACACCAAGTTCGAACTGTAGACCTGGGTTTATTTATTGAACCGGTCTGCGTGACACATATTTGGTTTTGTTTCGCTGATATCGACACGTCCACTCATCAGTGCTGGGCAGTCCATGAAACGTAGGACAGGTAGTTTTCGATCAAAATCTGTATTAACTTTACATATGAACTTTCTATGCATAACGTAAATCAAGACACGATGCTTCGTAGTCAAAATGGCTTGCAGTTGGAGCCACGTTTCGTTCGTCAGTACTTCACGAGACAATTCCCAGTTGTTGGATAAGGTTCCACCCCTTGTTGTTACAGTGATTACATTTCCGGACACTTTCAAGGTGGTTGTGCATCGTCAGTGCAAGTTTGGGTAATCCTTTAACATCAATATCATGAAATCGTGATTAGTTCTATGCATTAGTGGTCAACACTGGAGACATCTGACTAGTGATCTACTCATAGGCTCTCTGTTCGTTTGATGGTTCCGAACTTTCAGCTAGTCATAATCCATTCGACTCATTAGTTGAGCATAAAAAAGTTTTGTTGTCCGTTCACAAGTGCGGGGAGTCACTTTTGCATTGGGAATGGGCGACAATTCCCGTGAATATGTGGCTCCTTGCGCTGACATTATCATCGCTGGACTTGATAGGTCGAAAGCTAAAGGTCAGGCAAACATGGTTCTGCTCATTATTGATGACTGTACGCGATGAACGGAGGATTCCCCAAGTTCGGATAGCAAACATGGACTCGGGCAAAGAGGCGTGATGAATGCATTTGACAGGTGTTATCCTAATCATTAAGAGAGAACGTTCACATAAGCCTTTCAAGCTTATTTCATGCCGACAGCTTCAAAGGTCGGATCAACCCAGCTTTAAAGACCATTGAACTGGAGCCAACCAATGAGACGGCTTTTGCTTTGGAGTCAGCCAATGAAAACGCTTTGGGTTGGAGCCAGTTGAAGACCGTTTTACCGGTCTTTGATATTAAGGAAACTTCCTACGAGTCAATTATGTTTAACTACATGACCCGAATCATTTCGCTGCTAACAACGATGTGTTGGGGAGCTTTTTTTTGTCAAGGTAGCTATATCCAGACTCAGGGAGTGAGTGGGTCTGAATTCGAGATAGCTATATCGGTCTTCTTCCTGCTGTCAAAGGAAACGTAATAGATGCTGGCGACGGAGAAAAATTGAAACAAGAAACCAATCACAGAAGCACGCCAGAGAGCCGCAGCAACATACAAAGTTATCACGTAACCACCACCGGTCATGCTCGGGCTAGCAACATCAGGACGTCGCCCGCACTTAGATAAATCCGAACCGGTGACCTTTGATTTACAAGACTCTGGCTGAACATCAATTTACTACAACATAGGCAGCATCTCGAAGCTCCACAACTGTAAATCATTGCGGTTCGCATTGCTTCCTCAGCTCCCAATCATGCAGGATACCGAGAAGCTTCTATTTGATGCAACGATCAACGGTATCATTAATTCAGAGCCAAAGAAAGGAAACAGAGCATCAGTCAAAATACATCAAACTTTAGTGTGCCCTGTACTCGAACACAATCTGTGCGGCGGTCTACAGTGAATTGTCGGACGCCTATCAAACCACAGATAGTGTCCGAAAAAGTTGTCTAAGTTCCCCAAGTTCGTACAATTTTAGCAGTAATTCGATCGTGGAGTGCTCCCTAATGAAATCTCACGATGTGGGCATTGAAGTGCTGTCTGTTGGCAAACGGATTGCTCAAGATTATGCAAACGATTCATATTCCTGCTTGAAAAACGCAATGCGGCACAGTTAATCTTTCGTAAAGACTGGAGTTGCCGTGCGATTTGTGCTTTCAGAATACGAAGCAATGCTGCGTATGACCACCGATCCCTTGCTAACCATTGGCTTGTTATGCGAGGAAGTGAGTAGCTGAGCAACTCAACTATCATTATAGTGGAGTTAAAGGCGGTAGGCGCGTGGTGACCCACATCCACTAGGGAACGAGACTAAATACACAAGTACACAAAGAGATTCAATGGTAGCAGTACGTATGCTAGACGCAAAATATGAAATTGATATTGTGGACGTCGACACCAGCAGGAAGTAATGGAACTCGACATAGCTACGTGAATAGATGGGGTACAAGTGTTTGGTGGTTAGCCTTAATGCGGCCAGTCGAATGAATCCCAACTTGGCTTTAACATTCCCAAAAGTGTCTTATCAAACGGAGTTTGAACTGCAAAAAAAAAACCGTCGGCAGAGTCCATGTATAGGCTAGAGGGGAGTTGGGGCAGCGTCGTCAAACAGTGATTCATCAAAATCCTCTTAACTATCAGGAACATCTCAGCCGGTGCATCAATGTGATGAATAATCAAAGCGTCTGGGTGCACGCGCGTGACTGTCTCCGGAAGTCATTTCAGGGTCCTCCAAGTAAAATGATACGTAAAATGGTACATATTCGGATAACAAAACTCGTTGTGGGCAATAGGCAGTCGTCTTATCCTTTATTTGTTCACTCGAACGTACTTCGTTCAATGAGATCCAGCAGTGTGATATTCAGAGATAATTCTATTTGACTACGGACCTCCCAAGAAATTTCAAGCATCATAGCCGGGGATCACTTCTCTTAGAAAAAAGGACTCACTTCTTATATGGTGCAAAATCTCATGAAGAATCAACACACCGTTTTTCATCACTTCGTCGGTCAGAAGTTTAAAAGCTAAGTTGGTACGAAACTCCAGTATTTGTATTATATTCGTGGATAATGGTTTCTGAGGGTCCTATTTAAGCTATCATCAAGCTAAGATACAAAAGATGATCGGGGCCTTAAACTGTTCTCACATCAACGCATTAATCAAGGTATGAGGTGTGAATAGGCGTCCTGTGCATTCTTCATCTTTGACGATCAACTTCGTGAAAGTGAGATTCGTGGAGAGCAAGCAGGGTTTCGTCGAGGTCATGGCTGCATCGACCACATCATAACTTTGCGTCAGCTGTTGCAGCACCGTCACGTATATTGGCGACCCACTGTTGTTGTGTTGCTCGACATCAAAGGTGCATTCGATTCGGTTGATCGACGTGTCCCTTCGGACTGCCTCCTCAGGAAAGGAGCGTCTGAAAAATATGTAAATATTATCCGAGAATTATAAGCGCGTGGCTCGGACAGCGTGAGGGCTTACGGCAAGCTGTGGTCGTCGGGAACAATGAAGGCCCTCACTTCGAAGCTGGCCTCGTTTGGAGTGACTCGGCTCACTGGTTGGAGTCCGAAAGACGATGAACACGTTTGGCTGAATACACTTGCTGACATGGCTAGGAGCCGACCTCAATGACGTTCGTGCTGTGAGTTTCATCGTCGCTCCTTATCCCTCTTAGCCTCCCTTCCAACCACGATCTCATTTTTTTTTAGCATAATATGACTTTGCATAATAATTTTTTTTTGCTGCGTAGTAGCCGGCTGGTAGCTATCCGGAACGATGTCCATCCGTTACTGGTAGTAGCTCAAACGATATACATGTGTTGCATGTTTTCTCTTTTTGCTTATGCAATCGGCGCAGTAGCGGAGGTATTTTTCGCCTTTAGCTAACGTGTATAATGATGGGGATGAGAATCATAACAGAAGACCTGGTCGCGTACGTTTCGTCAACTTTTTTGTGCAAAAATTTTCTGCGCATCGCTGCTTTACCTTCTCTTCATTTTCCCCATCAAGCGAAGCGCAAACATCTGTCCACTACGCATGTGATTCGCACTCTGAAAAGCCGCTAACTTGCCTGATAACCTTCAAACGTCACACCTGTAAACTCCATCTACTGCATGACCCAAGAAAAGCAATTTTCCAGACCAACTTTGTAACGTACACCAGAGCAGAAGCAATGTAATATCACATCACAAAAGATAAAACGAATGCGCCGTTGCTAATTAGATTCCAGCAACGTTTGTCTTCAATAAAGGTGAAGTGACAAGTACCCGAAAAACGCGAAAAATATGTTCACAAGTTCCTCAAAAAGAGAATGCTCGTACGCAAAGCGGTATTGATCGAGATTCAATGTGGTACAGTGGGGTACGCAATGGATAGAACTTGGGAAAACCCCGTACTGAGGAGCGGAAACACATCGCAAGTTAGACGAGTCGTTATAGCAAGGTGCGTCAGTAAGGTCGGTGAGTTCCACGAACACGCTTCAATTAAAAACACTATACGAAACGCAGAGCGTTCTCATTCATAGAAAACATACCGCTGAGTCACCATCACAAGGCGTCTTAGACTGCGAAAGCGCGTTGGGCTGGGGATTTTCGCATCGGCCCGCTAGATGAACTCTTGGAGGTGGCGGTGGTGGCGGTGGAGAAAGCTTAGGCAGTTGTAATCGAGTGTAGTGGGGATCGGTTGAGCCAGATTCGTTGTTGTTCAAAGGCAGCGTGCGAGCTCGCAGAGGGATGGGGTGCTGCAGCTAGAAAGGAACGAACAATAGTGGATGTTTAATGAGACGTGAAAGGTCGATGACGTACAATGCAGACGTAGGCAAGGCGAATACGCGCTTTCATTTTACTGAATACATCGTGTGGAATCCAACGGTGGCTGGGTCACGATAACTCAATAGAAAGAAAAGTAATGGACATCTGTTGAATCCCGAGCCACAGAATAAGTGGGTAAAAATACGCTGTTCGTGAAACGGATTGAGCTTGGATCGGTGGATAGCGACAAGGGTGCTAGAATTGAGGAAACTGCGTGACATCGTCGGTCAAAATTCGTTTGCATGATTACCGGCTTGCCAAAAGCCATAGGTGCATGAAAGCAGTTATCTCCTGATAAGAAAGTCGACTTCCTAGAGAATAAAAGAGCTGAGCAAAAACAAGATGGACACTGACGTCATGACGAGACGTTCAAATTTGGAAGGTAAACGGACAAAAACACGTCAGATGGAGAATTGCATATAGATGCCGTAAATACAGAAGTCTTGCGTTCTAAATCACGCAGTCACTGATATCGACACTTCGGAAGTGTTGTCTGCGTTAAGGATACGGGGCGAGCGAATCACGAATCGATCGACCCTCAGGATATTGCACTCAATGAGAGGGTAAATGTCAATCTATGTGGGGTTCAACAGTAAAGTTCAACTCAGAACTGAACCGGTTTGAGTAGTGTTAATTGATAGTAATCAGCATCCCCGATATTGTTGTTGGTTATTATGTGTTTAGTAGCTTAGCCTCATCCTGTTTATAACACTGTGTTGCAACATATTACAATTCTGGGGTCCGGCCGGAATATGGCGTGCTCATTACCGTGCGGGGTGGAACCGGTTGGGGACATCACTACAGTCTGCCAGAGCAGCAGAGCAGGTAACGCGCCGGAGTGCTTGGCAGCAACATTAGGTATCAATCATGTTTGGCATTCCGTTCGCCATTTCATCCATTCAAAACTTTCCACTAAACATCAAGAAGCTGCGAGTACAACGTGAGAGATGTGAATTTCTTAAAGGATTCGGAGGATTATGTTAGTAAAAGGTCGATGTCAAGGAGGCCGGGATATAGACTGGTCTTTGTGAGATCAGAGTACACAACGGATGTCAATCGTAGCCTACAAGGTCAGCTTGGTACAACAACTATTGTGGACAGAAGCTTGGTGACCACAAACGGGAAGTAAACCACACATGTGTGGTGACACTACACTAATCGAGAATATAGGAAACCAAACGACAGCAAGGCAATCTCGGGCCGTAATGACTCTATGAAGGAAAAAGAAGGCTTCGGAACCGCAGAGGTATGCGCGCGAAAAATGGACACATAAGCAATGAACGCCATACAAATACTAGACACAGAAGTAGCGCACGATATGCAACCTCCAACAGAAAGTGCGTAGATGAGTGGAAGTTTCGCTGATCAGAACCGATGCAACTAGTTTATGCTGTTTGTCACAATAAATAACTCCACTTGCACCTTGGGTTCTTACAGTCACTGTGCACTGAAGACAACAAGAGACTGTGATCAATCACTGGTGCGTGTAAAATACTGTGAGTATGAGGAGGGCAGAAGTAGGCATATTCGTATTTGACTATAAAACTTCTAATGCCGCATCAGGAGGGCCGAAAAAACAGAACTACCTAAACTGGTCGAGACACGCGGGTAGAACATGGCCGCTAACTGGCCACATCGGTGTGGTTGGCGGAATCCTGAGGTAGCCAGCCGATTACATGTACGAAAGCGATGAGTCGTGTTTGAGAATGCTGTATGCTAAGAGTGCAACCATCGGGACAGGCTGCTTGGTGACTAGAAACCCTACAGGAAATGTCGCAGGTGTAAATGTGCTCCCGTACCTTCAGTGCTATTCATATCCCTCTCATATGAGGACGTAAATCTTTTTTTGATTGTCAAGTTTTGAACTACCTACCGTGTGTGTAGGTTGCGACCTGATGAGTTCAAACGAGAAAAAAAGTGACTGCGGAGCGTGCTGATTGAGGAAATTAGCACCGAAACGCTCCACCTCAGTTTTTCGTTTATCCTTGAACTGACTCGAATCCCGGCACTTGGTGACTGGGGGTTGTTGCTGCTCGTCATGTCCCCGTCATTTGAACTGTACATGGGGCGAATTGTGATAGTTGTATTGCAGAAATGTATACGGTAGCTAGCTATCGTGTGAATGGTGCAATTATCTGCTGAGAGATGAACCAATATGGAGGAATTGCATAAGCACAACCTCCCTGGTGCGACTCGGACTCTTGGCCAATCGAATCACCGGCTATCTGAGTGTAATGTCAAGATTGCAAGCACACTGTCTAAGATGGAGTGAGACGACATCAACAGGATACATAGAGATCATTCGAGTAGATTTTATACACCAACGATGGTCGAGTGCAAACTTGCCTTGGCACTTGGATTGGGACGTGCGTCAAAATGAATAATACCTTCGGCCAAAGATGAGATGTCACTCTGACTGGAGACGGACCATCGTCGCTGTCGACATGAAGCTGGGGTGAACGCCGTAGCAGTGGTCATTGAACCCTGCGGGAATTTGGTTCCAGAAGTGGGAGAAGCCTGACAGTACTCCCAATCGGCGGGAGCATCGGACTGAATTGAGTCAGCCGTTGCACTCAATGTAGGTGCTGGATCAGTCTCGCCTACGCATTTATCAGAGACGGCTAATGTGGAGAGCGTCTGACTGGTGATCACATCCAATAACACGGACGGAAGTGTGCGGGGGATGGGCATACCATTTCGGCGTAAAACAACAAGGTGCATTGCGACACAAAATTCCCCTAAGGTCAGTTGACCATCACAGTCGGCATCGGAAAGTTCCCTTCGGGAGGTAGAGAAAGGAAAGAGGATAGTGACTGAAGTGTCCAATGCGAGTGACCTCGGCATGGAACACTGCTTTAAGTGAGTGAGAAATATAACTCAGGGTCCGTGAATGCGAGAAAACAAAGTTTGATTGGATACAATTGCATGCAAGACATTCCCTCCACAAATGGTAAGAAGAATGCAACAGTTCGACAGGATAATCTGAATTCAACCATTTTGAGTTGACTGGCGTAAAGATATATGAGTTCGTAGAAAGCGCTGTGTAAAGGAGGATAAAAGGTGTTTTGTATGGAACAATAAATACCGTTAATGTGTTGGAGGGTGGGAAGAGACCTTAGAGGTCAGTCACTCTAGCCACTGATTTCAAACCTTAGAATGGAAAGCGCACCATTTATATATCACAATGCAAGGAGTTCGCATACAGGGCAACTCAACAATGAATTTCAGAAAAGACGGACAAAGCCAGTTAAAGCATGGTTCTTACGATGCCAGAAATGGTTATGTAAGTCATGAGAAGTTCAGACGAAGAGGAAATCATCATCTTAAACAACAATAAACCCAGAAGACATCGGTATACGAAACAGCAATCAACGGTACTTTGTTTCTCTGCTTCGCTGATACACAATCATATGGGAACTGTTGCAACGAGACAGGATCTTAACCTGGTACCTTTCTGATTCAATGACGTATACTGGGTTCTACCTTTGGGGACTACTCCAATTTGATTGGGCAATGGTCGGATGTCAGATTAGATCAAGCAAATCTCTTGACCATCCAGGCTGGTGATCAGAACAGGAATAGCGCCGATTCCCTTAAAATTGGTTTATGTTATGGAAGACTGCCATAGCTTGTTGGATATCCGTCAGCGTGTTAAGACAAAAAGTTAGGTGACGGCCCCCGCAGTACCCTAGCCTATGCATAATTATAACATTTACGACAAACTCCCTACCATTCCTGCAATGGCCGTCGAGTTGTTTCGAAAGAATTGTTTTGCTTGCTGTATACAGAAGAACGAACAAGCAAAAAGCATGCTAATGCCGACATCTATGTTCTCCTTCTCACTCCTCTGCAACCTTCTTGATCCCCACTGATTTATCGCGACGACACTGATCTTAACGTGGTGCGGTAGTTTACATACCTCTGCGACCACCCAATAAGTGACGCTGGATGGCACTTTCCATATGGTTTCAGAGTCATTCGTAACAACCAGGTCAATGATCCTCGTCCTTAAAAACTTAGACATAAGAGGCACCAGATGAGACGGGTTATAGGATCACAGCTCGAGTTGCATAGAAAATGAGTGTCATCGGGCACCGCATGGTGCTCAATCGCTTGATTTCGCGCGCCTCAAACCTGACAACCCACCGTAAAAGGAATGCCCGGCAACTCCTTACGGCACCTTGAACAAAACCCCTCTATCGGTAGATGTAACTGCAGAGTATCATTCGTCGGAAGTGCACTGTTTATAGATCCCAATGCAAAGTGTTCGTGTAGGGTTACTCAACAACGAATTTCACCAAAGACGCGCAAAGCTAGTTAAACCATTCTTCTCATGATGCCAGAAATAGTTCTCTAGGTTATAAGAAACCTAGACGCAAAAGAGATCATCCTAAACAACATTAGGTTCAGGCCACATGGGCACCATCGGTATTCTAAAAAGCAGGCAACGGTGGGGACCGCTGCAATCGTTGTATGTTGCCTGAGAGAAACTCGATTCCAGGATTCCAACAGTCTACCAGTCCAACCACACACCCTCTTGTATCATCGCCATTCTGGTGACGCTGAGTCCACCGCATCCGAGTAAGCTGGTGTTCGAATCGCCCTCAGTGCCAGAGCCGAGGTCGACCTACTTGACTGGACTCCAATCAACGGTCGTCTATGCGCTATGAGGTTCCGTGGCTCTTTTAAGGTTAGCAGACGTCGAGCTGACAAACGTGCTGTTTTTGTGATCTTCGCCTACTGACTGTAGCACTGGTGCAGTAGTCAGTAGGCGAAGATCACAAAAACAGCACGTTTGTCAGCTCGACGTCTGCTAACCTTAAAAGAGCCACGGAACCTCATAGCGCATAGATGACCGTTGATTGGAATCCAGTCAAGTAGGTCGACCTCGGCTCTGGCACTGAGGGCGATTCCACCACCAGCTTGATCAGATGCGGTAGACTCAGCGTCACCAGAATGGCGGTGATACAAGCGGGTGTGTGGTTGGACTGGTAGACTGTTGGAATCTTGGAATCGAGTTTCTCTCAGGCAGCAGACAACGATTGCAGCGGTCCCCACCACCGTTGCCTGCTGTTTAGAATACCGATGGTGCGCATGTGGCCTAACCTACTGTTGTTTAGGATGATGATCTCCTTTGCGTCTAGATTCCTCATGACCTAGGGAACTATTTCTGGCATCATGAAAAGAATGGTTTAACTGGCTTTGCGCGTCTTTGGCGAAATTCATTGTTGAGTAACCCTACACGAACGCTTTGCAATGGGATCTATAAACAGTGCACTTCCGACGGATGATACTCTGCAATTACATCTACCGATAGAGGGGTTTTGTTCGAGGTGCCGTAAGGAGTTGCCGGGCATTCCTTTTACGGTGGGTTGTCAGGTTTGAGGCGCGCGAAATCAAGCGATTGAGCACCATGCGGTGCCCGATGACACTCATTTTCTATGCAACTCGAGCTGTGATCCTATAACCCGTCTCATCTGGTGCCTCTTATGTCTAAGTTTTTAAGGACGAGGACTATTGACCTGGTTGTTACGAATGACTCTGAAACCATATGGAAAGTGCCATCCAGCGTCGCTTATTGGGTGGTCGCAGAGGTATGTAAACTACCGCATCACGTTAAGATCAGTGTCGTCGCGATAAATCAGTGGGGATCAAGAAGGTTGCAGAGGAGTGAGAAGGAGAACATAGATGTCGGCATTAGCATGCTTTTTGCTTGTTCGTTCTGCAGTATACATCAAGCAAAACAGTCCTTTCGAAACAACGCGACGATCGTTGCAGGAAAGATAGGGAGTTTGTCGTAAATGTTATAATTATGCATAGGCTAGGGTACTGCAGGGGCCGTCACCTAAACCTTTGCCTTAACACGCTGACGGATATCCAACAAGCTATGGCAGTCTTCCACAACATAAACCAATTTTAAGGGAATCGGCGCTATTCCTGTTCTGATCACCAGTCTAGATGGTCAAGAGATTTGCTTGATCTAATCTGACATCCGACCATTACCCAATCAAATTGGAGTAGTCCCCAAAGGTAGAATCCAGTATAGGTCAATGAATCCGAAAGGTACCACGTTAAGATCCTGTCTTGTTGCAACAGTTCCCTTATGATTGTGTATCAGCGAAGCAGAGGAACAATGTGCCGTTGATTGCTGTTTCGGATACCGATGTTTTCTGGGTTTATTGTTGTTTAAGATGATGATTTCCTGTTCGTCTGAACTTCTCATGACTTAAATAACCATTTCTGGCATCGTAAGAACCATGCTTTAACTGGCTTTGTCCGTCTTTTCTGAAATTCATTGTTGATTTGCCCTGTATGCGAACTCCTTGCATTGTGATATATAAATGGTGCGCTTTTCATTCTAAGGTTTGAAATCAGTGGCTAGAGTGACTGACCTCTAAGGTCTCTTCCCACCCTCCAACAAATTAACGGTATTTATTGTTCCATACAAAACACCTTTTATCCTCCTTTACAAAGCGCTTTCTACGATCTCATATATCTTTTTGCTAGTCAACTCAAAATGGTTGCATTTAGATTATCCTGTCCAACTGTTGCATTCTTCTTACCACTTGTGAAGAAAATGTCTTGTATGCAATTGTATCCAATCAAACTTTGTTTTCTCGCATTCACGGACCCTGAGTTATATCTCTCACCCACTTAATGCAGTGTTCCATGCCGTGGTCGCTCGCATTGGACACTTCAGTCACTATCCTCTTTCCTTTCTCTACCTCCCGAAGGGAACTTTCCGATGCCGACTGTGATGGTCAACTGACCTTAGGGGAATTTTGTGTCGCAATGCACCTTGTTGTTTTGCGCCGAAATGGTATGCCCATCCCCCACACACTTCCGTCCGTGTTATTGGATGTGATCACCAGTCAGACACTCTCCACATTAGCCGTCTCTGATAAATGCGTAGGCGAGACTGATCCAGCACCTACATTGAGTGCAACGGCTGACTCAATTCAGTCCGATGCTCCCGCCGATTGGGAGTACTGTCAAGCTTCTCCCACTTCTGGAACCAAATTCCCGCAGGGTTCAATGACCACTGCTACGGCGTTCACCCCAGCTTCATGTCGACAGCGACGATGGTCCGTCTCCAGTCAGAGTGACATCTCATCTTTGGCCGAAGGTATTATTCATTTTGACGCACGTCCCAATCCAAGTGCCAAGGCAAGTTTGGACACGTTGGTGTATAAAATCTACTCGAATGATCCCTATGTATCCTGTTGATGTCGTCTCACTCCATCTTAGACAGTGTGCTTGCAATCTTGACATTACACTCAGATAGCCGGTGATTCGATTGGCCAAGAGTCCGAGTCGCACCAGGGAGGTTGTGCTTATGCAATTCCTCCATATTGGTTCATCTCTCAGCAGAAAAGTGCACCATTCACACGATAGGTAGCTACCTTATGCATTTCTGCAATACAACTATCACAATTCGCCCCATGTACAGTTCAAATGACAGGGATGTGACGTGCAGGAACAACCCCCAGGCATCAAATGCCGGGATACGAGTCAGTTCAAAGATAAAAGAAAAACTGAGGTGGATCGTTTCGGTGCTAATTTCCACAATCAGCGCGCTCCGCAGTCACTGTTTTTCTCGTTTGAACTCATCAGGTCGCAACCTACACACACGGTAGGTACTTCAAAACTTGACAATCAAAAAAGGATTTACGTCCTCATATGAGAAGGATATGAATAGCACTGAAGGTACGGGAGCACATTTGCACCCGCGACATTTCCTGTAGGGTTTCTAGTCACCAAGCAGCCTGTGCCGATGATTCCACTCCTAGCATACAGCATTCTCAAAACCGACTCATCGCTTTCGTACATGTAATCGGCTGGCTACCTCCGGATTCCGCCAAACACACCGAGGTGGCCAGTTAGTGGGCATGTTCTACCCGCGTGTCTCGACCAGTTTATGCAGTTCTGTTTTTTCGGCCATCCTGATGCGGCATTAGGTTTTATAGCCAAATACGAACACGCCTACTTCTGTCCTCCTCATACTGACAGTATTTTACACGCGCCAGTGATTGATCACACTCTCTTGATGTCTTCAGTATACAGTGACTGTAAGAACCCAAGGTGCAAGTGGAGTTATTTATTGTGACAAACAGCATAAACTAGTTGCATCGGTTCTGATCAGCGAAACTTCCACTCATCTACGCACTTTCTGTTGGAGGTTGCATATCGTGCGCTACTTCTGTGTCTAGTATTTGTATGGCGTTCATTGCTTATGTGTCCATTTTTCGCGCGCATACGTCTGCGGTTCCGAAGCCTTCTTTTTCCTTCATAGAGTCATTACGGCCCGAGATTGTTTTGTTGTCGTTTGGTTTCCTGTATTCTCGATTAGTGTAGTGTCACCACACATGTGTGGTTTACTTCCCGTTTGTGGTCACCGAGCTTCTTCTGTCCACAATAGTTGTTGTGTCAAGCTGGCCTTGTAGGCTACAATTGACATCCGTTGCGTACTCTGATCTCACAAAGACCAGTCTATATCTCGGTCTCTTTGACACCGACCTTTTACGAACATAATCCTCCGAATCCTTTAAGAAATTCACATCTCTCACGTTGTACTCGCTGCTTCTTGATGTTTAGTGGAACGTTTTGAATGGATGAAAAGGCGAATGGAATGCCAAACATGATTGATACCTAATGTTGCTGCCAAGCACTCCGGCGCGTTACCTGCTCTGCTGCTCGGGCAGACTGTAGTGATGCCCCCAACGCACGGTAATGAGCACGCCATATACCAGCCGGACCCCAGAATTGTAATATGTTGCAACACAGTGTTATAAACAGAATAAAGCTAAGGCTACTAAACACATTATAACCGAACAACAATATCGAAGATGCTGATCTACTATCAATTAACACTACTCAAACCGGTATCAGGTCCTGAGTTTGAAACTTTACTGTTGACCCCAAATAGATTGACATTCACCTCTCATATGAGTGCAATCTTCCTAAGGTCGCTACGATCGATTACGTGATTCCGCTCGTCCCGGTATGCTTAACGCAGACAACACTGCCGAAATGTCGATATCAGTGACTTTCCGTGATTATAACCGCAAGACTTCTGTATATACTGACGTCTATATGCAATTCCCCATCTACGGGCCATGTTGTTTGTCCGTTTACCTTCCAAATTTGAACGTCTCGTCAATGACTGTCAGTGTCCATCTTGTCTGTTTTTGCTCATCACTGTTGTGCCCTAGGAAGTCGACTTTCTTATCCGGAGATAACTGTCTTCATACACCTATAACTTTTGGCAAGCCGATAATCATGCAAACGAATTGTGACCGGCGGTGTCACGCAGTTTCCTCAATTCTAGTCTTCTTCACACCCTTGTCGCTATCCACCGATCCAAGCTCAATCCGTTTCACGAACAGCGTATTTTTTTACACCATTATTCTGTGGCTCGGGATTCAACAGATGTCCATTACTTTTCTTTCTATTGAGTTATCGTGACCAGCCACCGTTGGATTCCACACAATGTATTCAGTAAAATGAAAGCGCGTATTCGCCTTGCCTACGTCTGCATTGTACGTCATCGACCTTTCACGTCTCATTAAACATCCACTATGTTTCGTTCCTTTCTAGCTGCAACACCCCATCCCTCTGCGAGCTCGCACCCCTGCTCTTGAACAACAACGAATCTGGCTCAACCGATCCCCACTACACTCGATTTACAACTGCCTAAGCTTTCTCCACCACCACCACCGCCACCTCCAAGAGTTCATCTAGCGGGCCGATGCGAAAATCCCCAGCCCAACGCGCTTTCGCAGTCTAAGACGCCTTGTGATGGTGACTCAGCGGTATGTTTTCTATGAATGAGAGCGCCCTGCGTTTCGTATAGTGTTTTTAATTGAAGCGTGTTCGTGTAACTCACCGACCTTACTGACGCACCTTGCCTATAGCGACTCATCTAACTTGCGATGTGTTTTTCGCTCACAGTACGGGGTTTTCCCAAGTTCATATCCATTGCGTACCCCACTGTACCACATTGAATCTCCGATCATTACCACTTTTGCGTACGAGCATTCTCTTTTTGAGGAAACTTGTGAACATCTTTTTCGCGTTTTTCGGGTACTTGTCACTTCACATTTATTAAACACAAACGTTGCTGGAATCTAATTAGCAACGGCGCATTCGTTTTATCTTTTGTGATGTGATATTACAGTGCTTCTGCTCTGGTGTACGTTACAAAGTTGTCTGGAAAAATGCTTTTCTTGGGTCATGCAGTAGATTGAGTTACGGAGTTACAGGTGTGACGTTTGAAGATTATCAGGCAAGTTAGCGGCTTTTCAGAGTGCGAATCACATGCGTAGTGGCAGATGTTTGCGCTTCGCTTGATGGGGAAATGAGAGAAGTAAAGCAGCGATGCGCAGAAAATTTTTGCACAAAAAAGTTGAAATGTACGCGACCAGGTCTTCTGTTATGATTCTCATCCCCATCAGTATACACGTTAGCTAAAGGCGAAAAATACCTCCGCTACTGCGCCGAGTGCATAAGCAAAAAGAGAAAACATGCAACACATGTATATCGTTTGAGCTATTACCAGTAACGGATGGGCATCGTTCCGGAAAGCTACCAGCCGGCTACTACGCAGCTCAAAAGAAATTTATTATGCCAAATCATATTATGCTAAAAATGAGATCGTGGTTGGAAGGGAGGCTAAGAGGGATAAGGAGCGACAATGAAACTCACAGCACGAACGTCATTGAGGTCGGCTCCTAGCCATGTCAGCAAGTGTATTCAGCCAAACGTGTTCATCCTCTTTCGGACTCCAACCAGTGAGCCGAGTCACTCCAAACGAGGCCAGCTTCGAAGTGAGGGCCTTCATTGTTCCCGACGACCACAGCTTGCCGTAAGCCCTCATGCTGTCCTAGCCACGCGCTTATAATTCTCGGATAATATTTACATATTTTTCAGGCACTCCTTTCCTGAGGAGGTAGTCCGAAGAGACACATCGATCAACCGAATCGAATGCACCTTTGATGTCGAGCAACACAACAACAGTGTGTCGCCAATATATGTGACGGTGCTGCAACAGCTGACGCAAAGTTATGATGTGGTCGATGCAGCCATGACCTCGACGAAACCCTGCTTTCTCTCCACGAATCTCACTTTCACGAAGTTGATCGTCAAAGATGAAGAACGCACAGGACGCCTATTCACACCTCATACCTTGATTAATGCCTTGATGTGAGAACAGTTTTAGGCTCCGATCAGCTTTTGTATCTTAGATTGATGATAGCTTAAATAGGGCCTTCAGAAACCGTTATCCACGAATATAATACAAATACTGGAGTTTTATACCAACTTAGCTCTTAAACTTCTGACCGACGAAGAGATGAAAAACAGTGTGTTGATTCTTCATGAGATTTTGCACCATATAAGAAGTGAGTCCTATTTTCTAAAAGAAGTGATCCCCGGCTATGATGCTTGAAATTTCTTGGGAGGTCCGTAGTCAAATAGAATTATCTCTGAATATCACACTGCTGGATCTCATTGAACGAAGTAGGTTCGAGTGAACAAATAAAGGATAAGACGACTGCCTATTGCCCACAATGAGTTTTGTTATCCGAATATGTACCATTTTACGTATCATTTTACTTGGAGGACCCTGAAATGACTTCCGGAGACAGTCACGCGCGTGCACCCAGACGCTTGGATTATTCATCACATTGACGCACCGGCTGAGACGTTCCTGATAGTTAAGAGGATTATGGTGAATCACTGACGACGCTGCCCCAACTTCCCTCTAGCCTATACATGGGCTCTGCCGACGGCTTTTTTGCAGTTCAAATTCCGTTTGATAAGACACTTTTGGGAATGTTAAAGCCAAGTTGGGATCCATCCGACTGGCCGCATTAAGGCTAACCACCAAACACTTGTACCCCATCTATTCACGTAGCTTTGTCGAGTTCCATTTCTTCCTGCTGGTGTCGACGTTCACAATATCAATTTCATATTCTGCGTCTAGCATACGTACTGCTACCATCGAATCTCTTTGTGTACTTGTGTATTTAGTCTCGTTCCCTAGTGGATGTGGGTCACCACGCGCCTACCGCCTTTAACTCCACTATAATGATAGTTGAGTTGCTCAGCTACTCACTTCCTCGCATAACAAGCCAATGGTTAGCAAGGGATCGGTGGTCATACGCAGCATTGATTCGTATTCTGAAAGCACAAATCGCACGGCAATTCCAGTCTTTACGAAAGATTAACTGTGCCGCGTTGCGTTTTTCAAGCAGGAATATGAATCGTTTGCATAATCTTGAGCAATCCGTTTGTCAACAGACAGCACTTCAATGCCTACATCGTGAGATTTCATTAGGGAGCACTCCACGATCGAATTACTGCTAAAATTGTACGAACTTGGGGAACTTAGACACACTTTTTTCGGACACTATCTGTGGTTTGATAGGCGTCCGACAATTCACTGTAGACCGCCGCACAGATTGTGTTCGAGTACAGGGCACACTAAAGTTTGATGTATTTTGACTGATGCTCTGTTTCCTTTCTTTGGCTCTGAATTAATGATACCGTTGATCGTTGCATCAAATAGAAGCTTCTCGGTATCCTGCATGATTGGGAGCTGAGGAAGCGATGCGAACCGCAATGATTTACAGTTGTGGAGCTTCGAGATGCTGCCTATGTTGTAGTAAATTGATGTTCAGCCAGAGTCTTGTAAATCAAAGGTCACCGGTTCGGATTTATCTAAGTGCGGGCGATGTCCTGATGTTGCTAGCCCGAGCATGACCGGTGGTGGTTACGTGATAACTTTGTATGTTGCTGCGGCTCTCTGGCGTGCTTCTGTGATTGGTTTCTTGTTTCAATTTTTCTCCGTCGCCAGCATCTATTACGTTTCCTTTGACAGCAGGAAGAAGACCGATATAGCTATCTCGAATTCAGACCCACTCACTCCCTGAGTCTGGATATAGCTACCTTGACAAAAAAAGCTCCCCAACACATCGTTGTTAGCAGCGAAATGATTCGGGTCATGTAGTTTAAACATAATTTGACTCGTAGGAAAGTTTCCTTAATATCAAAGACCGGTAAAACGGTCTTCAACTGGCTCCAACCCAAAGCGTTTTCATTGGCTGACTCCAAAGCAAAAGCCGTCTCATTGGTTGGCTCCAGTTCAATGGTCTTTAAAGCTGGGTTGATCCGACCTTTTGAAGCCGTCGGCATGAAATAAGCTTGAAAGGCTTATGTGAACGTTATCTCTTAACAGATTAGGATAACACCTGTCAAATGCATTCATCACGCCTCTTTGCCCGAGTCCCATATTGTGCTATCCGAACCGAACGACTTGGGAAATCCTCCGTTCATCGCGTACAGTCATCAATAATGAGCAGAACCATGTTTGCCTGACCTTTAGCTTTCGACCTATCAAGTCCAGCGATGATGATGTCAGCGCAAGGAGCCACCATATTCACGGGAATTGTCGCCCATTCCCAATGCAAAAGTGACTCCCCCGCAGTTGTGAACGGACAAACAAAACATTTTTATGCTCAACTAATGGGTCGAATGGATTATGAATAACTGAAAGTTTGGAACCATCAGACGAACAGAGAGCCTATGAGTAGATCACTAGTCAGATGTCTCCAGGGTTGACCACTAATGCATAGAACTAATCACGATTTCATGATATTGATGTTAAAGGATTACCCAAACTTGCACTGACGATGCACAACCACCTTGAAAGTGTCCGGAAATGTAATCACTGTAACAACAAGGGGTTGGAACCTTATCCAAACAACTGGGAATTGTCTCGTGAAGTACTGACGAACGAAACGTGGCTCCAACTGCAAGCCATTTTGACTACGAAGCATCGTGTCTTGATTTACGTTATGCATAGAAAATTCATATGTAAAGTTAATACAGATTTTGATCGAAAACTACCTGTCCTACGTTTCATGGACTGCCCAGCACTGATGATGAGGAGATACTAACTAGCGCAACAAACCCAAATCAGAGACACGCGACGTAACCACCACCCCCTGGTACACATTTCGCACCTTAGGTGTTATACATAAACATACCCTTACACAAATCCCCACCTTCTACACCACCCACAATATCTCACCCTATACCTATAACCCCAACACAAATAAAACATATATACCAACTTTAATTTAACTACTCCACAATAACACCCCCCAATTCCTCCCATCCATCCACCCAACATACAAACCTCCCCCAACCAACACCATCTACTATCTCAATTAAATAATCACTTATTACCAACCTACCTTCCCTCATAAACTTATTCCCTCCCTCCATTTAATCCAAATCTACCTAAACTCCTATCTCCTCACTAATTCTATCATCTATCAATAACCCACCTAACCTTTACCATTTATCCTCAATCTATTCCAACACTAACACCATATTGATTCTCTCCAATTATCACCAATCATTAATAAATCATCAAATTCCTCCATTACCTCATCACACCAATTTTTCTGCCTTGATATCATTTATATTAATTTATACCCAAAAAAACACCCCCCTCCCCCCATTCCCCCCAACCCCCTCATTCTATTAACACACTCCCCCCCCTTAAAAATTATAATCACAAAAAACATAACACCATAAAAACAACCTCATCATCACTTTTCCACAATACCCTAATCTATACAACACACACACACACACAACCACACAAAATACACACACAAATTCACACAACACACACTAACCATTTAAATACTCCTTTAACACCCATACACACCAAAAAACACAATAATCTTCCACAAATTCCTACAACACAAATTCTAAAATCAATATTTAAAACCTTCTACTTATCCCAATAACATAAACATTACACCACAATACCCCCCCATACATTCAAACCCCTAACAATCACACCAAAAAACCATAAACAAACTAAAAATTTAACTACCTTCCTTAATCAAACAAAACCCTCACCACCCTACCTATCCCCCCACCAACAAACCACCAATTCAATCAACCCAAAACTAACCAATAAATTTTACATTTCACACACACCAATCAACCCCCACCCTCCAACAAAATCCACCATCAAAAAAATATACACCACTTCCAAAAATCTACCACCAAACCCTACCCCTATAAATAAAATTCTCATAACACCTTTCATCCCTAAACCCTCATTAAAATATCACTAATCCATTAATTATCCATACACCTAATACATATTTTCCCCAAAAACTAATCCCTTCTAAAATAAAAACCCCTCCAACAACTTCACACCACCCCACATCTCCACCTCAAACTATCACCACTTCACCCCCTTAACTAAAACCCTCACAATACTTACCCATACAACCTAAAATCTTCATAACCCCCATTCAACAACACCCCCCACTTCCAAACAACTAAAACCTACCTAACAACAACTCATCCCAAAAAATCAAACCCACCCCCCCACCAACACAAAAACAAAATCATAACCATAATTTCCAAAAAACCTAAAACACAACCACCCTAATTACATAACCTTCCCCTTAATCAAATAACTAAACCCCAACTATAACAACTTTTTATATTAATATTAACCTCCCATACCAATCCCTAATCAACTAAAAACAAAATACATACCATCACCCTACCCCACTTTCTATTAAACCAGAAAACCCACCCAACCCAACAACATTCATTCCTAAAACCATCCCATTCATCCCCTAATCCCCACCATATAAAAAACAATAAATCCCCAATTAAAAAACCCCCCCCTTACTTATCCACATCATCAAACTATAACACAAATTCCACTCTCTCCTTATCAACCCCCTCCCCTCACTCTCCCCTTACTCTCCAACCATTAATCAAATCCTAATCAACAATAATAACCATCAAACCACCTCCCCAAAACAAATCCACCCACATAACTACCCATTACCACCACTAAAACTTACTAACCAACCATAAATTCCCTCTCAAACACCAAAATTCCTCAATATACAACACAACACAACAATCCCCCCACAAAAACACCCAATTTTCCTACATTAATTCCCAAATACTTAATTAACCCCCCTTAAACCTACTTTCCCCCTTAATTACCATACCTTACCAATCTCACCCCAAACCCTCAACCCCATTCCTAACCTACCAATTTTCACCACCAACTATTCAACAACATTTATAACAATTTACAACCTAAACTATACTCCTTCACCCCTACTAATCCCTCCTACACAAATTATACCCAAACCAACCCCCCCAACCTCCCTCCAATTATATTTTAAACTTCTCAAAACCCTCAACCAACCAATCTAACCCAAAATTAAAATAAAAATAACCTCCCTCCCCTCCACAAATAAACAATCCTCACCCCCACATATAATAACCTAACACCATACCACAAATTATAACCCATCCCCCCCCCTCTTCACAAAATATATTAATACACCTTTATCTATACACCCTCCCCAACCCCCATTAATATCATCATACACTCCTTCCTATAATACCTTCCTTACCCTCTAAAAATCTTAATAACATCACTTCCCCCCTACTACTCATTCCCCTTACAACCACTCAATAAACCTTTCTTATAATCTTACACCATTATAAATCAAACAACTTCCCCCATATATTTACCATACCACCAAATCCCATCCCCTAATAATAAACACCCTAAAAACAAACCCATAATCCCCCTCCCCACCCATAACCCACACTCTCTAAAATTCACTACTCCCTCATTTCTAAACTCCTATATCCCCACAAACTAAACCCCAACTTCCCCCCAACCATCCAAACACATAAACAATACCCACCACCTATTCATCCCTTACTCCCCTCCACCCAATTCAAACTATCTACCCCCTATCTAATATTCCTAAACACCCCCATAACTTCCCCCAATCTATCCCTCCCATACCCCCCCCCCTAATCAAAAAAATCAAAAATACCACAAAAAAACCAATAAACCATATAAACAATAATATCTTCCCACCATCCTAACCACCCAAACTATCATAACACTCATCTACCCCAATCTCACACTTCAATCTCCATCTATTCCTACATCAACCCTCTCCATCTCATTCATTCCTACTCCAACTACCCCCATCCCCTCACTTCACTAAATCCCCAAAACCACTCTTCCACATCTGTGTTTAGTGTGTTAAGGTCATTTCACACCTTCAACCACTCTACATCTAATACACAATAAATTCCCAACATCTTTCTCCCACATAAATCAATAAAACCATATAATATATATAACATAAAAAAAAAAAAAAAAAAAAAAAAAAAAAAAAAAAAAAAAAAAAAAAAAAAAAAATAAAAAAAAAAAAAAAATAAATAAACAAAAAAAAAAAAAAAAAAAAAAAAAAAAAAAAAAAAAAAAAAAAAAAAAAAAAAAAAAAAAAAAAAAAAAAAAACCACAAAAAAAAAAAAAAAAAAAAAAAAAAAAAAAAAAAAAAAACAAAAAAAAAAATATATTTATATATTTTATTTTTTTTTTTTTATATAAATTTATTTTTTTTTTTTTTTTTTATATTTTTTTTTTTTTTTTTTTTTTTTTTTTTTTTATCCATTTTTTTTTTTTTTTTTTTTTTGTTGTTTTTGTCCCCCCCCCCCCCCCCCCCCCCCCCCCCGTATTTTTCCACCCCCCCCCCCCCCCCCCCCCCCCCCCCCAATTTTTTGTCCCTGGTTGTGTTTTTGTGGGGGACCCAGCCCCCCAGGGACAAAAAGGGGGGGGGGGGGGAATTCATGCCTTATTTT
>OX104069.1:97992834-98016882 GCA_944474145.2 Dicrocoelium dendriticum | reverse complement strand
CCAGCCCACCGACTTCCGCGACGTGTGTTGTTTACTCCCCGGGGTGTGGATGGAAGAAGAGGAGGGGTGGCCAAGCGATGACTTGGTCCAGAGGAATGAAGACCCTCACTTCGAAGCTGGCCTCGGTTGGAGCGTCTCGGCTCCCTGGTTGGGGTCCGAAAGGCGATGAACACGTTTGGTTGGACACACTTGCTGATATGGCTAGGAGCCGACCTCAGTGGCGTTCGTGCTGTGAGTTTCTTTGTCCCACCCCATCCCTCTTAGCCTCCCCCTCCAACCACGATCTCATTACTTAGCCTTATATAATTTTGCATAATAAGTTTTTTTTGGGTGCACAGCAGCCGGCTGGTAGCTTACCGGAACGATGCCCATCCGTTACCGGTAGCTCAGCCAGCTTTCACCAGTTTTTTTCTCTCCTTTTTTCTTTGTATTGCGGCACAGTAGCTGAGGTGTTTCCCACCTCTAGCTAACGTGTATGATGATGATGATGATGATGATGATGATGATGATGATGATGATGATGATGATGATGATGTGATGATGATGATGATGATGATGATGATGATGATGATGATGATGATGATGATGATGATGATGATGATGATGATGATGATGATGATGATGATGATGATGATGATGATGATGATGATGATGATGATGATGATGATGATGATGATGATGATGATGATGATGATGATGATGATGATGATGATGATGATGATGATGATGATGATGATGATGATGATGATGATGATGATGATGATGATGATGATGATGATGATGATGATGATGATGATGATGATGATGATGATGATGATGATGATGATGATGATGATGATGATGATGATGATGATGATGATGATGATGATGATGATGATGATGATGATGATGATGATGATGATGATGATGATGATGATGATGATGATGATGATGATGATGATGATGATGATGATGATGATGATGATGATGATGATGATGATGATGATGATGATGATGATGATGATGATGATGATGATGATGATGATGATGATGATGATGATGATGATGATGATGATGATGATGATGATGATGATGATGATGATGATGAAATTCGACGTCTCATCTTGGGGAATGCGAGAATTCCCTTCGACAAACTGGTTTTGCTGCGCTAGTTGAGATGTCTCGGTCAGGTCCTACGCATGACACTTGAGCGTCTACCTCGTCGTGCTCTATTCGCTCGCCAAGGACCTGTCTGGAGGCGACCGCGTGGTCAGCCTTCCACTTGGCGACAGGACATGAAATCGCTGACGTTGTGTCTAGCCGCTGTTGCACCTGTACGCTTTCCAGAATGTGGGCACAAAGATGGGAGTGCCAATGGCTTAATACTCTCGAGGACATGGCCCGCAACCGGAATCACTGGAAAAATTATGTACGGTATTGTATTGGTTAACATGTTTAATACTTCAAACATTGAAAATGACAAAAAGGAACAAAATCGGCGTGTGAAAAACAAACTAAAAATGTTTTGTTCTACTTATGTCAAAATGCTCCTTTCTTCCTGCTGAAGTGTGTTGCTCACTTCTAACTACTGTCACGATGGTTATGACGCGGTGACTTCCTTTTATCCACTGATCTCCATGGTTTTCATTGGCTCGATGTCTAGTTGCTAGACAGTTGAGATTACATACATAACTACACCTCAGTTAAGCCTTTGGAAGAACGGCGTATTAACCAAAATATTCTGAAACCCTTACCTGCGGCCTTCTTCTAGTTGTCACCAGAATACAAGAAGGAGGAATGGACGACGATAGGTTATTTCTTGTGAACACTAATTTCCGACACAGCACCCGCCGGAGGGTGACTTGACGCCCGCCAGCCTCGAACCAGCTATTGACGCAAATCGATCACATTGCGATAAGTTACCGATGGAGAGGCTGCGTCCAGAACTGTCGCTCGATTTGGAGCACATGTGGGGACACGGATCATGCACTTGTATGTGCTGACATGCGGATGCATTTTGGCGGACGCCCACGACGACGTTGCAAGCGCATTGATGCCTGCCAACTGGCGAAGCCAACTGTTCTGAATGCCTATCAAAGTACGCTGTCATGCGAGTTGGGTAAGCGCTCACTGGATGCAATTGAAGCTCACTGGTCTCAAATTCACTAGACCTTACTAGCAGCAGGAAAATCCTCATGTGGTATGTCTAATCACCAACATGGACATTGGGTCTCTTCACGGTCTCTGGAACTTATAGATGCTCGCCGGCATATTCCGGCTGGAAGCAAACACAATGAAACTTGCAAAGGGCTCCGGGCAAAACTCCGTGCTAGCCTGAAGAGAGACCGCGAATCCTAGTGGTCTCATCGTGCTTCAGAGATGGAAATGGCCGCTGTTCTTGGTAAACGTCGTAAGTTATTCCGGCTGATAAGGGAAAAGGACTGCAGGTGACCTGGTGTTAGTGACGTTAGTGACGTGACGAGAGTGGACAGCCTATCCACAACTTGTCAAAACGCTTAGAGCGTTGGGCTGAGCACTTTGAAAGGCAATTTAATCGATCGGAATTGTTAGCTTTCTCGCCGGCCACTGATCTCCCCGTTCCATGGGCTGTCCCTTTGGATCCACCCTCTCGCTCAGAAGTCGAACGTAAGATCGGACTGTTGAAGTTAAGTAAAGCCGCGCGATCAAATGATCTTCCTCCGACTCGCTTCAAATTCGGAGGACCTGCTCTTGTGGATGACCTATATGAGTTACTAGTGAAACCGAGAGCAGGAAACTGTCCCAACCGACTGGAGCAGCTCCGTCAGCCCCAATTTTCAAGGGAGGCTCACGATCGGAATGCGGCAGCCATAGGTGAATCAGTCTGATCTCCATCGCCTCCAAGTTGCTTGCCTTTGTCATCCTTCACAGACTGACTGGCATTCGTGAAGAGCAGCCGGGTTTCATCGACGTCGTGGCTGCATTGACCACATCTTCACTTTGCGTCAGTTGTTGGAGCATCGTCACATATATTGGCGGCCTACCGCCAATTCGCATTCGGTGGATAGACGTGCACTTTGGGACTGTCTACACAAGAAATGTGTACCTGAGAAATATGTAAATATTATGCGAGCATTATACGCGCGCAGCACGGGCAGATTAAGAGCTTACGTCCGGCTGTCGTCGCCCTTTAATATCTCCAGCGATCTGACAAGAATGCCCGCTGTCCCCTTTTCTCTTCAACTTCACTATTGACGAAGTGATGAAAATCACGTTCACAGGACATAACATAGGTGTGGACCTGCTCCCAGGAGAACAACTTTTTGACTTGGAGTATGCTGACACTATTGACCTAATCTGTGCCAAGCGGTTCTGGACAGATTAGCACTGGCTGTCTGTCATTTCTGGCTTTGCTTCGCACCCTCGAAGTGCAAAGCGTTCCTCCAAGATTGACCTGGACCGCCTCCTGCGCTGACCCTTGGTGAGGATCAGCTGGAAGTCGTCCAGAAATTCAACTACCTGGGTAGTTGTATCAGCGCCCGTGGGATTGAAGATGAGATCACGAACCGCATAGCAAAAGCTCGGGGCACTTTTGCTAACCTTCGCCACTTATGGCGCCGGCGCGACATCACTCTTCCCCTGAAGGGTAGAGTGTACAATGCAGCGGTACGTTCGACCCTACTGTACGGTTGTGAAACCTGACCTCTTTGATCAGCGCACATATAGAGGCTAGTTGCGTTCGACCATCGGTGCCTTCGCAATTCGACTCACATCTGGTGAGAATACTGCATGAGCAACGACCGTGTTCGCCGCCTTGTTTACGGAATAGGAGTAGGTACTGAACCGCTCAGCACGGTTATTTCACGCACCAGACTCCGATGGCTCGGCCACGTGTTACGCATGCCAGCCCACCGACTTCCGCGACGTGTGTTGTTTACTCCCCGGGGTGTGGATGGAAGAAGAGGAGGGGTGGCCAAGCGATGACCTGGTTGAGAGGATTGAGGACCCTCACTTCTGAGCAGGTCTCGGTTGGAGCGTTTTGGCTCCCCCGTTAGGGTCCGAAAGGCGATGAACACGTTTGGTTGGACACACTTGCTGATATGGCTAGGAGCCGACCTCAGGGGCGTTCCTGCTGAGTTTCTTTGTCCCATATCTTAGCCTCCCCTCCAACCATGGTCTCACTATTTGCCTTATATATTTTTGCATGGTAATTTTTTTACTGCATAGTAGCCGCTGGCTCTTTGTCTAGCTAATAGACTGTTGATAGTAGCCAGCTGGTAGCCTACCGGAACGATGCCCATCCGTTACCGGTAGCTCAGCTGGCTTGCACCTGTTGCACTTTACCCTTTTTTCTTTTATGTATTGCGGCACAGAAGTTGTGATTTTTTCCACCTCTAGCTAATGTGTATAATGATGATGATGAGGTCGACCTGGTTGCAGACAATAGGGAGTTCAATCCCACTGACCACGTACCTCGACGGGGGAAAGTTGCTCTTATACGAAGAACGGATCACGGCCTGGTTTATAGGCGGTAGCCACGAAGTATACTACTCCCAGAGTCTGTTCATGGCATGCTGAATGACCTCAAAACACCCTTGGACATGTACAACATTCCACAGCTTAAGGTCATCAGCAAACAGTTGTGATGTTACCCCAAGCTTCCCAAGTATGTCAGTTGCGTAGATGGAGAACAGCATCGGTCTAAGAACCGAGCCCTGTGGGACACCGCTAAGGACCGCGTGCTTAAAAGAAAAGCTGCGACCAACGCTCTCTTCCCTGCAAGGATGCAGATACCCAGGGAATGGTGCGACCAGATACACCATAGGAGCTCAGCTTTTGTGATAGTCGTCGCAACGACACTGGATCTTAACGGAGTGCGACGGTTTGCGTACCTCCTTGACCCATTGAGCTATACTAGGTGGTGCCTGCTGGCTCCTTGAGAGCTACTGCTACTAGGTTGGTCAGCGGTCAGAGGTCAGACAAATTCAGTCTCCTGTCTTCCAGTTTGGGGGTTTGAAATGGGATAGCGTCCATTTCTGTAAAACTAAATCATTGCCACCTCCCTGCCGCCTTGCAGACAGGCTTTTGAGCCAAAGATTTTGGATGAGGATCCTAATCGTCCTCCTATCTCGATCTGAACGCTCTGGCAGTCTCACCTTACATACAGTCATAACACTTTCCCCAAACCTTAACAACATCGGCCGTCGCGCAGCTCACCACTTTATCTGCTGCACACAGCAGGGCAGATATGCGCAAACCTGCTGCTGTTGGCGCCTCCCTTTTTTCTTTTCCACCTGTTTCTCTTACTCCCATACCGACCCCCATTTATAACCTAGTATAATTCACAGCGTAATTGACAGCAGCCGAAGTGCCACTGGAGTAGAGCCATCTGCAGCCACCTTCTTGCAACACCCTTTGGACGCCTATCATCAACGGTCCCTGACAAGGCCATGTTGTCCCGTTTCCCTGGCGGTGTTCAACGTTCGCACTCTAAGACAAACAGGTTAACAGTCTGCACTCGCACCGAAGTTGGACTCACTGGGTATTGACGTGTGTTGTGTGTCCGAAACTAGGATCAGTGACCCGAATGGAGTTGTTGAATTAACTGCGCCCGGCTTGTCCTCTCGCTATAAGTTGCACGTATTCAGAGACGCTGATGCAGCACACACCGGTCAAGCTGGGGTAGGTGTCATACTGAGCTCCGAGGCCGAGCCATCGTTGGTTGTTTGGATTCCGGTGAATTCCGTTTGTGTACAGCCCGCTTGGCGACATCAGCTAGGGTTGAATCACGAAGCAGTACAAAAAGCTGTTTGTTTGTGATTTCCGCTTATGCTCCCACCGAATGCAGTTCTGATGCTGCCAAGGTCACATTCTATCACAATCTGGACGCGCTACCACACAGTGCTATCAGTTCAGATGTCATAATACTCGCAGGGTATATGAACGCGGAAGTAGGGTGTATGACCTCTTCAGAAACTCCGCTACGTGGTACTTATGGGCTTAACCCCGAACGGACTGGCAACCGCGAACAACTGCCCACACACTATGCGGAGCACCAGTAGTTACTTAATAACACTGATTTTAGACACAGTGGGTACCGAAGTGCCACTTGTTGTCCTCCTGTAGCTGGCCAGCGATGGATCCAAATGGACCACATTGCCATAAGTTACAGGTGGCGTCGTTCCATCCTGGATTTCCACTGGTACTGGAATACCTGCGTCGACTCTGATCATGCCTCAGTACGCTGTCGTTCCTCCATGAACTTTACCGGGAAGCGCACTAAGCGTCTTCTCCGATTGGCAACTGAGAAATTGTCTCAGCCCTTGGTCAGGCAAGCCTACCAAAACTCACTGCATATCGAACTATCGCTGTCTTGTTCTAATGACACTGAACTTCAGTGGAATCGAATCTTGGCCGCCATGCACGACGCAAACGCGTCTGCTTCTGGCACTAGCAATCATCATCGCACCAGTCACTGTATATCTGAGAGGTCGGTGAACCTGTTGGAATGTAGAAGAAAGTTCTCGGCTGGCTCTGAGCACAGTGTGACCAGTCGGGCTATTAGGCGCGAACTGAAGCGGAGTCTACGTGCTGGCAAGGAAGTATGTTGGACCACTCGGGCCGGAGCAGTAGGCAATTGCCGCAGGCTTTTCCAGCTGATCCGCACTACTGGTCCCAGGAAGCCAGGCGTTAGTGAGATTAACAGAGACAGCGCGGGTGCACTGATACACATAAACGAGCACCGTTTGGCTCATTGGGCTGAGCAGTTTCGGGATCATTTCAATTGGCCCCTACTTCCGGATCTCTTCCTACTCAGGTGATACAGGATGTGCCATGGACGGTTACTTTAGAGCCTCCGTCGGAGGCCGAGGTCCGAAACTCGCTCACAGCCTTCAATTGTTTTCCTACTGCTGGCCCGGACTCTCTCCCACCTGCACTGTTTAAGGATGAAGGTGAGGACCTCCTGTTCGAATGTATTTGGAAGGAATAGTGCCCCGGCTAACTAGAGTGAATCGATTATAGTGGCAATATACAAGATTGGCAATCGCACAGACTGCTAACCACAGGGATATTAGCCTAACGCCTCGATTCTCGTTCGTCGCCTCACTGTGAAACGGGAATCTCGGATTAGGGAAGTGCAAGCCGGTTTCCGCCCAGGACGTGGCTGCATAAACCATATATTCGGTCTGCGGCAGGTGCTAGAACATCGCCACGCATACCACAGACCGATGATAGCTGTGCTCCTTGATTTCAAGAATGCCTTCGATTCAGTCGATCGATGCATTCTGTTCAAACTACTTGCGCGGAATGGTGTTCCCACGAAATATGTGAACATCCTACCTGCTCTATACTCGAACACTACAGGCCGCGTCAGGGTCTACGGTGGCCTATCGGATAGGTTTCCGACCACAAGTGGCGTTCGTCAGGGTTGTCCGATTGCCCCATTGTTGTTCAATTTCGTCATGGATTGTATCCTGGAGTGTTCCCTTGCGGAATCTCACGGTGTAGGCATTGAAGTACTGCCTGGTGAAAAACTAGTTGCTCTTGATTATGCGGACGATATCGTCTTGCTTTTCGACGATATTGCGGCGGCACAACTATTCCTGAATATCCTGTCCAGAGTGGTCCCATTATTTGGTATGCACTTCGCACTTTCAAAGTGCAAAGTGTTGTTGCAGGGCCACCAACCACTTTACGACTCGTTGACCCGTGATAACAAGAAACTCGAAGTGGTTGATCATTTCACTTATTTTGGCAGCTGCATCAGCAATGATGGGCGCATAGAAACTGGCGTCAGCTCACGCATTGCAAGCGCTCGATCTGCCTTCTTAAACCTGTGGTATTTTTGGAGACAGAACGGAGTTTCCCGCCGTCTGAAAGGCCGTGTATACAAGGCCACAGTGAGGGCCGTCCTGCTCTCTGGTAATGAAACTTGGCCCCTTCTGTCTGAAGATCTGAGGCGACTTCAAATCTTTGATCATCGTTGTCTGCGAAGCATTGCTGGTGTCGGATGGCACCAGCGTGTCCGCAACAATGATGTGGGTAGGTAAGTACTAGGCAGTGATAATCATGCTAGCTCCCTAGAACAACAGATAGCATTGAATAAGTTGCGTTGGCTCGGACACATGTTACGTATGCCTGGTCACCGCTTACTTAGGAGGGACCTGTTTAGTCTGCCAGGTGTAGGGTGGCACAAGGCTCGTGGTGGACAGAAGTTGACTTAGCAGCGGGAAATGGAATCACTGACGACCAGACTTGATGCCGTTGGTCCGTCTCGCCTTCTGGGCTGGAGTCCACGTGACGCCTTGTGCTTGGCTCGCAAACGACACCAGTGGCGTATCTGCTGCGTGTCTGTTGTTTGAAGTGTGTTGCATGCTGAGTTATCTGCGGGGTAATGGCTGCTTAAGACGCGGTGCAGTGAAAGCTGCAAGGAAGCTGTCTCACCGATGCCGCCTTATCTTTACACGATAGCCAGCTGTTTGTGACGGTGTTGTTAACACAAGCTGTAGGCGCCTTAACTCAGAATGTTTGCTTAGGACTTTAAGGTTTTCAGATAAGTCCCTTTTCTCTCCCTCTTATTATTCTTTATTTCATAGATCATCAAGGTTGTATGGCAGCGAAGCATCGTTTCAAATGGCTGATGTACTGATGTCGATTATGTTTAATCCCGACTTAGGGTCGCTCTGCATTACCTTTTGAGCCACAGTACCTGGTTAACGCTTTTCAGCGTGATTCCACTCTGTCAGAACTACATTTATCCCACTGCTTTTTAGCCCGATTGTTAGTATTATATCCCTGTCACGATCGTTCATTTCTCTTCTTATTCTGAGTGGGACACGAGCTCTAACTGAGACTCTTCACACTGTTGCATCTGGACAATGGACAGGACGGGTTTTGTCGACTATCCTTGCAAGTAAGGTATTTCCTTTATTTGCAATCGTGGTTTTCGGTGGGCATTCGGCTGCATCTGTAAACTCACTATGTCATTTCAGATCTTGCGAAAGTTTGAAGATTTACGCTTACATTTTCTACTGTATGCCTACGTTGACATTTGTTTGTTGAAATGGATAAACAGTCTCTCGGTCGTGACGCTTGGACACATTTTGATGATGACCAAGAAGTCCTGGGATCATCTCTTTCAACGTTTAACGCATCCACCTTTTTACGTAAGTCATGTCCACAATTTCTATTCCCCATTACCCGCGACAGCTTCACGGTTGCTATTTTACACTCTACTCTCTTGGGCATATCTAACTGAATTGCATCTGTTGTCTACGTCGAATCACCTCATTTTTTCTACGAAATTCACTTCAGTCATTTCCTCCTTCCAATTACGCCTTGTATAGCACCGCCGCATGTCACAGGAGCAGTCTTTCAGAATGCTGTTCCTCGAGTTCCAGGACCTTGGCAGACGTTTAGCACCGGGAGTCCTCCAGAACAGGTGAGTTAGGATCGACATTCCTTTTACGTGACCTACATTATCGCGTTAATTTATCAGGCCGTGCATCGCATCGAATTTGGTCCAAGCAACTTAGCGTAGCAGGTCCAGTTGAAAGAATACATGTTCTCATAAAAATATTACTGCAAAGGTTGGAGAACGAAAAATCGGCAATATGCAAATGTTCCCTGTATGTTTAAAGGTGTTTGTTAGACGCAAAGAGCCGAATATTGGGATTATAGCTCCTTTCTAGACTAATTTGGCCGGTCACATTGCGCACGCTGGGGAAGAAGAAATTGCTCACTCATTTGATTCCATCTCATTGTCCCTTTCTTCACATCTTGCCGCCATCTCATTGCTTGATCTCTGTATCTTCGCCTGATTAATCACGGTCTAGGTAAACAATGCTCGTTGATGCTGCCTAGAATGCATCCGAATGACATGATCTACTAAGTCCACTGGAGGGTTCTGTGGGACATTACATGGTGAATTACCACGCATTAGTTTGCACGCTTATCATTACCCAATCGCTGCTTTCTCTGTGCATGACCACCCCTGCATGGCTTTTGAAAACTCGTAGTCTTTTGGTGTTCATAAAGCACGCTGGTCGCCGTTGTCCCAAACATTGTCCTTGGTTGTGTCAGACTGACATACTGCTGTTTCGTTGTTTCCACAGCGTCCTGATGTTTTTACAAACTACTTAAACATTCCTGATGCACACCATGACCCATTCGGTGGCGATGAAGCTATCTAAGCAAAGTCCTCCAGGGCCAGTACTAATTTAACCATTTTATTGCACTATAACGTGGCCCGATGTTTCGCGTTCTTTTGCTGCCTATTGAGCTCCGAGAAAGATAACTATACCGTTCGATGGTTAGAGGGCAGTCATCTTCGACATCAGTATCTTTCCCAGCGGTTGGCGGCATCCGTTTCCAGATTTGCATGTCACTGCGGCCTCCACTCGGACAGCCACAGGACCCTTGCGCCTACAGAGGGACCATGGGTGGCTTGCGCTGCACCACCCACAGCTCCAACCACACACCCCATATCAAGTGTAAACCCGAAGGAATAAGATGAGGAGGCATGTGGATGGGAGCTACGATTCATCAACGGAGCCGGCTCACACTCCTTCACAGGCAAACAAAAGCACGCTGTATTTGGGAATCAAGCGCACACAAGACCGTGGTTAGGCGGTAGCTCATTCCATGTACAAACCAGGTTCATAAAACCACTCTTCGAGCCTAACACGGCCACAAGGACCGTGCACCCC
The DNA here is from genome assembly GCA_944474145.2 of Dicrocoelium dendriticum. Taxonomy (NCBI): domain Eukaryota; kingdom Metazoa; phylum Platyhelminthes; class Trematoda; order Plagiorchiida; family Dicrocoeliidae; genus Dicrocoelium; species Dicrocoelium dendriticum. The sequence continues at coordinate 98,006,215 of OX104069.1, read as the reverse complement.
GTCCCCTGTCTCTTGGAGCCAGTATGGACGTGGTAGTGGGTCATAGACGGGTATGCACCTTGTCAACTTGCACATCAATCGCAGCCACACCGGGGATATCAACCAGCAGCCAATCACTTGTGACGATATTATCAAATAAACTAACTCGATTAATGCATACAGACGCGGTAAAATAACTCTTCACTAAATGAGCGTATAAAATAAATTGGTTACGAAACATCCCTGAAAGGTTCAAGAAGTCAGAAAAAATATTTTGAGAAGATGCCACAAACGCAAAAATGTTATCGAAGTTAACTACAATTAGCTTAAGCGATGTGTGCAAGTTCATGGTAGATAGTTCAGATAGACATTAATATGGGATAAAAAGCATTAGGACAATATAGCAAACCCACCACTTGAAATAAAGCGACAGCATGCAAACTCTTGGTTAGTAAATCGAATGCAGCGTACTTACGAATGCTGCGCCGGTTTTGCTTATGTTCTCATCAACACCGTTGTCTTTTTGATGCTGGTTTTGAGTTGCCTCGCTCGTGGCTCACTAGGCCTGCCTGACTCAGGCACTCGCGACCGCATGTGCTACAGCACTATGCACTCGATCCTGATATATATATATATATATATATATATATATATATATATATATATATATATATATATATATATGCATGCTGTGGACTGCATAAAGGCTGCTGCTACGGAGCACTTTTGTGTTTGCAATTCTGATGCGCCAAATTCGACGTAGCCAATATTGTTGATATCGCTGCAAATAACGGACATCCTTCCAGTACAGTGTCCAGGTTTCGCTGCTGTAGGGAAGAGCGGGCAGATTCATCGACTTGTTTACCATCAGCTTCCCAAATGCAGCAGCCGCCTTTGATACGCGGATTCGGTTTGCTCGCCATCTGTAGGTCGGTGGAAAGTATGCCACCATGGTAGCGAAATCTTGATTTAGCCTCCAAAACGTCATCAGCTATGTGGATTTACAGCAAGCCAAAGGGACCTCCGGTTTCTTATTCCGTTGCTGCGTTATCAGGATATTCTCTTGTGGATTTACCGTCATAATGGATGAGCCAGGCTATATCGTAGTCAACTGTCAGTCATGCAGATTCGCGGCCGTCACCCATGACTTAATGGCACTAGCTACTGGCATCCGGAAGTCATGGGTTCGGAACACGACACGCCACTGACGAGACCCAGAAGACCGAAACAGCGCTGTGTGGTGCTTTTATAGACGTGTCAAAGCCTTTTGACTGAGAGGGACCGCGATGAATCATGCAATTATACCAAAGTTCCCACTACTCTATATACTGTATTATGGGAGCAAGTAGAAATTTGAATCTGTGCAACTCCATCGACATATGCTCAAAAACGTTAAAAAAGCAATTTATGACATGTCAATACGCTAATCGTTTTTCACGTTCTGACTTTTTATTGTTGAAAATCGTTTAACCCACAGTAGATTAGGTCTCAACAATGCGAGATGGCTGTGCATAATCATTCACGAAATCTAATATTTGTGAGATGCACCTCCATTGGTCTTCTGAATAACTGCACTGAGTTCGCTTCCACTATATGTTCCGACAAACCGTTCCAGGCACTTACTACTCGGAATCATTCCATTTCCTTTCGGAATCTGCAATTTCTAGATCATATTTTGCGTTATATCTTTCCACAGATTTCGTAGTTCCGTTTTTCAAATCCTACTTTACCATTTTACGTCACTTTTACATCCCTTTTCCAAGTTGTCGAAGAAATCACCTTATAGTTCCTTCTCGAAAATTGTGGGAAGCACTACAATTGTCCTTACGTACTTTGATCCTTGTGCTAGATTTCATATTTCGTGTGTGGGATTACCTGCTAACTCCAGTCATTTTATGCGTTCCATTCAATAGGATTTCCTCCAATTTTTGTATAATAAATGTCGCAGTCTATGGCAGCCAGAGAAACGTATAACGTGTACCGAATCGGATCGCTACCCAAAATGTTTAACCATGAGTAGTCATAGACTTACCATCCTGCAAACCGGCCTGGAGTCCATGCAAGCCTCAATGCAGCCTTCCTCCCATTAAACTCCCTCTGACAATTCATTACCTCGACATCCTAATGTTTCCGGACACAAGACACCAATTGGGGTTTATGATCCACTGACTGTGCTCTGCTAACTCTAATGACGCACAGGAATGTTTGATGCATGAGGAACCGTGGAAAACTCAACGACGGAAGAAGTCACAAAACGAAGAAATGCTTCTTGCTATTGACCACCAACAGTCCAGATCAAGCAAAGCTCGGGTCCACCCTTCTCCCACAGGGACCACTTTGAACGACATGAAGCGATTAAATCTGATGCTTTTTCACGCGCCTGAGTCCAACGATCCAAGTCCTCAGGCACGCTATGATCATGATGTAGTTTCTACAGAGCCTGGTTGATAGGCTCCTCGATGTGGGTGAGGACGGGGTGAAATTGAAGCAAATTATCCGCCTCGGCAAAAGCGCTGCTGAGTAACTTTTGCCAACGCTGCCAGCCCGAAGCTAATACTGAGTAGATCGAGAGGTGATTGGGTCAATATTCGTCTGGATATCGATCCAGCTGACCATGAGCACCTCGAATGTGCCATCATCGGGCTAAAGTGGCGTACTGATGAGGGGAAACAAACCTACATATTGTAAATTTTCGCGTGCTTACAACACGAACGCCAATTCGGATAAATCGGTCGCGATGGTTGCGACGCGAGCAGAGTTATTCAAGATAATAATCTCGGCAGAAAATCTGAAAGCTCTTTTGCTTCAACAGCAGCAACAATTCGAGGCCTCACAGCTGCTTATGTTCGTGACTTCCACTCGAACACTGTCACTCCAGTATACAGGCATCTCTTCGGAGTAAATGCAGACGCTCCTTCAGGTCCAGCTGTCAGTGTTTGAGGAAACACGGCGGCAATTGACAGAGATGCTGACACAGAAGTTAAACATTCAAGCAGATTATGAACTTTAACCAGAAATCACATCAGAGCACATTGTAGGTGAATGTTACAAGCAGCTGAACTCGTGATTAGCTACCAAAAAGGTTGAAAATGCAAATGACAGATGTGAACTCCGAATTCGCTACACAGCTAATGGAGGCCACAATGTGAATCAAAATGTACCGAAGCAAAAGTCCCCCATTGTGGTTGTTTCCGCATTCCGCAGGGATCAAAGCGCATCAAGAGGCCCTTTGTCGCTAGACAGGGAAATTACGTGCGAACGGAGGTGCAAGGGTCTACAACTGTCCAGCTACACAAACCAATCAGGCGAGGCACAGAAGATTGAACGGGTTCAACACGTTGCTACTAGGCGCATCCCCAGTTTGCGAAACTTAAGTTACGAGGACAGCTGCGAGAAACTGGGACTGTTCACCCTGGCATACCGTCGGTTACGCGTCGACCTCATCATGACCTACCGGGTTCTACATGTAGGCCACTTCCCAATACTAAGGCCACTACTTCACTTGCGAACGTTTTGGAGCACACGCGGACACCAATACAAGCTTGTGGTTCCAGATACGAGGCGAGTTCTCTGTGCTTGGAACGGCGAGTGGTAAATGTCTAGACCGGTTTGCCGGAACATATAGCGAAAGTGAACTCAGTGCAGCAGTTCAAACGATCATTAGATGCGATTTCTTAAATGTTAGATTCCGAGAGCGATTATCCACAGACTTCTCACATTTTGAGTCCTAATCTACCCTAAGTTAAACGATTTTTAAACGATAGAACGTGAAAAGCGATTAGCGTATTGACATGTCATAGTGTGTTTTTCTAACGTTTTTGTTCATATTTCGATGGACTTGTACCGATTCGCATTTCTACTTGCTCCCACAATACCGTATCCAGTATTCAAATGAATGCTGGAAAAGGGAAACATTGTGGCTCAACGACGTGAGTGACGAGGCGGTTTAGCAGTATTCGTACGATCACCTTACCGCCACAACTCAGCACGTTTGTACCACGAAAATTTGTGGGACATTGCTTGCTTATTTTTCCCTTGTACAGTGATAGCACAAGATCACCCTTCAAGTCAGGCGTCACTTCCGCTTCAATCCACACGTGTTGCACCAACTGGTGCAGCGCATGTATCAGCATGGGTCCACCGTCTCAGCACTCTTATGGCGTTATCCCATCAGCTCAAGCGCAGTTGCCGTTTTGCAACTGACCAACTGCCCTCTGCGTGCCATGCATTGTTGGTGCGTCAGCAACACACATCTCCACTTCTTTTTGCTGTTGATCGTACAACATGCTCCAGTCAATCTCTGAACGGCTGTCCAAGAGAGGGTTTAATTGCTTTGGTCATATTTGCATTATAGATAATTGAGGTTCGTCACAGCCAGATAGTCTTCCACATGCTCGGAAAAACGCTAGACTACAGTTTCATCCTGTTGGACATCGTCAGTAGTGCTCATCCATCGGATCCATCAGGATTCGAATCCACGACCACCAGCGGCTTGCACCGCCAGTCAGCAGCTTATGCCACTGGGCCACGGGGGACAGTTTCGGACCGTTATGATTTACAAGCTAACTGTGATCTAGCGCGTCTTATCCTCCACTACCATGCAAATTACGAACATTGCAGTATGTCCAAAGTCTACTTGCAGACAGCGCGTGAAATAGCATCCACCATCGTTCTCAGGGGATAAAAGGTGAGTCCATCCCCGCCTTCAAAGATTCACTGAATTCCTTATGTTGGCGGCGTTCGGCGTAGCATTCCGTCTGCTCCACTTTCTCTATACACCATGCATTCTTGATGCGACGGTACTCTCGAATCAATCGCCGTCGAAGTTTGCGAAACTAAGTCTCCTTCTCCGAGTCGACAGGGTCCTCCACATGTACAACGAATGCCGCATTCCTCCGACATCAATGCGCCGATCGTCGCACTGTTGTCATAAAACCAATCGGTCCGCTTACAGTTTGCGCTCCCGATCGTATCCTCGGCTGCAACCGTAATCTGTACTTTGATGTTGTGCCACAAGTCGCTGACCGAAGCGATGCAGTCCGCATTATCAAGACGGGTAGCCATCGCGTTCCCAGTTCCACTGTTTCTTCTGTGGTACCTAAGGAACGAACATTTAATTTGCACGGATTCACGGCAGCTGAGCAATACATCGATTTGCGAAGATATATTTACAATTTTGTGCCACACACAGCTCCAGTCAATATACCTGTCACGCGCATTTCAGGCGTCGCGTCGGCTCACGATGACACAGTCGAGTAGGTGGGCATGATCATTTCGTAGTTACATCCAAGTTGTTATACTACTCACACCCAGTGCAAACTGTTTTCTTTCTCCTCAGGCTGTGAGTAGCGCCAAGTGCGGGTAACCGATCGCCGATCCCATTGGCTGATCCAATTTCACGGAGGACAACTGAAGGTAGAAATCATCCGGTGTGTCATCAGAATAGCACATGGTGGGATCGTAGGCGCTAATAAAAGTGGCAAACTTACCTCTTTTAAGTCGCATGCGAAGTGTCATCAGTTGTTGGCTGATGCTAGTCGGCTCTTCTACCAGGTGACCATTTAGGTGGTCGGTCAGTATAAATCCGACTCTGTGTTCATGTGGTACTGTGCTGACACTAGAACGTGTAAACTGCACCACCCTCGTGCAGTTGGCCTTGGTCAGCTAGCAATGTCGATGTTGTAGTACGTGCATTCCATTGTGACCAGTGCCATGCGTTGCTCGGGACGCTCGGTGAAGGATGAATTCTACCACTAACTGATAAAGTTCCTACGTCACAAAAAGATTACGAATACTTAGATGCTCGCTGGCGACCTGAACGCCCAAGTTGGAAAACTGTGCACTTTTAATCTGCATTTGGGTGCCAACACGATGTAGGGTTCCCCAGTGATAACTGTGGACGGTTGCTTCACCTGTGTGAAGATGCTCATTACTTTCTCGCGAGCACCCGCAGAAGAGTGACATGGCGCCCACCAGTCTCGGACCAGAGATGGACGCAAATCGATCACATCGCGATCGATTGCTTTTAGCGTTGCTGTATCTAGAATTCGCTTAATTTGGAGCACGATCGTGGACTCTGGTTACGCACTCGTATGTGCCTACCTGTGGGTACGTTTTGGCGGACGTCCGCAACGACGCTGTGAGGACATAGATACTTGCCAACTGGCGAAGCCAGATGTTCTAAATGCGTATCAAAGTACGCTGGCATCTGGTCGCATATTCGCCAGACGTTACTATCAGCAGGCGTCTTCATGTGGCAACTCAAATTTCCAACCTAGGCATCAGATAATCGCCGATATGTTCCGGCTGGAAATGAACACAATGAGACTCCTTAAGATATCAAGGGAAAATCTGTGTGCTAGCTTGAAGAGAGACCGCAAAGTTTGATGGTCTCATCGTGCGTCGGACATGGAAACATCCGCTGTGCATGGTAACCATCATAAGTTATTCCGGAGACCTGGCGTTGGCGAGACCATACGCGACGAAAGTGGACAGCCGATCTAAATCTTGTCAAAACGCATGAACTGTTGGGTCCAACACTTTGAAAACAAACTAGCTTACCACATTTTTTCTCCGGCATTGCTTACCCTTCTCTCTGGGCCGTCCACTTGGATCCGCCCTCATGCGCAGAAGTCGAACATGAGATCACACGGTTAAAATTGACTAATGCCGTCGTAGCAGTTAGGCCTATTGCAACCCTCATCAAATTCAGGGGACCTTTTATGTATGATTCACACAACTTATTAGTAAAGCATTGAGAACAGGAGACTGCTCCAACAGACTGGGGCCGCTTCGTCACAGTGTTGATTTTAAAGGGAGGATCTTGTTCGGACTGCGGCAATCATCAATGAGTCAGTTTGGTTTCAATTTCTCTAAATTGCTTGCCTCTATCGTTCTCCACAGACTGGCTGGCATTCGTGAAAGCCAGATTCGCTATAAGCAAGCCGGGTTTGGTCGAAATCGAAGGTGTATTAACCATATCTTGACTTTAGGTCAGTTGTTGGAGCACCGCCATATTTATTGGCGACCGCCGTAGTCGTGTTTCTCGACACCAAAGGCGCATTCGACTTAGCGGATCGATGTGCCCTTTGGGACTATCTGCTCAGGAGAGATGTGCCCAATAGTTATGTAAATGTCATAAGAGCCCTGTGCGCTCGTAGTTCAGGCAGAGTTAGGGCTTACTGCAAATTGTCGTAACGCAATCCATTCACACAACAAAACTTCAAATGACCCTCCATTCATTCAGTAACCGTAGTGCCAAGTGTTGCATGTCGTGGCCCAGTAGCCAAAAAGGTAGAGGCTTCGGCTAATATTCCAATGGTTCTGGATTCGACGCGTACTCTCCACCTGATGGGATTAAACATGGTCCGAACGCATCGTGATGTGCAGTGTTTTCGGTCGGGCAACACCCAATTTCCATCTGCTTCGACGACAGTCCCAATGATCGCATTAACCAAGGTTCACTTCATGTTTATCGCGGTCTACATTGGGATTGCGCGGCGCAATCGATCCACACAACGAGTACTTCGAATAACCCTGCAATCATATTTGACCCCTTACTTTTGTCTCGACGCTAACAGATTCCCCCCATACACCAAGTCTGATGTCGCCATCTCCATGACCTTGTAACATAGTTACCTCCTTCTCATAACCATGCATGTATTTGTGGGCCTTCCGTTAACCTCCTCACTCCGTGATTGCACCGTCAATGATTGGTCAGTGACTTTGTTATTGCTCTCACACGTATATCACATGTTCACTTGTCTTCTGGCTGTCTGCTTTTGAGCAGTAGTTTTGACAGCGCTTTTTTTGGCCGCCCGTTTAATTGTTATTTGCTGTTGACATTAATATAGCAGGATCGTGAACAATTGATGTTTGCCCAATTCACTTAACTGTATGTATTTTAATAGTGCCGTAGATATTGCGATCCAAACTTGTTCTGATTTCGGGATCATTGGTCACACGTCATTCAACTTTCGACTGGTGAACAATACAAGGTGGATGAAGAATGGAATGGTGGCAGAGGTTGTCTTCAAGTATGATGCTGGTGGCTCTTTAACTCACAATCCTCTAGACCTGAGATGCTTTAACTAGGGATGTATTTCTGCAGCATAGCCTAATTCAATCGGTGCTAAGAATTTGGTTTCCTTGAGAACTCATTTTCAGAATTTTCGTTATACCGGGACACGTCATCTGCTTAGTTTTCGAATTTATAAAAACGTATTTAGTTGCCGAGACCCTGTACCACCTTGAGTGAGTGGATACTATTTCAACTTATCCGAAGCAAAGGTCCACGAAAGAGCCCAATGAAGTTGAGCAATCAGTCCCTTGATTATAACTTTGCACAGGACAACTCAGTCCTCGGCTCTGTTCCTGTTTGCTATACAGTCTGCGATGTTATTCACACTAAGTTGATCTATGTTTGTTGCACATGACATGAGTGAGATTTGTCAGTGTCCGTTTCTCTGCAACGGAAACCAGAAACGAACGTTCAGTGGCTCTACTTACTCCGCCACCGTTCACTTGGTGCCGCCGAAGCTGGCTCATCCTTGCGGCTACTTTAGTTACCTCTTGTGCGTGCGGTACATGACTTCTTTTGCGATTGAAGTTTATAGTGCTATGTTGCAGCAGATGGACCAAAACTGATTATTTACGGCACCTTAAGGTGGATGTCATGGGTTACGATCTCTCATCGCTAAACCACGATATGAACTACTGATGGGTCAAAAAGGAACGAGATGAATGATGATTCCCTAACTAAACACTTCGGGTTTCCTTCGACTATCTAAAGTATTTGTACTAATATTTCTCACGTTCCAACTACGACTATCGGACACTTTCAGTTGGAACCCCGATTCTTTTTTTCTCCCAAAGCAAGGCGACCACAAAATGGATTTCCACCCCGCCCCTGCTTTCTCAACACCACACCCTCCGCAACAAACCATTGATGGACGAACATGTTTGAGCGGGTCGTTGGATCCATGGGCGATCAGCTCGGAGCAGAACTCATACTACCTGTCCCAGTTTTTACGACTGCAACCGGACCCAAGGGGCAAGTTGTGTGGTCTTCATGCGAAGGACTTTTTTGAACTTTCGAAGCTTCCAAACACCGAACTTTCGGATATTTGGTATGCATTTACTTTGAAATTTATGAATTTTTTACCACCCGTTTGTTAGTGAATCAAGTCATCAAGCACTTTATTTAACTGTCACTATACGGTTTAGCTTTCTTCCATGAAGGTACTGATCCCTCTCTCTCTGTATACTTGGTGTGCGTCTCTACCCACCCTCACCAGAGGTTCTACCTTGTTAATATGCATTTTATCGGATACCGCCATCGTTGGAGTGCTGGGTTCGTATTGGTCTTTTCTCCCCTGTTGTGGTGTGTTTGTATGCGTGTTTACTTTTTGGTCGTTCACAGCCTCAGTATCCCCAGCACGGGCGACGGACGGAGACACAACACCGGTTGGGAACCATACCAGTACTTCTGGCCAACAATTTCGCTTAATGTTTGTTTCAATTAGGCTGTTACGTTTAATCCGTCTCCCGTTTCACAACCATTACTTTTGATCATAGAGCTGCTTGATTCTCCTCATTTCGATACTCCACCAGTTATCTCGGAAGAACAAGTGTAGTGGACCTACAGTTTTTAGCGACATCGTTTGCGCTGATTTCCGTCTTACTGGTTTTGAAGATTGTTGTGCGAACCAACCCTTGCTAATCAATCTCGAGTTGAGAATTTGTGAGTGAGTGTATCAATACCCCAGAGCGGCGCTACCCATTCACAACTTATCCGGCGCACATATCCCAGTATGGCTGATTGGATCGACAAAGTAGGTAGTCCATAGCTGTATGTTAAAGTGTCATGTTTTGTGACAAGCACCTCGACATTTAGCGCCAATTACACCTTAGCTGAGCACACCTATAGGCTTACTTAATTGTCGGTCGTGACATCCCCTTGGCTTCCAATCGAAGGAATCGTTTGCTGCTGTTGCCGACATGATTCTTGGAAGTTTGGCAGTTTACTTGAGTGTAACCATAATCAACGCGATTTTTCCAAAGCGATTTTCACTCAATGCTAGCGTCATACTATCTTCAGGTTGTGGTGATGTGGCTGTTGTGTGCCCGTCACCAGCCTGATGTCTAGTGACATATCTGATTCCATTGTACCTAAAGACTGCTGTTTAGAAACTGCTAAGGTACTCTAAGGAAGCTGCACCTATTGTTTCTTTATGTCCACTGAGGTTGTCAGACGGGGTGCACACGGATTGCTATCCGCTGGAATCCACTGTAGTCCAACGCGGCTTCAGCTCTGGAGCTGAAAATCATGTACTGTCCGGTTCGACATCATCCGCTTCTCCTGACTCGTGTTGTTAACAGTGAAAGATGATATACCGGGTTGTTCGTTTGCTCATTTCTTGAACAGTGCCGACACTGGTTTGGTAGTCGCAGTGCCAAGGATACGTAATTCGCGGCAACTGCTGTCTGTTACATGCTCTACTTTGCGAATCCAACGTTAAACGTGGACAGTGGAACATAGAGTTGGAGACTGTGGATAAGTGGGCGACGTGACAGGACTGCTGCGAATGACAGAAGTGGAGTAGCGTTGAAACTGCCATCATCTACGTTGAGGAATATCGGGGGAGTGTCAACAGTGAGGAGTCATTTCGGTTACTCTGAACAACTACGATCTGGTCACCGACATGCGGTGGATTCATTTGCCACAACTCACGTCGCCAGAATAACAACGATTGGACAATGGCGTTGAACACAAACAATGAAATGGAAATAAGTAAGAGAGAACTCCGTTAAACTAGTCGGGATGAAACAAAAATTAACGGTTATATGCAGGAAAAGAGGATTGTTGTGTTCTCCAAGCTAGACAGTTTTGTTGCACACGTTTCGGTTTCAAACTAGGCAACATCCTCAGTGGCTAGTTTGGCGACGAATCGTCTGCAACAAAATTGCCTAGCTCGGAGAACACAACAATCCTCTCATCCTCATCCCGAGCTACAGATATTTTTAATAATATGCAGAAAGGCCACTACTTGTGCACTGTGCCATGTTTGACAGGTCTGCAATCCCGGTCAACAAATAGCTGCTTACATCTTTGGGCAAAGATAGAGAAATGTCGTCGGGCCCCGAAGCTTTGTTTCGTTTCAACACGGAAGGCTCATGTCATATCTCTTCCAAAGTGGAATGTGCGACATCAAGATCGCAAATCGCTTCAAGTGCTTCAGCAAGCGGCAGTGTCACACTAGGCCTGTTATATTGTGCAAAATGTTCCGCCCTACAGGATGGTCGACAAGTCTGGGAATGAATCAACGGTCAATTTTTTGCAGTTCTATCCTCACTAGCTGGCGGGTTTCTTGGACCGGTGTTTCGGTTGCTTTCGGACAGCACTCGGTTGTTTCCAGCAACACAGGCCCTTAACACCCACAGCGTTCCCGGTCAGGGCCCTTTGGAATCTGCTTCCGTACTTTGATCAAACTGATCGATGCCTCAGATATCCGTTTGCTGTTACCGTCTCAAATCGGGTGCACTGTAAGCGTACCAGGCATTCTTCATGGCATATTTGAGGCGGTCTCAGTGAGCTATTCGGCTCACCAACCTCATTTGCACATGCGTTTATCCAAACTGAAGTGTGAGCTATCACAAACTGGATAGAGACACATTAGACCTCGTGATCAATGGTACGACAAACGTGTATGGGTTTCGTTTGAAGGTCAGGCTAACAATCACTTTCGCAGCCATGAGAATAAGTACCCAATACGAACTGTTGATGTTTTTTCAACATTTAGACGTGACAGCCTTAAATTTTGGGCATCCATATTTGAAGGAACCCGGTATAGCAATAGTGATGCAAGGTTGAAGGATAACTAAACTACTGGTACAGTGGAATAGTGTTGTCTACATGTTGCCGTCTACATGTACAATCTGTTTTGCCTAGCTGATAGGGGAGATCGCACAGCATGCGAATGTCATGAAGTGTCCACTTCTGGTTCTCCTTGTCGGCCATCGGTTCGGTCATCTGCTACCCGAGGTACGTGCACATACTCAAAGAACGATTGATGCGCAACCTTTGATATTGACAGGTGACATCAACTAAGTCCCGCTGCCTACTGCCAAATATATATACATATATAATAAATATATAAACAGCCAATGTACAATGAAAACCGTTTCTAATATGTGGATAATAAAATGCAATAGCATTTAGAGTTCTTTGTGTCTGTTATTTTCTGCTCCCTAGACATTATCTAATAGATGTGAGTGTACAACACTATCGCCACTTAGCTCTGTTGCGCGCCACAACATCCAACGTTTCCACCTTTACTGAATACTGTATTATAGAGCAAGTAGAAATGAATTCTCGACAACTCTTTCGAAATATGGTGAAAAACGTTATAAAAATTGTCATCCGTTAATATGGTGATCGTTCTCATGTAACATTTAAAATGTCTGACTCACGGTGTTGCAGAACTCACAAAGGTGAGATATCATCGTAAGTGTGCAATCTTTCTCTGAATCGAATAGTGGTAAAAGATAAATCTAACAACGTTTTGAACTGCTGCACAGATGTTGCCTCCATCACATGTTCAGGCAAATTGTTCCAAATATTTACCACTCTCCGTTCGAAGCACAGTGGGTGGGGAACTCGCTTCACATCCGGCACGGCTGGTTTGTACCCGTGTCCGCATGTGCTGCATGGCCCTCGTAAGTGCAGCATTAGTCACAGCATGGGGAAGTCACCGAGATGTAGAATATGGTAGGTCATAATGAGGTCGACTCGCAACCGACGATAGGACTGGGTGTAGAGTCCTAGTTTCTCGCACCGGTCTTCATACCCCAAGCCACGTAAACTCGGGATGAGCATGGTAGCAAAATGTTGGACCCGTTTGATATTTTATGCCTCTCCTCAGATAATCAGAAAGTAGGCGGGCGAACCGTACCCTAGCATTGGTCTAATGATGGAAGACAAGAGGCAAGTGGCAAACTCTTCAGACTATGTGCCGAAGCTACGTTTGCGTGCACAAAGCATGCGCAGTCCGTTACGGTATTGCCTGTTCGTGTTGTCCACGGACTTCAAATCGTAGCGTGAGAGTACACCTAGTTCGTTCACGGAGGGTGTGGGATATAGCGGTTGGCCGTCAAGGGTGTAGGTTCGGCCGTCAGCACCCTTCCCCAGGCTCATAAATACAGACTTGGCTAGAGTGACCGGGAGAATAACTTCTGCAGACCATGTGGTTAAGCGGTTCACCTCTTGCTGAAGTAGTCCACAGTCATCGGGAGCGTCAATTTCTCTCCTAATCTTTATGTCGTCCACAAAAAAGGCACAGGGCAACCGGAGAAGCTGCGGTAGATCGTTGATGTGGATCAGGAACCGAGTGGGCCTCAGCAC
>OX104069.1:97846520-97992340 GCA_944474145.2 Dicrocoelium dendriticum | reverse complement strand
AGGCATCTTTAGCGACAGAAGGGAATTTTCCTTCGTCTGAGAGGCCGTGTATACGAGGGCCGTTCTGATCTATGGTAGTGAGACTTGGCTCCTTCGGTCTGAAGATCTGAGGCGTCTTCAAGTCTTTGATCATCGTTGTCAGCGAAGCATTGCTGGTGTCCGATTGCACCAGCGTGTCCGCAACGATGATGTGCGTAGGCGAGTACTAGGTGGTGATAATCATGCTAGCTCCCTAGAATAACAGATAGTACTGAATAAGTTGCGCTGGCTCGGGTACGTGGTACGAATGCCTGGTCACCGCTTACCTAGGAGGGACTTATTCAGTCTGCCAGATGTAGGTTGGCGCAAGGCTGGAGGTGGACAAAGTTGACTTAGCAGCGGGAAATGAAGTCACTGACGACCAAACTGGGTGCCGCTGGTCCGTCTCGCTTTCCGGGCTGGAGTCCACGTGACTCACCTTGTGCTTGGCTCGAGACTTCACACGATATGGCTCGCAGTAGACGGCAATGGCGCGTTTGCCGCAGTCACCTAATTGGATTGCCTGTTTAAAGTGTGTTTGCTGCTGAGTTATCTGCGGGGTAATGGCTGATTATGACGCGGAAGCTGTCTCGCCGATGCCGCCTTATTTTTGCACGATCACCGCAAATCCGTACTAGTCTGAAGAGAGACCGAAGATCTTGGTGGTCTCATCGTGCTTCGGAGATGAAAATGGTCGCTGCTCTTTGGAACCATCATAAGTTATTCCGTCTGATACGGGAAACGGGCAGCAGGAGACCTGGTGTTAGTGAAACAGTTTATAACGAGAGTGGACGGCTTATCCACAACTTGTCAAAATGTTTGGAGAATTGGGCTGAGCATTTTGAAAGACAATTTAATCGGTCGGAATTGTTAGATTTCTCGCAGGCCACTGATCGCCCTGCTCCGAAAGACGATGAACACGTTTGGTTGGACACACTTGCTGATATGGCTAGGAGCCGACCTCAGTGGCTTTCGTGCTGTGAGTTTCTTTGTCCCACCGCATCCATCTTAGCCTCCCCCTCCAACCACGATCTCATTATTTAGCCTTATATAATTTTGCATAGTAATTTTTTTGGTGCACAGCAGCCGGCTGGTAGCTTACCGGAACGATGGCCATCCGTTACCGGTAGCTCAGCCAGCTTGCACCAGTTGCTTTTTTCTCTCCTTTTTTCTATGTATTACGTCACAGTAGCTGAGGTGTTCCCCACCTCCAGCTAACGTGTAGCATGATATGATATGATGACCCTCTCGCTCGGAAGTCGGACATAAGGTCAGACTGTTGAAGTTGAACAAAGCGGCAGGGCCAGATGATCTACCTCCAGCCCTCTTCAAATTCGGGGCCCTGCTCTTGTTGATGATTGACACGAGCTACTAGTGGAACAGTGGGAGCAGGAAACTGTCCCAACCGATTGGAGCTGCTCCATCATAGTCCCAATTTTCAAGAGAGGCTCACGATCGGAATGCGGCAACCATAGAGGAATCAGTCTAATCTCGATCGCCTATGTCATCCTTCACAGACTGACTAGCACTCGTGAAAACCATATTCGTGGAGAGCAAGCCGGGTTTCGTCGAGGTTGTGGCTGCATTGAACACATCTTCACCTTGCGTCAGTTGTTGAAGCACCGTCACATATATTGGCGGCCCACGGTTGTCGTGTTCCTCGATACGAAAGACCTATTCGATTCGGTGGATAGATGTGCCCTTTGGGATTGTCTACCCAGGAAAGGTGTGCCCGAGAAATATGTAAACATTATCCGAGCATTGTGTGCGCGTAGCTCGGGCAGAGTGAGGACTTACGGCAAGCTGTCGTCGCCCTTTAATATCTCCAGCGGCGTGAGACAAGGATGCCCGCTGTCACCTTTCCTCTTCAACTTCCCTGTTGATGAAGTCATGGAAATCGCGTTTACAGTACACGACTTAGGTGTGGATCTGCTCCCAAGAGAACGACTTATTAGAATATGCTGACGATATTACCCTACTCTGTGATAGCTCACAAACGTGCCAAGCGGCACTGGACAGATTAGCACGAGCTGTCCGTCACTTCGGGCTATGCTTCGCACCCTCGAAGTGCAAAGCGTTCATCCAAGATTGGCCTGGACCGCCTCCTACGCTGACCGTTGGTGGCGATCAGCTAGAAGTCGTTGAAAAATTCAACTACCTGGGAAGTTTTATCAGCGCCCTTGGGATCGAAGACGAGATCACGAACCGTATAGTAAAAGCTCAGGGCGCTTTTGCTGACCTTCGCCACTTATGGTGCCGGCGCGACATCACTCTCGCTCTGAAGGGTAGAGTGTACAATACAGCGGTACGTTCAACCCTACTGTACGGTTGTGAAACCTGGCCTAGTAGATCGGGATACATAAGCAGGCTAGTTACATTCGATCACCGGGGCCTTAGCAATTTAGCTCACATCTGGTGGGAACACCGCGTGAGCAACCAGCGGGTTCGAGGCCTTGTTCATCGCACAGGAAATGAACCACTCAGCACCGTTATTTCATGCACCAGGCTCCGATGGCTCGGCCACATGTTACGCATGTGTCCATCGGCTCCTGCGATGTACGTTGTTTGCACGCCGGGGATGTGAATGGAAGAAGTGGAGGGGTGGCCAAGCGATGACTTAGTCAAGAGGAACGAAGGCCCTCATCTCGAACCTGGCCTCGGTTGGAGCGTCTCGGCTCCCTAGTTAAGGTCCGAAAGACGATGAACACGTTTGGTTGGACACACTTGCTGATATGGCTAGGAGCCGACCTCAGTGGCGTTCGTGCTGTGAGTTTCTTTGTCCCACTCCATCCCAATTAGCCTCTCCCTCCAACCACGATCTCACTAGTTAGTCTTATAAAATTTTGCATAGTAATTTGTTTTTGCTGCACAGTAGCCGGCTGGTAGCTTACCGGAACGATGGCCATCCATTACCGGTAGCTCAGCTGACTTGCACCTGTTGCATGTTTTTCTCCTTTGTTTCTTCCATGTACTGCGACACAGTAGCTGAGGTGTTCCACACCTCTAGCTAACGTGTATAATAATGATGATGATGATGGCCCGATCTGATCATGAAGACCGTTGCCGAGGTGCAGGAGAAAGCCCTCGTGCATGCAGAGAGAGGCAATTGCGGAAGCGACAAGCACCGATGGGTTGTACTCCATCAGTATCGAACGCACGGTGCTGTAGCACGTGTGGTCGCGAGTGCCTGAGTCAGCCAGTCCTAGTGAGCCATGGGCGACGCCACTCGGGACCAGCATCGAAACGACGACGGGTCCTGCTGAGAACACAAGCAGAAAGGGCGCAGCGTTTGTAGGTACCTTGCAGTCGATTTACTAACCGCAGGCTTGCATGCTGAGTCTCTATTCCAGATGCCATGTTTGCTGTATTGTCCTAAGACTTTTATCCCATACTAATGTCTACCTGAACTATCTTCTATAAATTTGCACACGTTCATTAAACTACTTTAGTTAAATTGACAGCACTTTCGCGTTTGCGGCATTTTCTTAAAATATATCTTCTGACGTCTTAAACTTATCGCAGATTTTTTCGTAACCAATTTATTTCACATGCTAAGCTATTAAAGAGTTATGTCATTGTATTTGCATCCATTATTGGACTCATTTTATTGGATCTCGTCGTTTCAAATAATTTCCTGTTTCTTGATATCCCCGGTGTGGCTGCGCTTGATGTGCATGTTGACAAGGTGCCTACCTGTCTATTACCCACTACCCCGTCCATACCGGCTCTAGGAGACAGTTGATCGTTGCTGGAGGAGACACGGTGCACGGTCCTTGTGGCCGTGTCAGGATCAGAGTGGTTTCATGCACTCAGTGTGGAGCGGACTACGGTCCAGCCACCGCCTTGTGTGCGCTTGATTCCCCAAATACAGCCTGCGTGTGTTTGCCTATGAAGCAGTGTGTGCCGGCTCCGTTGATGAAATGTGACTCCCATCCACATGCCTCCCGGTCGCATTCCTTCGAGTTTACACTGGATACGGGGCGTGTAGTTAGAGATGTGGGTGTTGTAGCGCAAGCCACCCATGGTCTCTCTGTAGTTGCAGGCGTCCTGTTGCTGGCCACAGTGACAGGCAAATCCGAAACCGGATGCCGCCAACCATGTATGTAGGTGTGTCCCACGCCGAGGCTGATCTAGAACACTTGGTGCTTCTTCACCGCAGTTGGGCTAAACCCACACACTTAAACTAGGCCTTTTTAAGTTGGATAGATTTCATTTCACCTTATCTGGTTTGTTTTGCGTACCTGAATAATCTATTAATTGGCCACGTTGCTTACGCTAATTGCGCTTATCTTCGATAACGTTGCTCCGTTTGTGACATTTTTGAGTAACTTCTGGACATTTTGTACTTATCGTGAATTTGCCGCTAGTCAACTTAATTCATATGCCAATTTACGAAAGAGTTATGTCTTCATAGCCGTATTCCTTAACAGATATACTTTATTTGATAATGTCATTTCAAGTGATTGGCTGTCATTTACATCCCCGGTGTGGCTGCGCTTGATGTGTACGTTGACAAGGTGCCTACCTGTCTATTACCCACTGATATATATATATATATATATATATATATATATATATATATATATATATATATATATATATATATATATATATATATATATATATATATATATATATATATATATATATATATATATATATATATATATATATATATATATATATATAGACGGATAGTTAGAGGTGCCGCTCCCCAAAGCAGATTGCGACCAGTGGTATGCAAGTCACAATGCAAACGCCCCTTTCCTTCGGCCTCCTGTCCAACAAATGAGACGGCACTTGAAAGAAAAGACTAAGCCAATGAACAGAGCTCAAATTGGAACTTACTTCAGCCAGGAGTCGTGCCCATGATAAATGAAGTCGCTTGCGCGCGACAAGCTGCGCGCGAAGAGCACGCACTCGCTGATCCAAAAGTATCCGTTCTGCCTTCAATTTGCGAGCAGCAACCGAGGCTTTGGCAGCACGCATTGCTGCTATAGAGCGGGCTTTGGATTTCGCATCAAGAACGAACGGCGAATCAAGATTTTCAGGCTGTAGGCCACCCTCTAATGAAATGTTCTCACGAACACGTCGGCGGACTGGTGCGGGGGGAATACCATCGGAAGATTGAGCTAATTTCGTGTCAGGCACAACGAGGCGACGACGATCAGGTTCCACAACCCAAGAAACGCCTGTGCAGATGGGACAATATAGTAATGGACGGGGAGACCGAGGTAGATGAAGCATTACGGACATGAGGAGAGAAAATGTTCGAGATACTGTGCTGGTCTGTTAGACTGTCTAGACAGTCCAACGGCCGAATAGCATGCAAACCGCGTACCAAAAAGGGCGGGGATAGACTCGGACGAGCAAAGTTCGAACTTCCAATGGATAAAATAAATAATAAATCGTCAGCTGTAAGCCGTGACGGCGCTTCGCTGCCGCACGACCACTACCAGTCGGGCGTGGGATAAGTATACCGCGAGGAAGCCCGTTCCTACACGGATTCGAACCAGTGATTTTATGGTTGCAAGCTAGGCGTGCAAACCACCCGGCCATCGGCCGAGAATAACATATTTCAAAAAACAGCTAGCACCAGTGAGCAACTTACGCTGAAACTGCTGTGGGCCACTAAGTGCGCCGACCAAAGTTGAACACGTGGGCAATTTTGAATGTGTGTCCAAAGTGGTGCCAGTAGTATTCACCCCAAAGTCAGTTATGTCGTTGGTGTGCTGCGGTGGTGGCTCCATTCCGTCAGTGGACGGTGGAACGACTTCTGATGCGGGGGTCTGAAGTCGGAAGGGACGGCGCAAAACTGGTACATCGAGGTTGCCTGGAGCAGAATTCAGCGATTCTAGATAATCCATATTTGGAGGTAAAAATCTAAAAAGAAGCGCGTACGAGTGACATATCGTGCACGGCATTGGAAAAGTAAACGCGCGCATTAAAGGTGCCTTTGTAACGCACCGAAGGACGAAGGAAACTCGACAATAACAACAGCGCCAATGAGCAAGAGAAGTTGTTTCTTACAAGAACCCAGAGACTTACTCATCCATAAAGCAACGTATTTCCCAGAGCCTGAAACTTTCTTCCGACATCCACTGCTCTTCAACGTGGAGCTCGCGTTGCGACTTCTCAGCATTGGTTTTTGCTTTGCTTTTGTTACCTCGAGAGTCGGTCACCTGTCGATCGCCGTCGCCGCCAGGGCCCAGTGTGTCGTCGTCTTCCGAATCATAGCCAGAACGTTGCCGATTACGATCAAAAGCCCTTCGCCGACCAGTTAAATTAGGACACGGAACTCCTACACGCCAGCCCTCATCATGAGCGGGATCATAATCGGGATCTTGACCGGACGCTTTGCCTCCTTTACCTCGTCGCCGAGGTTGGGGCGAGGTAGCCGGGGAATCGGATCCCGAAGAAGCCTTACTCTTAGCTGATCGCCTGGAGATCGTACCGCGGTCAGGGCCTCGAGAAGCGCGACTGTTAGTGCGAGATTTTTTGGCTTTTGTGTTACCCGACGGGACGGTGTGTGTTAAATGAACGAGATAGGTGACTCGTTGCCAAAACCTGTCCTGTGAGAATAAAATGAGAGGAATCATTTGGAATGGAGCGGAACGTAGTAATCGCATGTATTAGAGTGAGCGTGCATGGCAATACGTCACAGTAATGATGAGATGTATGATCCGAGCAAAGCAGGGAAAACAGAGACGAAAATCCAAGGATAACCTATTCATAGCAGTAATTCCGATCGGTGTGTCATCCCAATGATAATAAGCTACAATTCTTTCTCAAGAGACGCTCCGAACAGATCATGTGCGAAATACTCCTGCATGTGCGTCAGCAACTCACCAATGGTCTGACGCCCACAATTTTTCGGGTGCAGTAAGCAGGTTCTCCGGACTTCAAGCTGCCTGAATCTACATAGTCCATCAATTCCCGTAAACAAGGATGGCCCTCTGCATCCATGATGTGATCGTTATCCTCCGAGGGGTCCATCAACATTTCATCCCAACGGATGCAGTACCATAGAGTATGCAACAACAAGGCCAAATTGGCTAAGTCAAGACTGCATTTGGACAGTTGACTTGGTTTCTTGCCGTTCCGATCGGGACCGAGCCGAAGATGGCTGAGGCGGAAGCGCCATGCCTCCGACAGTGTTGGCTTGGCGGACGGATATGGCCAAACCACCTAGCAGGGGAGAAGAATAAAAGGGAGATAATACCTAGATTGTCAAGAAAAGTAAACCCAGCTCGGAATACCAATCCAAACCTCAAACCCAGCCCGTCTGGGTGAACAAAACTGAAAGCTAAAAAGAAAAACACATTATAATCAAAACAGCGCTATGACGTGCTCCAATTCAAACATTGTTCTCAGGTTCCGAAAAAGAATAAGTATGCATGAAACGAAGAGTAGGACAGCAAGCACTATAAAGAAATCACTAGTAAAAGCAGGAAAAACTGCCGAGGGGATCGCACCGATAAAGAAGGAGATGGCAATCTTTATTTTTGTGATCATATCAACTAGGTGCACACTTGGAACTTACAAAAGGCGTAGGAAGCAACAGAATTCGATGTATTAGCATCACTGGTCTGTATCAGAGAACATATCCGAAGGATTCCATTAGTTGGAAATTTCCAACTTCACAACTCGAGTCTGAAGTCCATGAGGAGTCAAGTCAAGGTAAGTTTTATGTACCCAGATGTTCGGATTTTCAGCATTTTACATTGTCAACTGCGGAGTAAGTAAAATGACATTTCGACAAATGCAAAATGTTATAAATGGATACTGTTGTACTGCTGCCGCTGCTGCTTACTTCACCTGTGAGACTGCGACCGTCTGACTGCTCAATCAAGCGTCCGGCCAGCCGAAGGAACACAAAGGCCAGAACTCGGTAGATATCAACATTATACACATTAGCTGCAGGTGGAAAACACCTCAGCTATTGTGCCGCAATACAGAAAATAAGAAAAAAACACGGTAGACAGAAAGTAAATCTACCGGATAGGTCAACCCTATATATTGGTAATCGAAACATGCTAATTTTGAAGGTCAAGTTCACCCACTCTTCTGGGTTTGGTTTTCAGCCAGTGTGACTGAATTCCGTTCCACGGGTTTACCATATTGACGAACTAGTTCGATTACATTGACGCGGGGTTGTACTTGTTTGCCGATCAATTCGCACTCGATTCCCAAATCCGGCGGAAAAGTCGAAGGTCGTACCATGCCCGTGCTGATGACCTTTGCATGAAACAGACAGCTTACGTCACCATTCGAGGTGACACCTCGAGTGGTGACGAAACATTCTCGTGTGCTTTTCAAGCCGACAGAGCATAGTTTTATGAGGTCAGTTCGTACTAATTGTTTTCAAATCGCCAAAAGTTCGTGACCAAAACCAACAGAACGCGAACAGTCCGCGGTAGCTGGGCTTTGCATTGAAAATACCAGTCTTGTTGACCTTGACAAAAAAGATGTCAAAGTGTTCCTTCTAAACTTTTGGTATCCGCAGTAGATATGTAAAATTGATGTTCAATGTAAAGGCAACAGCCGATTTAAAGTCCCCGACACATAACGTAGCAAACGGACATCAACTCATGTATCGCTTTAAGTCAAGACGACGGCTAATTTCTCGTAAGCATTGCATGATAGCGAGGTGCCGATACAAAGACGGATGTTGTTGTTGTTGTTGTTGCTGACACATGACTGCAGCATGGGGTGGGGATCAAGTCAGTTGGAAGGGGCAGTGCAATTTGCTATCCCGTCATGCCTTCGTCATTTCGTTCATCTTACGAATCCGTCAGATTGTCTTAGCAGCTTGGAAACGCTGTGTCAGCCTACGTCTGACCTGATTGTGCTTGGTGTCGATATAAATTCTGAATTCCAGTGAGCACATGCATTTCTCCGATACTGACAGGACCAGAGTTCAGAGCCATCGCTGAATACGAGGAACCGTTTGGGCGGAGTGGCATCTGCAGATAAGATGCACAGCAAAGGACCAGGCCCCGACGATTGGGTCAGTTCAAGGGGTCAGAGAGAGCAAGTTGCATACCCGCTTTCAATATTCACTACCTGGAAGATACAACACCGTAAAGAATGCCCGAACCCTGATAATCGATGCGATACCATACCACATTATTGCCAAACTGGCTCAAGATGAGTTGAAAATGTAGAAGAATAAGACATGATCTGATGCGGAATAGGACAGTATAGGGTCCCAATGACAGTAAGGACATTTGGTTGGAAATATTTGTTAGTAAAGCCGACAGCAGTGTTATTGTTTTGCCCCTCATTCATCCATGCGACCTCCTCTAAACAAGAGCTCATTAGTAACGCGTCAGAAAATAATGATATTATTTATTTTGTTTTTCTTAGTATAGCCACCCGGTTGTGACGCAACAGTTGTTTCGCACTTGTATATGACTCGCAGAAAGATGAGGTGCGGTGGTTCGGGTCTCTGGTTGAAACCTGAAGCTCCGCTCCTGCACAAGGTTGAATGCTCAGGTCAGACTCAAATTCGCATACGGCTGCACGGTGTTGTATCAAAGAAGGTGCATTACGCTAGACCCATGTAATCCGTATGATGTATGCCCCATGAATTGAATAATAAGGACACTCCGGAAGAAACATGCACCAAAGTGTACTGCGAATTGTGACGCATAGTTATTTTGTTGGTGGCTAATCGATTAACATCCGTTCAGTTAGTTGTAGGCTACAGAAAGTGTGCTCGATTGACAGAGAGGAAGAGGACTTAGCTGTGGCACATACACAACACACTACCTATATTTCACCTGATTTAGCATAGCCAAAGGAAGTCAATCATTGACCTCATTAGGGGAACCAAAGTCGCTGAAAACTAGCTTGGGCGCCACTAGCCTAAGTTCCGCGAAATGCGGCTAACGGATGCTGGTGTAGTTGTTTACACTGCCATCTCTGAATCGCATTCAATACGATGGTGAACCTGAGGAAACAGTACGAACGAGAAGCACCAATACCGAATGATTTGACGTACAAAGTTGGGTCACTGTTAGGCTGGGTGTGTTCTAATGCCATCACAAGTGGCTAGAGAGATGTTGACCAGGCCACTGGACCTTAGAGGACAACAAACGACACTCTGGCTGGGCACGACTGTGTGCCGATGAACGCAGCCCAGCCTAGGAGTGTTTCGCTGTTTTTCATTGATGAAGCTGAATCCAACTAATGCCGTCGTAAAGATGAATGACAAACAGAGGCGAAAAGCTAGAGGAAAACAGCTAGCAAAAACTATGGTTGTCTGAGAAGAAATTTAAGATCGAGAAACGAGATAGAGGTTGCTGACTTCGCGAATGAATCGCATTGTTTTGATTTTATGTCATAATACCCATCTTAGTAATTTCGACTCCCCGAGATGAACGAAACGATGTTCATCGGTAAGCTCCCATGGGCAAAACAGCCAACTGAAATCCGATCCGTACGGCTGAACATACCTAGTCTCCAGACTTGTGTACACGGGAGATGAGACTGAAGACGAAATGTGTAACATCGCACAAATGCACCGAGACCCAGCAAGGAAAGACTAGCTGCCCATTTCGACAGATCAGCGATGCGACTGAAAACTTGAGTGACTATGTTACTCTCGCTCTCCCATTGCTGGGATCGCGTACGCACACAACGGGATTTCACCATTAAATCTGAGAAATCGGACATTGATAGTTAGCGGTAATGGGTTGGCTGACAGAGGAGGGTACCGCGAACTGCGCGGTACGCAATGTAGCTGTCTAGTGAGGAGAAGAGAGAAAAACGTGATTAAAAACAAAGCGAAAGTGAAGAGTAAAAAGATGAGTAAAGGAATATTTATTAACGCAACTCAATAGTGAACTGCACTGGAAGTTGGGACCAACATGGGACTCACCTGAGCAAGTCTTTTCTTCTCTACATCGTATCCGGAGAGTTCGCGTCGACCCGCCGCGAGAATCAAGGACCGGAGATTTCTGGCATCCCATCGGAACAGGCTGCTTGTGCTGGGTCGCTAAAAACCAGAGTGGAACGGGCGTGGAAAGATAAATATTTTGATAAAAATCTCGTCCGCGGCGAACATCTCTACAGAACGCATGACAACGGCGAAAGGGAATGCGGGATACCACAAGTCATGGATCAAATATCAACCCTGTACCACTGTAAACAAAATAAAATCAGGGTTTGCCTAGACTACGGTGAAAGTATGGAAATTGTCGTAAATCGAATGGCAGTAACTACTGGAAGTGCCAAGATAGCAAGAAAACCGAGGAGTGACAGCTAAAGAAGATGAACTCTCATAAAGTAGGAAGTGCTTGAACAGATACGGTAAACGTCTCAAGGATGCTCTAAAAACCACACGGAGGCCATTTCCTATGAGTATCAATTAATTCTAAAGAGTAGAAGAACTTAGTTGAATCGTTCGAAATGTGCTTGGTTTGCTATGCGAAATATTGGCAACAACCATGACATTCTGCGTAACAAATCAGTCAGATGGAGTAACGGGAACAGACTGGGAATAGGCGCAACACCAAAGTCGCTCCATATTCTCCGCATTCCAATGTTGAGCCAGTTCAGGTCTGGATTCGTCGGGCAAAAATGGTGAATCAGAGACAGCCACTACGATTCGCAAATGGATATGACTTCCACCTCATTCTGCTACGAAACTGCTACCACTACACAGGTGATATTGACTCGGATAGCGATGATAAAGGTTTGCAATCAAATTGCCCAGATCGATAAACACCGCAATAAGTGAACAGAGAACAGGCATGTGGTGTTTTGAGGACAGAATTGAACATACAGCACGCAGCACTGTGTTTATAAACACGGTACCAAGCATTGCTCACGAATCTTAGTGGTATCGTGATCAAGGCGTCAGCTGTGAACCACTACACTACGAGTTTCACTTCAGCTCAGGCCATCTTCACCTGATGAGTACGACACATGACGAAACCGTCAGTTGTGGGAGGAGCGATACGGTCCTTGTGATCGGAATGACCGAGGTCTACTCCAAAATGAATCGAATCCTCAACAGAGATTGCGTGTTGCAATCCAAAAACACGGCGGATACTTCAAATCCAACTTGAGGCAGGCATGGTGTTTTGAAAACAGAATTAAACATATAGGGGGAAATGTTAGACAACTTGAAATCAACAACGCCAGCGGAAAGAAAACTAAAACGCTACTCAGATAAATGGAACAAACTGGAAGTAAGGGAGCCCCAACAAGAAGAGAGTATTGGGACAGGTTAACCGCATTCATGAGAGAGTGTATGAATGTGCGGGGCGAATGACATGTCACATTCATTGTTGTGCCTAAAGTACAGCTTTGGATTAGCGGCGCCTAAAATCGGTTGAACTGGAGACGAACAATGAGAAGGCGAAATTTCCAGATCTAACCGATAAGTATACAGGGCTTTCAGAGCCAACCAATGGGAGCAAGTGGCAGGTCACAGAGGTGGTAAATATCGATAGAACATTTGAGAATGTCGTATGATGTAATTAGAGCCACTTTACTAAAATGAGACGTTGCACTCTGATCACTATTAAAGATTGTTGGCGAGTATAGCTGAGCCGGGATCAGAAACAATAGTGTCGCGCTAGCTGTTTTTTCAACAGGAACACGATGTTCCCGCCTTGAACAAAGTCTCAGCGGACTTCATCAGAAGCGTGGGTAAAGGCGTTCTCACGTGAGAACCGAGCGGCACGACAGTGCGCGCCGCTTTGGGTTCAAACAACCGCAACTGGGTCTGGCTAAACGGATGCATACGAGGCTATGTTATCAAAGACAGTGTGAGAAACTAACCCGCCTGTGATCCTCTGGCCAATTGACAGGAGGCCAAACGTAAGTGTTCACTGGTGGGAGTTGTGAAGGAAGTACTACGGTGTCCGGTACCTCAGATGTGATATCCTTGTTGCGCCGATAGAGCGAATAGGGCTGTGCAGTGGATGGCTGTCCTTGAAAGCGCAGTTTTGAATGACGGCTCAATTCTTTTCGCAATTCCACCATTTTACGCTCCATCGATGCGAGCTACCAAAGAAGGCAGAGAGAGAATAACGCGAGTGCACTATTAAAGTAACCGACAATTCACATTACCATCAACAGTGGAAGACAATGTACAGGAAACCCATGCAAACAGTCTGGGCCATGCACGTATGTTGTCGACAATACATGGCCCAAACGGGTGGTGACCACAGTGCGACAATATAGCGGCATCGATGAGACAACTCCATTGCGTCTTTCGATGCTCTGTGCCATAAGCAAGCTAACTGCACGGATAACTCAGTGGCAAATACACTTTAGCTGTCTTATAATGTATCGAGCCAAGCCTATTGTGGGTCTCACGGGCAATAGGATGAAAGACAATATGGACCAATAAATCTTTATATAATTGTCACCTACAAAGAATCGCCGATTGCTTTCGGTTCCATGGTATTGCGGATGTCTATCGCATATAGTAATCGAACGGATAAAGGCACCGTAACATAATGTCCACAAATAGCAGGAATGACCATCATACTTGTCTTACAGACAAAGACTCGTCAGATGGTGAAATAAAAAACACGTGACCAAAAGCAATGAGGGATCCGAGGCTTGTTAACCGGGTAGTAACTGGTACCATATCAGTGTCACCTGCGTCCCAGAAAACGATGAGCGCTGTAAGATCGAGATTACCACATGAATAAAGAAAAAAGGTATAGGTCGTACACAGAATACGTTGTAAATCGAAAACGACTGACCAACTCCTTGGACCATCATCATCATCATTATACACATCAGCTAGAGGTGGGAAAACACCTCCGCTATTGTGCCGCAATACTCCTTGGACCAGACGAGAGTCTGACGTATGTACCAAGTCTGGTCAACGGACGTCGAGCACGTCACCTCTGTTTTTGTCTGGTTTTTACATTACATACCTGCGAGTGGCGCTCTTCTGATCATATAAGTCAGCTACATCTTCATCTGGGTGTTTTTTTGCCTGCTCATTTTTTCACCGAACAAAGACACTCTCCTTGGACCAGATGAGTGTCTTTGTTCGGTGAAAAAATGAGCAGGCAAAAACACCCAGATGAAAATGTAGCTGACTTATATGATCAGAAGAGCGCCACTCGCAGGTATGTAATGTAAAAACCATACAAAAACAGAGGTGACGTGCTCGACGTCCGTTGAGCAGACTTGGTAAATGTGTCAGACTATCGCCGATGTTGCAAGCTGGCGAATGGAAACCGTGTCCACAAACGAAAAATAAAAGTGATATACTAAAAATAAGCGGTCTTAATACGACTGGAGAAAATGAGGCTGGCCCTAAAAGATACCTCCGACTTGACTGATATCGCTTCAGTTTCGATTTGCTTTAGCTGTGCAGACGCCTCCTGCACCGCCTTTTCCAACGTGACCTGCGCACTGCTGGATAGCGGTGAGCGTAGGGGTGACGCTGTGCTCACGGCTCCGTTCGGTTTTGGTAAAATGCGTGGAGCAATCAGAACTGATGCTGTCAGGGGTGCGACACGGTTTTCCACCAACGGGATGTTGCGCACGTGCTCCGCTTTGGCCAGAGATCGACGACTTTGTGGTGCATCTGCATCCGGTGTGGTTTTCGGCTGACCAATCAGCCGAGCAGTAAGATCTCCTGTGAGTGAGGAATGGGAGCAACCGTAGGTGTAACACCTCTATCAAATTACGATCGGTCAGCATCATACCAGATCAGAAAGGGGCTGAAAATGCTAATCCGGGAAGATGAACAAAAGCCACAAACCCAGGATATGAAAGAGAACATCAGTAACAAACCAAATCTGTTCTTCACGAATGAGAAGTGCGACCTTAGCTATGGTAGTCTGAAAATGGCCAGAATTCAAAGACCAATAAAAAGCGGGTGACATAATGGAGAGGTTTTTAGTGGAAGTGAGAAATACTACGATAACAATGACATAGTTGTAAAAGCTTCTTCCAGAGAGGCGATACGGACCACTGACCGCAGTTCTAACAATGAGTAAAAAGTACCACGTAAAAATCGCCGCTTGCTTTGTCCATGTTAGGAGAATGGGGTGTCAACAGTACGCCGGTACGCAGTACCGACGATTCGCTGCTGCGCAACCACCAACAGTCGCGCTTGGGCTAAGGATATTGAGAGGATCGCCCGGTAGCCTACGTAGGTTTGAACCAGCGACCTCGGATTACACGGCAGACTTGTGACTCCTTAAGCCACGGGTTTTGTCAGGGGAATAGCAGCTGAAGGCTAGGTGATTTTGTTGCAACAGACTAGAACGATTATAACGTACCAGCAGCACGTTCGGCCGGTGGTCGTGGTCTACGCGCCTGGTTTGCAACCATAACGTCATCGGTTAGAATCCGCATAGGGGTGGGCATCCTCGTGATATACTCAGCCTGCGCGAACTGGTGGTGGTCGCGCGTTAGCGAAGCATCGTTACGGCGTACAGGTGACACATTATTACGATAATACTAATAACGATAATTATTATTATTATTAGTAGTAGTAGTAGTAGCAGCAGTAATAGTCGTAATAGTAGTAGTATTACCAGTAGCATGCCAACACTGTGCACTGGCGTGCTACCTCACCATGTAGCTGCGAACAGTTGAATGCATGCATGCACACTGCAAACACGCAAAAATCGTGTAGAGATTCGGAGGCTGAAAGTTGGATGCAGACGGAGGTGAAACCACCAAGACTGCCGTTTGTCGATGTGAACATAGAGGACAAACAATGAGAGAAGGTGCAGAGATAGAAACTCACCACACACTACTTGCCGCGCGGTACTCGACGCGACAGTGGTTGCAACTGATTGCGATTGGGGAATGGTGAAGAATTTGAATTCTGTGGGAGAAGCAACAGGTTTGCCCACAGCGGGAGACACAGTGGCCAGTGTCCGCCTCAAAATAGCGGGCTGATAGCGAGTAGCCACAGATGAAAGGGTGTTAGAGGGAATGCTGGAGACGCTGGTATCCGATGTGCTTGTGTAGGCGGTCGATGTGTCGCCTATGGTGTAGAACGTGATAATGTATGAAAGTACTGCACCGATATTTGTGCAAAGGATGATGCAACAACACTGGTAGAGATCATATGGATTGGGTGCAAGGTAGACAAAAAAGGCATTAGTAGTGCATCGTTACTGCGTACCGACGCTTCGCTGCCGCGCACGTGCGCTAAGGGTACTGCGAGGGCCGCCCGGTCACTGCAGGCTCGAACCCGCGCTGCAAGATAACAAGACAACATGTCAAACAGCCATTTGGGACACTGTCGTCTTTGTCCACAGCTCCCCACTGGCTCAGAGTTTCGGATCAAGTGAGGAGCTCAAACAAGAGTTGCGTGTAGATAAAGCGAAAGTTGATTAATCATAGAGTACAACCAAACGTCGTGTCAACGGTGTTCCTAGGCATGACAGACAAACAGTAGATGGGAAACCTACGAAATGAACTCGACACCGTAGGAGCAGCTGTGCTTGTTGAAGTGATACTCTTATCCGTAGACGAAGCGGACGAAATGATGACACGAACCGCACTAGAATCCACAGTTGAGATAGGAGTTACGAATGCAGGGAGTCGGTTAATGGTAATGTTTGGCTGCAGTGAAGGAGTGGCCCGAACAATCTTCCCATCCAAGAGGCGTAGTGGGCTGGAAATAATGGAACTCGGATGAACATTAGGTAGCAGACGCACTCCACGTGGGAACACGATAGGCGCAGAGGTGGTTGAAACGCACTTGAGAGTGGATCCTGTCGATGTTGGCTGGAATTAAGAGAAGGGAAATATTAGGATCCGGAAAATGGGGTGTGATTCGAACAAAAAAGCGGTAGCGAAATGCTAACCTGTGATTGAGCTTGAGTAGTTGGAGAGGTGAAGAGCAAGCGCAATGTGTCGGTGGATCCAGAAGTAGACGTCGTCAAAACACCAACAGCCGATGAAGTAGACGAGGCATCTGAAATCGACGGAAGGCAAGGAAAACGGCTGATCATCACTACCATTAAGCACTGGCTGTTATGACACAAGAATAAAGACGGGATAGCGCGATTGCCGCCTCCGCAAACTGTAGTAAACGGGGATTAGCCTATTTGCTAACTACCCTGAAATTGCCACGTGGGTTCTGGCATTCAGGGCAGTCTAGTATGTGGCGGGCAATAGAGCTAGTTGGTAGCTTCGGACCCTTAGCAATCATGTTTCGCGGAATATGCTCTGCAATCCTCGCTGACAGCTTTCTCAGTTCGGCCTACGTACTTGCTACCTGGACAGACCAGACTCTCAAGTTACCGCCTCTTGCATTTACCTCTTTAATTGTACTTGCGGTAGCAAGTACGTAGGCCGAACTGAGAGAAAGCTGTCAGCGAGGATTGCAGAGCATATTCCGCGAAACATGATTGCTAAGGGTCCGAAGCTACCAACTAGCTCTATTGCCCGCCACATACTAGACTGCCCTGAATGCCAGAACCCACGTGGCAATTTCAGGGTAGTTAGCAAACAGGCTAATCCCCGTTTACTACAGTTTGCGGAGGCGGCAGCAATTCGGCGGCTGATGAAAAGGAAACTATCGAATAGTATGGAACACATAGAAACAAGATTATGCTTCGTTCCCTATTGTGAGATCGTGGTCGGACAGGGAAGCTAAGTAGGAGGAGGAGGAGGAGGAAGGACAAACAAATTTGACACATAAATGTCAATGAAGTCAGGAAACTGAAATATTAACAAGTATATCCGACCAAATATGCTTGTCATCCTGCGGACCCCAATCCGACTGTCGGAAGACACCAACCGACGGCAAGTTTGAAGTAAGAGTCTTCATACATCTTGGTTAAGTCATCGCTTGGCTTCCTCTTCTTCCATCCAGACTCCGGTAACGCAAACGACGCACCTCGCGCAGAGTCGGTGTGCGTGCATGTGCAACACGTGACTTAGCCAACGGAGGTTGGTGCGCGATATAACGATGCTGAGCGGTTCACTCGAGACGTCAAAGTCGTTCACTATTTACGCGGTAGTCCCACCAGACATTAGGTGAAACGTGAAACGGTGGTGTTCGAAGGTAACTAGCCTCTTTATGTCTAGTGATTCGATGGGCTAGGTTTCTCAACCGCACAGGAGAGTTGAACTTATGGCTGTGTCGCAAACACTATCCGCTAGCGCGAGTGATGTCGCGAAGGCACCACAGGTGAGGAAGATTGGTTAAAAAAAGCATCGAGGTTTTGCTATACGGTTCGTGGTCTTGTCTTCTATTCCACAAGCGGCGACATATGTTTAAGCATTTGAACTTCTGAACGAGTGCTAGCTAATCACCGACAAGAATCAGCGCAGTCAGAAGTTCACATACGCAGCATGTGCGCGCGAAGGTCTGTCTATCGCTCACCCAACCACCAGCGGGTTGTCCTCAACTATCTGATAGACATATTGTACATAGTTCTTGCCAAATACACGGAACGTGCTATCGTTGTGTCTTGCTACCAATGTGTCGTTTCGGATACGAGATGTTACTGTGTTCGCAAATCTTGCGTTAGTTCTGAACAGGTGGGTCCCTGTCTGTTGTGGAGAAAAGATTTGCACTTTGTGGCTACAAACCAAAGCCCAAAACAATTGACAGCCAGTACTATCCAGTGCGGCTCGGCACGCTGGGAGCTATGAGAAATGAGGGTAACATAAGCAGCATACATTAAGTTGAAAAGTCGATCATCTGGGAGCAGCTCTACATGTAGGTCGTGTCCAGTAAACACAGTTTCCATGAATTTTTCGATAAAAGTTAAAATGTGACTGCGGGAACACTGCGATTTCAAAAACTCGCGCGATCAGGTCAAAATGATAAGAATTGTAGTCGGAGAAAAAATGAAGTACCATAGTTTTATAAAACCAAAAGCGTGCGTTAAAAATTCCACCGAAAGGAATTCCAGAGCACGCAGTTCTCGCGACTTCGTCAGTAACGATATAAAGGAGAACGGAAACAGCGGAAAAACTTCTTATATCGCTGGAGATATTGAAGGGTTGCGAAAGTTTCGTATAAACTCTACCTCTTCCCAAACTACGCACGTACAGCGCCATTGTGATAGTTGCAGATTTTTCGGGCACGCCTTTCCATATCAAACAGTCTTAAAGGGCACACCGATCAACCGAATCGAATGCACCTTTGATGTCGAGGAACACGACTAAGTTGGGACGGCAATAAATATGGCGGCGTTCCAACAAGTGTGGTCAAGGCAGCCTTGATTTCGATGGAATCCGGCCTTCACCGGTGTCAGCCAATCTGTGGAGAACAACAGACGCAACCAATTTAGAGACCGTCGAGATCAGACTGGTTCCTCTACGATTGTCGCATCCCGGACGTAAGTCTCCCTTGGGAATTTGGAACACAACGGGACTCCAGTTTGTTAGGACACTCTCCTGTTCCCACAGCAAATCATTCACAAGTGCTTTTTCTCCAAATCTGATGTGGTCTGGAAGAATTCTATTCGCTTTTGCGGCTTTACTCAATTCCTACGGTCTGATCTCACAGTCGACTTCTGCACGTGAGTGCGAATCGAAGCGAACAGTTAGGGCGAATCACGATCACTGTCGGATAAGGAAGCTAATAACTCTGGCTGATTAAACTGCTTTTCAAGGTGTCTGGCCCAACGATACAAGCGTTTTGACAAACTGTGGATCAGCTGCTCAATCTCATCCCGTTCCCTGTATCAGACGGAATAACCTCCGATGGATACCAACGGCAGCAGTCGTACCCATCTCCGACGCCTCGCGGTATCTCTTCAAGCTAGCACGCAGTTTCGCCCTGAAATCTGTGAGTCTTGTTGCGTTCGCGCCAAACTGGAACCCATCAGCGAGCATCCCGTAGTTCCAAAGATTGAGTAGAAATCTGTTATGGTCACAAGGTCACGCCGGGCAGCTCTGATAGGTTGAGTTGAAAAAAACCTGATCACTCCGACTGATAGTCAGGAAGATAAGGTTGCATGTACCAGTATAATGGTCGGTAGACACGAGACAAGTACATGGCGCAGACAAACTACATTAATGTCCTTGGTGATCATCTTGAACGTACTTTGTTCTCTATTATTTTTTGCTTATTAATAATAGTATTAGATCCTCCTAGGACATTCCTTCAATCAATTAATACGATTACTCTACTTGATTTTTGGAAAAGGTTGGAATTCGGCCCGGATAGGTTTCACTGATCCATTCCTTAGGACGCGCTCCTCCTAGAAAGACTAAATATCTAGATTGGCAATTTAATTTGCCACATGAAGACATGGCTGCTGCTAATAATGTCTGGTAGATATGCGACCAGTGACCTTCAACGGTGTTCAACGAGTGCTCACTCAACCTGCATGCTGTGCAGCTTGATATGCATTGAGAACACCTGGTTTCGCCAGTTGGCTAGATCTAGGCGCTCACAATGTCGTATCAGGTGCCCGCCGGAGCAAATTCGGAGATCGGTATACACCAGTGCATAGTCAGAGTTGACATTCGTGCTCAAGATCGATCGACAGTTTTGAACACAATCTCTCCAACCGTAACCGATCGTGACGTGATCAATGTGTCCATGAGTGGCTCGAGGCTGGTGGGTACCATGTCACCCTCCGGCGGGTGCTGTGTTGGAAGTTAGTGTTCGCAAGAAAGAGATAAGCATCTTCACACAAGTGTAGCAGCCGCTCACCGTTATCATTACGGGGGCTTACACCGTTTTGGCTGCCCAGATGCAGCTCATCCGTGGACAATTTTCCAACTTGAACGTTCAAATAACCAGTCGTTGAGAAGGTTGACAAAAACAAGCGGCAAATCCCAGATGCGAATGATCATTGCATGAAACGACAAGTGAGTTACAAATTCGGAGACGAAAGATAAAACGCTAAGAGGTATGTGCGATAAATAAACGAGGGGTAGCGATGGAATTTAAAAGCCCAGCGTACGAATGGAATAGGGGCCTGAAATGAACAGAAAGTGGATATGGGTTCCCAAAAAAATCACCGTTTGAACATGCCGCAGATGCTGACGAGTTGGTAGATATCTTCGCATCAATCGCTGATTGGATGTTTACAGCCGTGGAAGTAGTACATGACGGCAATGAGGACTGCGTTGAAACGTTTACCGGGGGTCTGAACACAGGTTTGCGTTGAAATACAGAAGCATTCAGAGTAACATCTTCAAACATCTGTGCGTGAAAAAGAACGATTATATGCAATGGGTAAAAAGATGAAAAAACATCATTATCATCATCATTACACGTTAGTTGAGGGTGGAAAACAAACCTCAGTTAATGTGCCGCAATAAAAAAGATAAGAGACCAAAAAAGTACATTAGAAAACAAGATTCTAACCAAGTAATATGATGTGAAATATTATATTGTGCGTTTTGTGTGAAATCGGGATTGGAGGGGGAATCTAAAGGGGAGGGGATGGACAAAGAAAATCACAACACAAGCACCATCGGGGCCGGCTCCCAGCCATATCAGCAAGTGTGTCCAACCAAACGTGTTCAACGTTTTTAGGACCTCAGCCAGGTAGTCGGGAAACAGCAATCGACGCTAACTTCGAAGTAAGGGTTTTCATTGCGGTGGACCAAGTCATCGCTTGGCCTCTCCTCCTCCTCTTCTAACCGCACACCTGGCGCGCAAACAATGCACGTCTCGGAAGTCGGTGGGCTGGCATGTGCAACATATCGCCAAGCCATCGGAGTGTAGTGAGTGATTTAATGGTGCTGAGCGGTTCACTCGCTCTTCCTGCACCAAATACGCGACGTCGAAAAGCTCATTGCTCACGTGGTGCTCCCACCAGACATGAGCTAAACCGCGAAGGTAGCGATGATCGAACGTGACGAGCCTCTTTATGTCCGTCGATCTAATGCGTCAGGTTTCACAGCCATATAGGAGTTGAACGGACGGCTGCGTTATAAACTCTGCCCTTCAGGGCGAGAGTAATGTCGCATCTGCGTCATTGGTGGCGGAGATTGGCAAAACACTTCGAGCTTTGCTATATGGTTCGTAACCTCATCTTCGATCCCACGGGTGCTAATGTAGCTGCCAGGTACTTGAATTCCTGAACGACTTATGGCTGATCACCACGAGGCGTCAGCGCAGGAATGGGTTCCTGCCAATCTTGGAGAAGGACATCGCAATTCGACGGAGCAAAGCATGGCCCAAAACGATTGACAACCAGCGCTAACCGGTCCAGTGCTGTTTGGCACGTTTGGGAGCTGTCACAGATGAGAGCAATGTCATCCACATACGCCAAGTCAAGAAGTCGCTCACAAGGAAGCAGATCCACATCTTGTAAGTCGTGTCCATCGGACGATGTTTCCATGACTTCGTCAATTGTGAAGTTAAAGAAGAAAAGTGACAGTGAGCAACCTCTCTCACACCGCTGGTGATACTGAATGATGGCGACGGTTTGCCATAAACCCTCACTATGCCCAAACTATGCGCAGGACTTGGATAATGTTTGCGTATGGGCCATTAGTAGCTATTAGCAGCGCCGTTTTGGCCCATATTGTTGACACTGGGCACCAAGTTGATCTAGAGCGTGCCTTCAGGAGAATTTACAGGGTTCCCCAGCATTAATCAAGAGGTTTGTGCCTCCGTGCGCTCGCGAAAGCTGAATCGATTTGCATTCGGTTGTTGCAACCTTCATTATGCTCGCGAAAGTTGCTCCATGCCTTACAGCTTCCATGGCCAGCTAGAACGAACCATACCGAGGTCGATTGCCACAGATCAAGCTCGGTACCATGTAATCGACCTGTCAAGTCAAAGGTCAAATTTTAGCCTCCCTCACTGAACCGTTACGTAACTATGTAATTCGAGCCAATGAGTCGATTTTAGTTCATTATTTTACCCTTAAATATGATTGTAATGGTCTGAAGCGAATCATCGAAAACAATTGTTCACCTATAGTCTCGTGTTCTTTTGCGTATTTATCAGACATACCTTTCCACAGCAGACAATCCTAAAGGGCACATCGATGGACTGAGTCGAAGGCACCTTTTAGGTGAAGAAAAACAGATGAAATGTGTCGAAATATCACACCAAAGGCGGATTAGCGGCCAGTATCAGAAATCTAAGACATGGTGAAACATCTCAATCAGTTCAGGTACGATGGTTAAACATGGGCCGAGTGTGAGAACGCAATAAACACATTCGCTACAATGATAAAAATAACTGACAGTCATTGAAGAGGATGAAGGTAGAAAACAATAAAGCACAAAGTAAATTTATTTGGTTGAGAAGAAAGCAGCAAGTAAGGGGGCTACTGTTACATGTTATCTTTGTGTGCGGTCTTGGATGAAATGATCAGTTTCCGCGGCTCCCAATCTCAGCCAAAAAAGAAGCCAACGACTTGACACCAAAAGGTGTTGAAGCATCAGCTACGGAAACTGAACAAGTAGTTTGAAAATGCACGCACAGCAAAAACTAGGTTCCGGGACAGCTAAGCCAGATACAAAAAGGATACGGTAGAACCGATCGAACTAACGAGGACGTATGTGCAATGTCACGCAACATACTTGAATCTTCATGGAGTAAGCTGATGTTTCTACCGAGCATTACTGGTTCAAGTCGTTTTCTTAGTGAAAGTATAAGTTTGGTTAGGAGTTTATGTGTTGCCGAACAGTGGCCTCCCAAAGTGGGACCCCATGCATTGACCCCAGCAAGTACATTGAAAAATCTCCTGACTGTGTCTATGTCATCGACTGGCCACAATTTGGCTTCATCGATATACGATGCACACTGCGATACATGTGGATCGCAGAAACTTCACAAAATAAACCAAAATGGCTCAGGTGCGAATGCTGACTAGTACGGCGGCACAGAATACAGCGCATTGGATGTCATAACGATAATCAAGGGACAGTACGTTATTTATGTTCTAGACGCGTAGTGGTCATATCTCTGATGCACAAAGTAACCCTAAAGTGACCGCAGGACTAAGGATGATACCTTTGAGGCATGAAAAACCGATTGAACCTCAACGATGAGATGCACAACATTCATATCAACGAAGGTGCTCAGGTAAGGTAACTAGCCGATGTATGGGGATCGGCTGAGTGCTGACCCGTCTGCAGCAGCAGCCCGGACTTTGAAGATGAGAGGCGCGTATCCAAGTAGTACAGGATATGAAAGTCTAGTTCAAAACGTCTGTATGGCAGCCGCATCCGAATGCCAAAGAACTAGTGTCCAGGTGCAGTGGGCAACTTGGCAGAACATCAACTAAGGAAAAAGCATGACAGAGTTCCCCGTGAAACGGGCAAATTACGAAAAGGGTAATAGAAGTACACCAGCTCGCCGAAAGCCGCGGCTTCGCTGCCACGCCCGCAGCACACTAGTAGCGCATGGATCGGGTGCCGCACCTATGCAGATTCGAACCAGCGATCTTCGGAATGCAAGGCAGACGCCTTATCCGTTCAGCCATCGGCCGCCAAAGCAAGACAGTCCAGAGGAAAAGCAAAGACGCGCGACCTCGAGAGAAGTATCATGAACTTCGAATGACAGAGAAGCCCTTTTGATCAGAGGTCAGCGGTGCGCGTAGGTAAACGAATAAAAGGTGATCTGGGGAAACGATTATGGAGGGCCATTAGTGTAAATAAAAAACCCCGCTCTCGCACCGCATGAAGCGTAAATACATGATCAGTGCACTTCCCGTTGTGGAGGAAGTCGGTTGCTGTATCACTGATTCGATTATCTCGACATGTATTGGGCAACCACCAAAGTGAGATGTTTGTAATGTGACAAAATCAAGCCATCTAAGATGATCGAAAGACGCGGGTCCTTCATAAATCATTATGTACGTGATGTCGCAAAAATACAGATCTAGCAACTGTGCCACAAGATTGCAAACTTGGACGGCATATAGTGGTGCGTATTTAATTACCGTGGGAAGTAATGTTGATTCAATGAGAGCTAAGTAAGACAGTGAACCCAAGATAAGCAATTAAAATGGAAAACGGATGGTGGCGATTCAAATAATGTGGATGTGAAACGTGTTAGTAAAGTAACTGACCTGATCTTCAGAGTTGTCAGAAAATGTTCCCATTGGGTGTGCGGAGGCACTATCTGAGAGAATGTCAGATTCGGGAGAGGTGCATTCGTCATCATCCCCAGAACATTCATCACCGACACCATCATACTGTGGTAACTGACGACAGATCTGAGTGTGATCTCCTCCACCGCGGACAGCGTAGTGTTCATGATCTGTGAAAGCTGACTGCGAGTCGCAGTCCGAATTCGCATCGGCAGCACTGCCATCAGGTGAGCCTTCCTCTTCGTCATCGAAGTCGACAACGAAATCGGGATCCGGGCGCGTCGCTCGCTGCCTACGAGCACTACGCCTCAGTTGTAAACCGCCATTGGAACCACAATTATCATCTGAACTGTAGTCATCGTCGTCGGATCGCTTGCGTTTCGGTCTGGATGGGGGCTGACGACATGGACGTTTGGACGTCTGATCTATGAAGGGTGCGTAGACCGGTTGATTGGGGAGGCGTGAAGTAATGACACTACAACACACGAGAAAAGAAAAGGGAAAAGATTACAAAATGAATGGATTCTGTGAAAATAGCTGAAATGAAACCGGTTGGTGGATTACTGTGAAGTACTCGCTGTATGGATGGACTGTAGCACGCAACAACAATATCGACCGCGATTTGCAGTGAAGCGAACCTTGGTAGCTGATGAAGCACAAGGAAATTGGGTGTTGCCAGCCCGAAAAGACTGCACTCCACGACGCGTTTCAATCACATTTGATTTAATCAGATGAAGACAGCAGGCCTCGAACCCAAGAACATTGGAATGCTATCCGAAACCTCCACCCGTTTGGCTACGGGATCACGACGGCCAATGCTTGGCACAACGATTGGAGTGCAATTTTGAAGTAAGAGTTATGTCAATGGATTGCGACACGCAATCTCATTGTGGACCGCCATTGTCAATAAAGTGAAACCATGTACTCTTGAGAAGCAAATGGTGTAGCTAACCTTGTTTGGGGGCAAATGAGAGGTAGCATCCACAGATCGGCAGGTGTATCAAGCTAGTGCGAACAAACCAAAAAAAGCAGCTGTATGTAGAGCACAAGAAAACAGATAAAAGCCGAAGGAGAGATTGAGTTACCTTCATGGTGAGCAACAAATCTAGACGCGTCAACAACATAAATACACGTTAGAGAAACATACATCAGTTAATGTGAAGCAATACAAAGAATAGGATACTAAACATTAGAGTAGACGCAACCAGAAAGTCACAAGATATCCGGAAAGCTCTGAACAGCATATTTTTCATCTTGAAACTACATATTCGTCCCATTTCCCCAAAAAGGGCAAGGGACGCAAAAAAAACAAATTTTACAAAGCAGGTAACACTTGGCGAGATTAGTTTGTGGACGTGCTTGTCACTGCGGCTGCCACCAATCACATGATGATTGTGCTACCGAGACACTACCCATACACTCCATACTGTGAACAGGAACCGTAAAGAGTAGCATACAATAATGTAAAATGAAGTCAATTGTGCTTCTCGGTTAGCTTATATACTACCGACCTGTTTGAGTCCGCAAGGCGGTGCCCAGAGTATGCTCGTGTAGCGTTCAATGTGTGAATATCTGGCAGATATTCCTGACCTAAAAGCTTAAAGACGGTACAACCTTTTCAATACCACAGTGACGATTGGCAGCCTCGTTAAACCACCGATTGGATAAGTACCTTTTCCGCATGTGCACCCCGAAGATGCAGACGATAGGTTAGTGTACACTAATTCAGATGTGTGTCAACTACCGTTACAATGCTGCACGGTCTATGACACGCCAGCTTCGGCAACGGCGCGTTGTACTCCCCTTGCAGTGAGCGGAACTAAACTTCAATGCGAATACTGCCTAATGCCAGACGGAACCGAAGTTCTGCAAATCGAATAATGCAAGGAAACTACAGAAAAATTTAGGTGTTTCATAAAAATTCCAGGAGTGTTGTCACAAACGTTACTGCAAACTCAACTTTCACGCGAAGGGTTTTGTGTTTCAAAGCAATTCCGTAATGTGTAACTGTGACATTGGCTCTCTGCGGCCACCAACATGAGTTCAGCACAATTTCAGGTCGTCAAGTAATAAGTACGGAGCAACGAACAAACTTTAAGTTGTTGGTAGGGTTAAGGAGAACTCCGTCAGAAGCACAAGAACTGTTGCAGCAAGTGTACGTAGGTGAGAATGTCATGCCCCTGTGTTTTGTGAGCAGGGCAAGAAGTTTGAAAAGAACGCGAGAACCCATGAGCGGAATAGCCTCAACTACAAGGACTGAGGTCAAAGGTGAGTGCATCAGGTAGATGGCGCGTAGCGATCGTTGACTGACTGTTGAACTGATGGCAAATATGAATCGGGACAGCGTGGGAGCAATTCTCGCCGGAGATCCGGACA
The DNA here is from genome assembly GCA_944474145.2 of Dicrocoelium dendriticum. Taxonomy (NCBI): domain Eukaryota; kingdom Metazoa; phylum Platyhelminthes; class Trematoda; order Plagiorchiida; family Dicrocoeliidae; genus Dicrocoelium; species Dicrocoelium dendriticum. The sequence goes on along the minus strand of OX104069.1, from coordinate 97,964,966 downwards.
TGCACAAAGATAGTACCAAAACTACTGAACGATGACCAGGAGGTTGGACACACGCAAATGTGTCAGGACGTCCTCCATCATCTTGAATCCAAACCAGACCAGTTCAAGAAAGTCATCACCGGTGCTGGGTCATACATCTTTCAGTACGATCCGGAGACCAAAGTCTTCAGCGAAAAAGTCGACGTCGATAAGACAAAGGTAAGCATGACAGTCGAAATTCAGAGTCAAAGCCCTGTTGATCACATTCCACGATGTGAAGAAGACCGTTCACCGTGTGTTCTTGCCACAAGGCCAGACGATCAAGCAACATGTCTAAAAAAAAAGATAGTGCCGCGTTTACTACGTTTAATGCGTGAGAAAAAACGAGAGTTGTGGTAGGGCAACTCGAGGCTGTTTCACCATGACAACGCGGCTACTCACAATGCCTAGAGCGTCCGACAGCACCTGGCCGAAAAGAAAATCGACGTGCTGGAGAAACCTCACTACTCACCAGGCCTAACTGCGTGTGATTTTTTCCTCTTCCCTAAGGCCAAGATGTGGACATCAAAAAAGCAGTGGCAACGGAGCTGCGGAGAATCCCAGCGGAACCCTTCTAAGAGTGCACGCAAGCGTCGCAGAGAAGGATGGAAAGGGAACTAGTTTGAAGGGGAAAGTTTTTGGTGTGAAGCTTGTGGCAACAAGCTTGGAACTTTTCTGATACACCTCGTACAGTGGTAACGAAAACGCCTCTACAGAAGGGATGATAGCGTTAAACCATACGAAAACTTCAATAAGCGGAAGCCTATACTTAACAGCCTAGCAATTAACGTGAAGGTTAATGTCCACTGCATTAGGAACATCCGCAACAGAACAACACGAACAGTTAGAAGGGACAATTGCACAATATAGGGAATGGCCATAATGGCTGGACGATGACCGGCGAAGATACAAGTCCTTTCTTGATGTGATCATCTCAAAGCTCTCAAACGGAGCGCCTCTGGGCAGACTTCGAGTTAGAAGGGTTCAATGAGGCGTCAAAGCGCAACAGCGCACTAAATCACACGAATGAAAGAAGCTGAAATTATTGGTGAACGGTGGATGCACGCAGCCGATGTGCTTAAGTAATGCTGTCCCATTGAGTATTCTACATGACCACGCAGGTAACCGAGGAATGGGGGTCACAAGTAAAAGACAGTTACTGCATCACAACGCTGGGTAACACATGGCGCCGGAAGTTGATCTGAGTTGACTGCTGCCCATAAGGAGATAAACATATGAGATCAAATCTTTTGCCGAGTTGCGTTGCAGTATCGTGATTCAACCCCTTCTATCAAGAAAAGGGGACCGACTTCGAGAAAATTATCCGTCGCCGCTGATTAGCGCTGGCTTGGACAAGCGCTCCTTAGGCTGTCACAGAATGCCGAGGAGAGCTGCGTTGTGTCAGGAATGTCGGATCGCAAGAGGCTCAAAAGACGGGAGGTAAAAGCCGACTTGGCAGCGGGAAGCAAAATCGATGATGACTAAGCTGGGTGCGGTTGATTCGTCTCGGCTTCGAGGCTGGAACCCACCCACTTGATCCACTTTGCACATGGCTGGCAACCTAAAATGATCTGGCTCGAAGCAGCACACCAGTAAGGCCCTGGCTTCATATATTCGGTAATGCGAATGTTAAAGTTATGGTGCGTGGAAGTGAAAGAGGCAAAGAAGCAGTTGCACCGAGATATTCTATTCTCGTATGATAGCCAGCTGTTTGTGGTCGTATGTCGTGTTTTGCCCTTCTTATTGGTCACGATTCTGTGGGTCATTCTGGTTGTACGGTAGCGAAACGTCAGTCAGTTTACCGATGCAGTGTTGCTGTTGGAGCATCCTACGAGCATCTGCACAAAGGTCTGTCGTCTGCCCATGGCATCGAGCCGTGAGGATGGACGGTACAAAACGGAATCGAAGGAGACATTGATTTACTGGCAAGTAGGAATTAGAGAACCGAACGAAACAGACGAACTAGCCTTTGCTTAGCCCCAACGAGCCTGAGGAGGTTACGAATTCTGAAATGACCATTGGTAGCAATTCAAGCCAAGAGGTAACTATCTAGATGGAAAAAGGCATCAGCAGCACGCCGATACGCAGTACCGACGCTTCGTTTCCGCACCACCACCGCAAGTCGCATGTAAGTTAACAATACCGCGAAATTAACCCGGTTCCTACGAAGCCTCGAATCCGCGCTCCCGGTGCTGGCTGTCAGAGTGACTAACCGACGGAAGATCAGACATGGGTGAGGAATACGGAGCATTGATAATAGAGGAAATCAGCAGCACACAAGTATGTTTATGCAAATGTTACGTGGTAACTCTTTCGGAGTATTTGTAAGCGGGGTGAGTGACCGTCAGGGCGTACAAACATGGACTGGAACCGCGGACACAGAGGCATCACACAATAGCACGGCCACGCATAGTTGAGTCTAGAGCAAAAAAAGCACGCGTGATGTCAACTTACCGGAATTTGGGCCCGTTTTCAAGTGTCACCACAGAGTGCTGGATCAGTTGTCGAGAAGAATTCGTATGTGGTTGGTCCGTAGTTCCCGATTCCGAATCACGGTTCACGGCCGATGGTTCTGTATCGCCAGCCATCTTAGCTTTCATCGCTTTCGCCTTGGCCGTCCGTGCCTCTTGAGCATCTGCATTTAGTTGAACTAATCGCTCGGACAGCTGGCTTCGCCTTCCTTCAATTTCGCTGAGTTCGACCTCCAATGACCGCATAGTCGCCTCTGCGGCTGACGCATTGCGTTTATCCGTCTCGGCAACCGTCTGTCTCTTATTGAGTAGATCGTCTAAGCGAAATCGTAGGCGGCGAGATGCAGCGCGTGAAGTGGTTGGCCGCCGAGGAAGGGGTGGAAAGTGAACTCGTTCACGCAAACACTGTAAAAATGGAAAAAAGGAGTGGGTCTTCACAAGCGAATAAGGTGTCTAGTTAAAAATACTGCAACGATATTTCGCCATCGGTGAACAAGGTGATATAGAACTTTAAGAATGAATCATCAAACCTAGAATAAAAGGAGTCAAAGCCATTCGTCGTCGCCGTTAGAAACTCACATAAGACACATTAAGCACCACCGGCTCATCCAAGGAGGACAGTTCGGGGACTGCAGTGAGCGAAGGTCCAATGGACACAGAATTCATTCCATTTACCGTCTCAGTTTTCACTGAATTGATTTTCTGTCCATTAGATGAAACTGGAGAATTGCTAACAGGATATTCTGTTGCAGAAATCTGGGGACTAGAGTTAACAGGATCTTCCTTGGGCTGCGACTTCGATTCATGTCCGGGAGTTGCGGAGCATGACAGAGATGCCTCTACTGCTTCCCAAGGCGCCGCCAAACTCTGTATGAGCCGTAATTCGTCCGTAGGTATAATAAATGGGACTCGTCGAGGATTGAGGTATAGTGGAATGCCAGTGATGGGGTGAAGAACATGTCCGCGACATTCCCCTGGTCTGGGAGGTTTAATAGGAACTTGTCCCTGAAAAAATAAGCGAAGGTTAGCTTTGGAAAACGATCACAGGTATGCGTTTAAACAACTTAGCCCTAGGGTAAGGGAGTCTGTTGACAAGCACCAGCAGAAGGACCTTCTTTTTCATCACCAGCAGCAGCAGTAGAAGCAGCAGCAGCAATACACGTTAGTCGAGGGTGAGCAACAAACCTCAGCTAAGGTGCCGCAATACCAAAAGATAAGAGAGACTACAAAAGCCAAAATGGTAACATAATGCTAAAATCACATTATGTATCAGGTTTGAGGTTGTTGCTGGAGGGAGAATTAAAAGAGGAGGGAAGGTAAAAAAGACCAGTGTTCGGACCTCATCATGCCAGCTAGTGGATCCAACCAAAGGTGTTCATGGTCCTTAGGACCCACCCCACACACACGTTAGATAGAGGTGGGAAACACCTCAGCTACTGAGTCGCAGCCCAGCAGTCGGAAAACAGCAACCGATGCCAATTTCGAAGTGAGGAACTTCCTTCCTCTTGACCAGATCATCGCGTGGCCTCCCCTCAACTTCTCTACACACTCCCGGCGCGCAAACAACGCAGATGCAGGAGTCTGTGTGCTGACCCAGCCATCGGAGTCTAGTGCGTGATATAATGGTGCTGAGCGAATCACTCGCTTTTCCTGCACCAAATACGCGACGCCGAACATGCTCATTGCGCACGCAGTGTTCCCACCAGACATGAGCTGTGCGTCGAAGGGAGCGAGCATTGAACGTAGCTAGCCTCTTTATGTCGGTTGATCTACTGGACCAGGTTTCGCAATCGTAGAGAGTTGAACGGACGGGTGAATTGTGAACCCTGCCCTTCAGAGGTAGAGTGATGTCACACTGACGTCACGGGTGCCGGAGGTTGGCAAAAGCACCCCGAGTTTGGCGCTATACATTAAGCGTTCCTATTAGATATGGTGAGAAATGGTCACTACTGGTCAAACATAACTGGCAATTTAAGGGCGTCCAATTGCAGCGGTTATTTATTAAGATCATGTAGCGACAAAGATTGCATAACGGCTTTCTACCGCTTCGTAGTAACATCTATGGGCAAAACAATAGTGTTGTATGATATGGTCCTGGCCAGCCGATAGGATCTCGCCGATGCTCTTCATCGATTCGGTCACAAAAAATGACACAATTACTCAACGAGGGAAACCGATTGCCCATGTCCACTGGCTGTTAGGTGAAATTCATTCCCAGGCTGTAACAAGCGCCATTTTGAACGTGCGGGGCATGTGATGTAGCACGCATGCAGAGCGTCAAGCTGCGCGAAAGAATGTCAATGGAGTCGGTTCCGACCCCAAACCGACCGAACTACACAGCGCTCTCGTATGCCACCAGATTTGTCAGTTGACCATTGGGTTGAAATTTTTCGCTACAAATGATAAACCGAACGGCATCACTCCCAATCTTGTAGATGGTAGAGGAAGTTCAACTGAGCAATTATGGTCCGAGCATCGAAATGCGGTGGATCCAGTTGACACGACTCACATCCCAAAAATAACGATAAATAACAATGGCCAGATAGTGATGCTAAAGGCAAATTGAATGTAAAGAAAATGGAAGCAAGGCGGAATCACTTTAAATTTAACAGAATGAAACGAAAATTAGCAACCAGATGCAAGAAACGAAATGCAGGAACGCCAATGAGTGCGTGACTGCGCCATGTGTAATACGGTCTCCAACCATTGGTATGGGCCATCCAGGAAGATAGCACACACCAGCTTGACCAAGTCCCTTAGTCAGTTACTTCCTGCCACTATGTCACATCATAGACTGCCCACACCGCGGTTTCGCTCAATTTGGTGCAGCCACGGCGTATAATGCCCGCCGAGCTAGTCAGTCAATGAGCATACGGAGGACAAGGCCTAGCCAACGTAAGCGATTAACATTCAGTAAACAGTAGAGTGAGGAATCACAAAGCTTCCTGCCAAAAACCAACTAGCGAACCATAGCATTGCTCACTCGGTGTTCCCACAATACATGAGCAATACTCCCCATCGCAATGAGGCTGGACCTTAATGTGGTGCGATGGTTTGCGTGCCTCCGGGATCCATTGAGCTATGCTGGATTGTGCTTTTTTGCACCTTCAGAGCCACTCATACCAGATTGGTCAATGGTTAGAGGCCAGACAAACTTAGCCTCCTGGTCCTCCAGGTTGGGGGTTGGAATGGGGGTGGCTCCTTATTTCGTAAAACGGGCTCCGTAGTCCAGTGCCAAAACCCGCTGCCTTGCGGTAAGGTTTTTGAACCAAAGGCTTTGGTTGGGAACCCTAATCGTTCTCCTGTCTAGGCCTGGGCAACCTGCCCACGCAATCCAATGAACCTTTCCTACAACAATTTCTTGATGCTCTGGCCGTCGCAGAGGATAATAAACGGCGCCCTATCTGCTGCATCGAGCAGGGTGCATAGGGGTATGGATGCTACTGCTCAGGCCGTCCCGTCTTCTTATACCCCTTCTTGCGCTCCTTCATCCTTATCGTCCCGCTCCAACTTTACTTATATCCCCCCCATTTTCAATCCCCCAATTCTTGGCCCTCACCCAGCTTACTTCAATAGTCGCTTGTCTTCTAATTTCAAGTCACACACAATCGCAGGGCCTCGCTCCAATCCAATCGACAAGTGCATGTTCAACCAAGCGGACAACGGCAGTTCATCTGTTTCCCTTTGGAGTCCTCGCGTCCCACTAAGACTGGTATGCCTCAACGTGCGCACTTTGCTGCAGATTGGCCAACAGACAGCACTTTCCCACACACTAGAGACCCTATCGATCGATATTTGCTGTTTATCTGAAACCCGCCTGCAACGTTCGAGCTCCGTGCTTACCTTGAGATCCCCCACATGCGACACCGGCAGCACATTCTCATTGCGCCTGTCTGGCGATGATGCAGCTTCAAATGCCGGTCAAGCTGGCGTCGGCATTGTTCTGAGTCCCCGGGCTGAAGCTGCCCTGATTGATTGGATCCTAGTAAACAGTAGAATGTGCGCCGTTAGATTAGCTGGTTCGTTCCGTGCTACGAAGTCGCGCGGGGACAAATGTTGCCTGTTTGTCATTGCGGCTTACGCCCCTACAAACTGTAGCACTGATCCGGTAAAAGATGATTTCTATCAGCAACTTCACGAGCTCCTTCGTTACAGAAGAAGCACGGATACGGTGGTGTTGGCTGGCGATCTAAACGCCCAAGTCGGAAAATTGTCTTCTGATGAGCTTCATCTGGGTGGCCAACATGGTGTGGGCTGCCGTAATGATAATGGTGAGCGATTGCTACAGCTGTGTGAAGATGCTCGCCTCTTTCTCGCGAGCACTAACTTTCGACACAGCACCCGCAGAAGCGTGACTTGGCGGCCACCAGCCTCGGGCCAACCATGGACGCAAATCGATCATATCGCGATCAGTTACCGCTGGAGAGGCTGTGTTCAAAATTGTCGCTCGATTTGGAGCACGAGCGTGGACTCTGACCACGCACTTGTCTGTGCCGACCTCCTGGTGCGTTTCGCTGGACGTCCGCAACGTCGATGTGAACGGATTGACACCAGCCAGCTGGCGAAGCCAGATGTTCTGAATGTGTATGAATGCGTGTGTGTGTGTGTGTGTGTGTGTGTATGTGTGAATGCGCTGACATCTGGGCTGAGTAAGCGTCCACTAAACACCGTTGAAGATCACTGGTCGCATATTCGTCAAGCGTTGCTGTTAGCAGGCATGTCTTCATGTGGCAAAACAAATTGCCGAACCGGACATTGGGTCTCTACACAGTCTCTGGAACCTTTGGATGCTCGCCGACGTATTCCGGCTGGAAGCGAATACAATGAGGCTCGCAAAAATCTCAGGGCAAAACTACGTGCTAGCCTGAAGAAGGACCGCGAAACCTGGTGGTCTCATCGTGCCTCTGAGATGGAAACAGCCGCTGCCGTTGGTAATCATCGTAAGTTATTCCGTCCGATACGGGAAACAGGCAGCAGGAGACCTGGTGTTAGCGAGACCATGCGCGGCGAGAGTGGGCAGTCGATCCACAGCTTGTCAAAACGCTTGGAGCGTTGGGCTGAACACTTTGCAAGGCAATCTAACAAACCTGAGTTATCGCTTTCTTCTTCGGGCATTGAGTGCCCGTCTCCTTGGGCCGTCTCCTCGGATCCGCCCTCACGCGCAGAAGTTGAACGTGAGATCAGGCTGTTGAAATTGCATAAAGCCGCAGGAGTAGATAGAATTCCCCCAGCCCTCTTCAAATTCGAGGGACCTGCTCTAGTAGATGATCTACACGAGTTGCTAGTAAAACTTTGGGAGCAGGAGACAGTCCCGACAGACTGGAACCACTCTGTCATTGTCCCAATTTTCAAGGGAGGCTCCCGTTTGGAATGCGGCAATCATAGAGGGATCAGTCTGATTTCGATTGCCTCTAAATTGCTTGCCCCTGTCATTCTCCACAGACTGACTGCCACTCGTGAAAGCCAGATTCGTGAAGAGCAAGCCGGATTTCGTCGAGATTGGGGCTGCATCGACCACATCTTCACATTGCGTCAAGTGTTGGAGCACCGCCATGTTTATTGGCGACCCACCGTTGTCGTGTTTCTTGACATAAAAGGCGCCTTCGACTCAGTCGATCGATGTGTCCTTTGGGACTGTCTGCTGAGGAAAGGTGTGCCTGACAAAAATGTAAACATTATCAAAGCGCTGTACGCGCATAGTTCGGGCAGGGTGAGGGTTTATTGCAAACTTTCGCCACTCTTCAGTATCACCAGCGGCGTGAGACAAGGCTGCCCGCTGTCACATTTCCTCTTCAACTTCGCTATTGATGAAGTCATGGAAACAGCGTTCGCTGGACACGACCTAGAAGGTGTGGAGCTACTTCCTGATGAACGACTTCTTGACCTGGAGTATGCGGACGATATTGCCCTAATCTGTGACAGCCCCCAAACATGCCAAACAGCACTGGACCGATTAGCACTGGCTGTCAATCGTTTTGGGATATGTTTTGCTCCATCGAAATGCAAAGTACTTCCCCAAGATTGGCAGGGACCCAACCCTGCGCTAACGCTTGGTGGTGATCTGCTAGAAGTCGTCCAGGAATTCAAGTACCTGGGCAGCTATATTAGCACCCGTGGGATGATGAGGTTACGAACCGTATAGCAAAAGCTCGAGGTGCTTTTGCCAATCTCCGCCACCTGTGGCGCAGACGCGACATTACTCTCGCCCTGAAGGGCAGAGTTTACAACGCAGCCGTCCGTTTAACTCTCCTATACGGCTGTGCAACCTGGCCCATCAGGTAGACAGACTTAAGAGGCTCGTCACATTCGATCGTCGTTGCCTTCGCAGCTTAGCTCATGTCTGGTGGGAACACCGCGTGTTCGACGTCGCGTATTTGGTGCAGGAAGAGCGAGTGAACCGCTCAACACCATTATATCATGCACCAGGCTCCGGTGGCTGGGCCACGTGTTGCGCATGCCAGCACACCGACACCCGCGACGTGCATTGTTTGCGCGTTGTGGGTGCGGTTGGAAGAGGAGGCGGGGAGGCCAAGTGATGACTTGGTCGAGAGAAATGAAAACCCTCACTTCGAAGTTGGCGTCGGTTGGTGCATCCCGACTGCCTGGTTGGGGTCCTAAGGACGGTGAACACGTTTGGTTGGACACACTTGCTGATATGGCTTGGAGCCGGTATCAATGGCGTTTGTGTTGTGATTTCCTTTGTCCATCCCCCTCCTGTTTGGCATCCCCCTCCAATCACGATCTCACTTGTTAGGCATAATACGAGTTTCTTTTACGGCAGCCAGCTGTTAGCTCTCCGGTACGATGTCCATCCGTTACTGGGGCCTCAGCGGGGGTGCCACTGTTTTCCTTTTCTTTTCTTTTGTATTGCGGCACAATAGCTGAGGTGTTTTCCACCTCCAGCTAACGTGTAACGATGATGATGATAATGATGAGCAATACTCCGGAAGCACCGGTGGTCAAACACAGCCAAGTGTTTAATATCTTCACCGCGAGCTGGTCAAACCTCTGACCCATACAGTAACACCGATCTTACTGCAGATTATACATCCTACCCTCTCACTGACAAGCTGATTCCAGTCGCTTCCATAGATGGCTGTCTCTGGAAAATCACACGGGCCTTGCTGATACGCGAAGTAACTTTATCAGTGATGTGACTACCAGAGGTGACACAGCTACCATTTTCACCATTTTCAGGGGCTGTTCGGAGGCGTGTCGGTCCAGTCCTACAACAGTAATTTGCACTTTGAAGGTGCAAAGCACATGTCGAAGTGTGCAGTGCTACGCAACAGTCCGTCCAATAGTGTTTGCATATCTGTTTCGTTAGACCCAAGAAGTGCTATGTCGTCCGCATACTCCAGATTTGTCAGTCGGTCATCTGGCAGAAGTTCTACTCCAGTAGATCGTAGGGAAAATGGTAGAATGATCATGACACCCAAATAGCAGTGGACTCCCAGTACAGTTGCCGATGAACCACGACGTTGCGACGCGAGGTTTAGAGATTTTAGAGCAAAAAGCAGTTCTGCAGAAATATTTGGTGTCAAAAACAGGCGCGACCAACACATGTAAAAATAGAGTTCGAACATACAATTACAACCATTGTAAGCTGTCTTCATGTATGGCAGTGCAACCACCATCGCACTGCTGCGTCGTTATCAAACAAGCATGCAGATATCGGAAAGAGCCTCTGGGATTTCCCCTATATCGTATCATAATCAGCCTTACTCCAAAGATAATTCAGCAGAAGACACAAGTAAAACAAGTTGTCCGGATAAGAGATAACAGCAGACGTGCAACTGGCATCAGGGGGAAGATCGGTTTGGTGTTTACCTGCACCCTTTGCCGGAGTGGCAACGTGCCGCCGCTGTAATACGATGCTTGTAAGAAGTTGACAGGTAAAGAAACGTTAGTTTACGTCCCAATAGTCTTCACACGAAACGGCTTGGCCCTCTTACAGATGGGGAGGATGGTCGGCAATTGTCAGCTGCAACGTACCAACGGAATACACCACGTGCAGCGGATAGGCGAACAACATTATATGTATATATATATATATATATATATATATATATATATATATATCCAAAATGATCAATTAACAATTAACAGAGTGCCGTAACACATGGGAAACAATAAAAAGGGGGAAACGGGAAGGATAAGGTGGGTTTGCGTATCGTGTGGGCAGAGAGCTTTCCGGTTGCACAGACCGGACAGACTTAAGGGGCCACACTCTGAGCCTTTGGTCATAAAGACATGACTCAGAAAGTAGCGGGACGGTCCACACAAATCGTCGAATACGAAGACCGTTGACAACCGGGTGGCACATTCGCCTTCTTTGTATTCGGTAGCAGTCCACACAGAAGCCGGTGGCCAGCAACGTTGTTCATCCGGCTTCGGTTAGGTACTCATCTCTGGGTACCAAAGTAAATGGTCACATTGGCTTTGACACAGCGCCATAGGAGCTCTTGGGGTATTTCGTGGAGAAACAGGTGAACAGCCCAGAACTCCCCATGCTCTGACCAACAAGCGACTTGCCACCATATTTAAGCATGAAGGTGTGCTGGCAGAATGGAGCTGTGTGTACAATGTGATCATGCCAATAAGAGCCCCAAACCAAATGGCAAAAAGTATGAGAAAAAGACGCGACAACTGGTAATCTACAGATTTCGGATCGGACGCAAGTGGGGTTTTGTGATAATGATAAACCAATAACTACGACATAAGATGAAGCGCGTACCTGCAGATAATTTGGACATACACCCCATCCGATTCCATGTTGCAGTCCACGGTGGTTCAGCATCCTCCTCGAAAGACTGGATTCGGGGACAGTTGAAGGTGTGCCAACTGGCGAACAAAGTGGTGGATAAATGGAAGACAATAGCTCTGCTTCATTTGCAGGAGACCGGCGCGTAGAACTCAGCCACAACCAGCCATCACCGCCCAAACGGCGATATTCCTCCCCGCGGAATTTCCAAACTGTGTGTCGTACCGGTCGTGGCGTTTTGGTTCGAATGATATTTGATGAAATGGAAGACGCATTCGATTGATTACCGCCGGCACCTGATCGATCCATTAGGCGAAGTCTGCGGTCCTCTTCTCTTTGGGCGGCGGTTGTACGTTCAAAAGTAATGTGGCCTGCAGAATGATGTGAAGATCAGACGTAGTTTGGGGAGCATCCATATAAACAGTAAGCAAAATAAAATGTGAGGGACTACATACTGTGAAACGAAGGGCAGCGGTTGATAGACGGGGTGTGCGAAGTGCTGATACGATTCGAGACGGAAAGCATCAGTATTTAACCAATGGGATGGGGGTGCACCTAGCAATAACACGAAACTGCCTGTCACCTTGCGGTTCCAGACGACTGGAGAGTCCATAGCCTTGATGCAAAACGGTTTAGGTCAGAGTTCAAGGGAACTAAACGGTGGATGTCGCAGTAACGACATTGAATGGGTAAGTGAGCGATGACCTGTTCTATAAAGTAGAAGACATCGGGCGTCCTTAGTCACCGCGACACAAGGTGCATCAAGTGAAGAGTAGGTGCAACCGATGGAGTTTGGTTGGTTTGCGTGGGCGCATCAGTGTCTTAACAAGGAGGATTCACAATGATAGCTGCAATTAGCTGGAAAAAAGGCATCAGCAGTACGCCGTTACGCAGTACCGAGGCTTCATTGCCGCGCAACCACCACAAGTTGCATGTGGACTAATAGTACTGCGAGGGTCACCCGGTCCCTAAACAAGATGGAATCCGCGCCCTCAAATCACAAGGCAGGCCTGTGATCCTTAAGGCTACGGCCCGGCATCTCGAAAAAGCAAACGCGTGGACAAGTGCTTACCTAATGCATTAAACCACACACGTTGGAAGCACACCGGCCGAATAGCGGCCTCAAACTGTGCCAACAAAGAGGCCAGGTCCGACGAGTTTTTCGAATGCAGTACATCCCGAAGCCATCTTTTGCGATAGAAACGCCATGCAGGTAGGTAAAAATTCAAAGGGATCTATAAAAAAAGTCGCAGAAGCAGAGCTTAACATATGTATTGCAAAGGAACAACCAAACATGGTGAGATGAGAAGCAAAAACAAAAGCAAAGAAACGGTACTACAAGAGACGGAAGCTTGATGAACGTGAAGAAGAGTTCTATACGCTTAAGATAACAACGAACCGGTGATAGGAGCACATAAAAGAAACAGTAGATATGCTAGTCTTAAGTGAAAAGCTCTCAAGATTCCGAACTGAACTGTCGCCGAAACCCAGTGTTATGGTTAGGATCGAGTGAGCAGCATGTGTCAGAAAGCAAAGAAGACCATACCTTGAGTCATAAGGCATCCGCTAAAAAGTGAGCGTCGCTCAAAGTGAACCGGTGAAGTGAAATAGGACTGTCTGTACTCGGTTGGCCGTGGTTAAAAATGGAGAGGATGGAATGCATGATACCAACGGAAAGGAATGGGGCCGAATGAACTGCATTCCCTGTGTGATACTTCAAGATGTGGGACTCTATACAAAAGTCCATGAGAACCCCCACTGAGGGGAGATACAAACAAAAGCGATAAAGAGACACCTTGTCCTTGGACTGCGCTTATTAACCCCAAAGTCGAACTGCACAAATGTGACTGCTCACTGATATCTGGTCGAGTAGATGAGCTTCCGTTAGTTTGCTAAGGGCGATACCAACATCATAAACATCTTGAGTCATTGACTCAGCATCGGTAGAGGCGAAAAAAGTGTAATTCGTAAATTCTGGATCAGAGTCAAATATTCGTCATAATGGTGTTATCTTGTATGTGTGTTTTGGAGAGTGCAAATTAATACCAAAAGTGAAGTGTCAGAGTCTGTGCTGTCTTTTGGTCGATCTAACCTAGAGTGCGAAGTTAAGAGAACCAGTGTAAAATCAGACCCTTGACTTGAGAAACAAGTTGGATGGATCGATAACATCAGATGTGAGATGAGCGGAAGTCTCTTGCTCAATAGGCGAAGAAAAAGAGGATTGAGAAGAAGGAGTATTGTTGATGGGGTCGAGGGGGCAGACGATACTCTCAAGCAGCGCATCTCGAGAGAGGGGATCTGTTCGACTCAACAGTCCGAAGCACAAAGAAATGGGGTACATGGAAGTTTGCTTGAAGGGCACCCCTCCGGAGCCTTTGGCACAATGGCCTGACCCACAAGGCAATGGAGAGTAAGCCCAGATACCCATTTGAATCTGCATGACGCCTGTCACATAAAGTCTCTTGAGGATACGGAACAATTCACATGTGACTTTCGGCTGTAGTATGTTAAGTACCTGCTTCTACGTCCAACCGCAGGTTTGTGAGTCTGCTCCCATTTGTCCAGGCGTTGTCTGCCTTGAAGCAAGCTAACGGTGGAGCACCGAGTGGTGCTCTCTCCCGATCAGAGACAAGAAGTAGCACTCGCGTTCTACGCCAATGGAGCTGTGAGATTATAACCCGTCACCTGTTGTCGCCCATAAATGATTTAAATGGAATTGGGCCAATGACCTCCAACCTCCAAAGTGGACACCAAGACTGAGGTGGTCTGAGTCCTAACCGACTCTGGTACGAGTGACACAGCGTAGCTCAACGAGTCACGGAGGTAGGCAAACCATCGTACCACCTCAAGGCCGAGTTTCATCGTGATGGATATAAGTGCGACGATACAGCATCAGTCAGCGGAGCAGAACAGAACCGTGAACATAACACGATGCGCTACCCAAAGGAATCGATATCCAGCACGTGACTCTCCTAGAGGCGACCGTGTGATGACAGCATGTGAAATCGTTGACTTCACGTCTTGCTGCCACTGGATCCACCTGCCTACCTGGTTGGGAACCAAAGAACGGAGAGCGCCGTTGGCTCGAAATAATTCAGACTATGGCGCTCAATCGAAACCAGATATGTGTATATACTTGTTTAGATTCAGATGCTTAATAGCTTGCAATTGAAAAAGACGTGAAAATGGCGTCTGCAAAATAAATGTTCAGTTTTTACTTGCGGCACAACACCTGAATTGTGTCGATCACATTTAGCTAATGTGTCATAATCTTTGTAAAGCTCAGGAGAACTTTGATTTCCTGCACCAGATGGAATATTCCGTCTCAGTGGTCCTATTCCAACCTCTCTATCGTCCGAGCTAATAACATGCGTTTCGCGTTTTAGACAATAAAATCTTCAAACAAGTATCGTTTCACACTTGCTTCATTTGTAGGAAGTTTTCTCAAGGCCACGCTTTCATCAATCTGATATTAACAAGTGTGTTACGGTTACCTGTTTCCGCCCACCGACCTCACATTGCGAATTCTTCTGTCCCAACCGTTTTCTGTCTACATCGTGCGTATAGTATAGGTTCATAGTTCAAAGTAACCAAATTTATATACAATCCGGGCGATGTAATTCGATGTAGCGTAGTTCCGTCGTTACAATGACGATGACGGTTCCACCTGTCATCTCGCGTTGATTTTCATGGTTTTGCTTGGCTCAATGTCTATTCGATATACTGTTGATTAAAGAACGATGACCTGCTTGATGTGGAAGTCGCTTTTGAATCAGAATACCATGCCAGGTTGTGGTAAGCACTATCATTGTGGAGCATGTTAGAGACAGTCCCTACCGTTCAAAAGTCTGCACCATGAGTCCCGAGAATAGGAGTGCCCACGTCAAGTGGGGTGTACACTGCATTCCTCTCCTCTTTAACTTCAAATTAGAGAAAATAATAATTCTGTCTTCCCAACAAGTTCTACAGTAAACCTCTACCAGATTACTGGTTAACAAAAGTGAAGCAGGTGTACGACATAGATCTTCTCGTATCGGACTGACAAACACTTCTGGATTGATTGACACAGAGTCCGTGCCGCAATCCCTTCACACGGAACATATGCTTAGCAGTCTTCTAACAAAGAAAAGTGCAAGCAGTTAAGGCAGGGGACTTCAAACCATAGGGCCATGTATCAGGCAGACGAAGTATTCAAAACGCGGACATTCAGGATTAAATAAAAATACTAAAAGGGCACTTACTTGAGCTTCAAAGTAAGATAACGTGAGACGAATCACGTGGAGCATTCGAGGAAAAGAGGCAGACCAAGAGGGAGAAAACGGTCGCTCGTCCAGCTCCCAAGGTATCTTCAAGAAGGCTACGAAGCGAGTAAGATGGTCGTGCACGATCGGAGGTTCCAGATACTGCCAGAGATCTGTTGCTAAATCGGACAAACTGAATTTGTTGCCCAAAAGACGCTTGCGCTCTTTTTCCTCCATAAACTGAGCCCGAGTGAGAGCTAAATTCCCCGACACACCAGATGCAGCATGATTGTCATCGCTGGATGATACCTGATCATCTGGCTGCTTCCGGGAAGTACTATGTGACTTGGAAGAGTTACCCATGGATTGCTGCTTTGTATCAGCAACGAAACCAACTGAGTAGGTATTGTTCCAAGATCTCCAGAGACCCTCATCAGACAATCGATAAGCCACCCTTGTTGCAGTGTCTGTCGTGTTGAAGTAATCGGAATTGAACAGCGGAGTGGATAATGACATCAAATCAACCTCTGCGAGAACTGTGGTAGGGGTTTTTGTGTCAGTCTGTTTAGGTAGCGAAAATATGGAGAATATGACAAGGATAAACGAGTGATCGTCAATGGGCCATGACAAAACACGAGTATCGCATTGTAAGAAACATGACTGGCACAGTTCGATGTTTGGCGCAATCGGCTCGCAACACCGTGCTCCGCGACCGTTTGATTACCTAAGTGCACTCATCGGATAGAGATAGCAGGCCTATGGCTAGAATCCGCGATAGCGGGATGCCAATTGAAGCCTCTACACTTGAGCCATCGAGGCGCGGTGAGTTAAGATTGTCATAACGCTTAAAAGCAAAGTGGGGAGGTCTTTCTGATGCATATGTTGTGTCAATGGATGGCGACGCATAATTCGAACGTGCAACACAAGTAGTCAATGCAGCGCAACACATGGCGGGGAAGGAGATTGCCTAATAGATGTGATCAAGTTTAGTCTGGTATTTTAACTATGTTCTAAGTTGCTTTTGATATCGATGGAGGCTGAAACCCATACCAAAGATAACTCAGAGGTAAAGTGGCTGGTGCAGCTAGTTAAGAAAAGAAACACTGCAACTGACGGTTAGAAACTGTCGCAGGGAAGTGCGTTTAGTATGCGAAAGAGAAAAAGAAACATCTCATGGCTCCACAAAAGAAAAGCACAGTAGTTATCAGAATAGCAACGCTGAATACCGGAAAAAATAAGAAAAACAGCGTACAAACTCTTGACAACTGACCTCTGCAAAGATTAACTCAAGCAGAAAACTAAGGGAGACGGAAGACGGTTAGTTGCCCTAGCAATGTGGTCTGCCTGGACAGTCAGATAGATTGGTGGTTAAGATGGAACACAAACTCGGGCTGTTCTGTCAACAGTTTCATCATCAAACAACATTGGTTGCGATCAACGACAACCGCCGGTCGTAGTTAAAATATCAAGAAAATGAGATCACGACGGTGTAAACCAGGTGGGTCAAGTTAACCTCCGAAACGACGAAAGCACAGACACGAAATACATAGACAGTCATTGAGCAGCACCCCATGGATGTATATATGTAGGTATCACATATGTAGGTACCACACTTAAGTTTGGCTAAATGCATGTGCATATGTTGTATTCGAACTGCCATTGGACACGGATGACGCCAATCTATGTATATATGTAAACCGAATGGATTCGACGAGGATACTTATACCGCTTTTGTACGGCTAACTTGGTGCAGGGAAACGGCACTCGAGCAAACCGGAAATAACATTACCAGAACATGAAGAAGCTGAGTTTATGACAAACTCATGTTGATTTCAGATGTTGCGAATCCAAGGCAAATTTGATCGATGCGAACTCCGTGGACTGATCATAAGGGCGGCTGCTCAGATGCATGAGAAGGTACTATTGCACGTGGGATAGAAGCATGATGCGTACGCTCCCATTCGATTTACTAATCCAGGCCAATAAGGCGGCGTATGTGATACGTTTGCTTGCGTGCTGAGTAATCTTGCATTTCAGAAGTATGTGTTGTTTGAGCTCCCCGGTGTGGATGCGCTTGATGTGAATGTTGACAAGGTGCCTACCTGTCTATTACCCACTACCTCGTCCATACTGGCTCCAGGAGACAGTTGGTCGTCGCTGGTGGGAACGGAGTGCACCGTCCTCGTGACGGTGCTAGGCTCAAAGAGTGGTTCCATACTGTGTGGAACGGGCTATGGTCCAGCCACCGCCATGTGTACGTCTGGTGTGCATGATTTCCCAATTAGGCCGGAATGCTTCTGTTCTGCTTGTTGAAGGAGTGTGGGCCGGCTCCGTTGATGAAACGTGGCTCCCATCCACATGCCTCCCGGTCTTATTCCTTCGGGTTTACACCAGTTATGGAGTATGTGGGTGGAACTATGGGTGGTGCAGCGCAAGCCACACATGGTCCCCTTTGTAGGCGCAGGCGTCCTGTGACTGTCCCCATGGATGTCACAGTGACATGCAAATCCGGATACGGACGCCACCAAATCATCCTGTCAAAATGCAACTCTGTATCAACAAGCGTTTTCTGTTCATGGGTTTTGCTGTGAAGAAAGGGTGGTGCATTATGGAACCAATAGAATATATTAGGTTGCCTGGAAAGTAATGTCGTTTTATCGTTTTAATTATTTACTATTGTTTTTCACAATCAACTTCACATGTAGTCCGCATAATCAGTATACATGTTAACAGGTGATATAGCGAGGTTTGCACGTGCAAAAGTACGATTTATTCTATGCAATAATTTTTGGTTGTTGCGCTTACAAATATGGGGATTGAAAAGCAACATTTTCGGCATATTTTGCTTTTGAAAATGAAAGTCAAAAAATCTGTTCAAGCAAAAAACATCATCGGATGTGCAGGGAGTTGTATTGACAGAACGCCAGATCCAAAAATGGTTTGCAAAATGTCGATCAGGAAGTAAATAATTAACTAATTGTATGAACTAATTAATTAATGCCACCAAATATGTGATTAAGTGGCATTGACTGATGGAACCCTGCTGGCTAGCCGAACAACCTCCTCGTGGTGTCAGCTGGGTGTTTCGGGTTTACCTCGTTCCAGCAAATAGTTAGGCGGCAGTGTTCTGGGACGGGGTGGATTTTCGCCTGGCAAGCGTTCTCCCTATAAAAAGCCACAGATGTCTGTTTAACAACACTGTGAGGCGGCGGTTGTGACTCGCCATCAACTAGTCACCCTCTTCCTTATCCAGACAACGGCTTCAAGACCACAAACATCAAGCATCCCTTTTGCAGGAAAGCATTTACAAAACCCATAAATACGGCTACACATGGTTGGCGGCATCCGGTTTCCGAGTTGCCTGTCACTCTGGCCAGCCAAAGGACGCCTGCGCCTACAGAGGGATCATGGGCGATTTGTGCTGCACCACTCACAGCTCAAACCACACACCGCATCTCCAGTGTATACCACAAGGGCCACAAGGACCGTGCACCCCGTCTCCTCCAGCAACGACCAAATATCTCCTAGAGCCAGTATGGATGAGTTAGGGGGTAATAGACAGATAGGCACCTTGTCAACATGCATCTCAAGCGCAGCCACACCGGTGATGTCAAACAACGGCCAATCACTTGAAACGACATTATCAAATAAAATATATCTGTTAAAGAGTACGCCTATGCAGACATATCTATACCCTAACTTAGCTTATGAAGTAAGTTGGTTAGCAACGAATCCGTGATAAGTATAAAATGTCCACAAGTTACACAAAAAATGCTACAAACGCAATAAAGTTAACGATAACCACAAGTAGCAAAAGCAACGTGCGCAAGTTAATAGAAGATTATTCAGGTAGGCAGAACAAACCAAGCAAAGTGAGACGAAATGTATCCAGCTTAAAAGTATCTATTTTAAGTTAGTTTATATAGTTGGGGGCATCCGGTTTCGGATTTGCCTGTCACAGCCGAAATGGCACAGGCACACTGGTCACATACAGAAAACGACACGTTATTTTTCACACGACATATTTCTTTCTTATCCATTTTTAGCTATTGATCACCAAGCGGTTTAACCTTAACAATCGTGCATGCAAATCTTCCAGAGAATGAAGGAGAGTAGTTATCTGCACCTACATCTTCCGACCTTGGTACGCGAGTAACAACAGCGTCCTGATTCCGTACTAGACAAGAAGCTTCATCGGGTGCAACCAAGACTCCGCAGTCGGATTCATCGTCGTTGTCCGTCACAGGAATGCCGGCTGGAAAGTTACCGGAATACCATGGTCCTTTGCTGACAGCTTCAAAGGCGCAAACGACCTGTTTAGATGGGAGAGAAAAAATGATATGTTTATAATCCAATAACCGGCTAAAAAGTATAAGTATTGTGCCAAGAATGTTAAGGGAGACTCACTGGACACTGTGAGATGCTGCGGTCAGTAGCATTTGAGCCAGAAGCCATTCTCGATTTGCTTCTAGCTAAAAGAGTAATTAAAGGAGGAAGAATAAGCTGACATCGACGCATCCACAAAAATACAAAAGACCCAAAAATAATTGGCAAAGAAAGAAAAATGTGATCACACATCTTCATACGAATCACCGTTTTTCGGATCCTGGGTAAAAGTACGGAACAAAGAAAAAACCAGGTTGCTGAGCAAAAATGCAATTAGTGAGCAAAAGGCAACATACCTATCTATTTTAACCCATCTATTAAATCCCAAGCACCGAGGATAAACTAACTAACGACACCATGGCAATAGGAAAAACCATGACAAGGCGAAATGCGAACGCGGCGCACATATGTGATCCAATCGGAGTAAGACAGGCGACTCTCAAAACGCATGGAGAACGATTCGCGTGAGCCATAACCGGTTTCAGATGGTCGAGAGGTCTTTTTTTCTCTTGACTTAAAAATGGAAGATAACCAGCCATGGTTTGTAAGCCCGACCTGAGTGATACAGAAACAGAAAGCAACGGCTTGCGTTCAACGGTGGGACGGTCTATGCACCGTCTATTAGCCTAGTGCTGACAGAGTAGTCTGTTGTCCAATCCAATAGAAAGGCGATGTTCGGCTCGTCGAATCGACATACAAGGCTATGGAGTGCGTGTTTTGTTGGGGCTCCAGTTTGGATCGTTTGATTCAACGGCATATCCCACGAGGCAGCTGAAGGGATGGAGAGTGAGTATATAGTCCCCACACATTTGCATGAGAGTGGCAAAATGTGACCGAAGATGGTCAAGAAAAAGCGGAGCGTCGCACACAATCGGTATAAATCGTCATATACACCGATAGCACGGTAAGCAGTGAATAAAAGAACTCGAAGATACTCATATGATCTGCTTCAGACGCAAGAAGTAATAATGCCGAGAATAGGCCAGGATAAGAGAGGAAGGAACTCACCGGTCTCAAGTTCCAACAGAGAAAACACATTTCGCTGATTGTGACTTAAAGAGGGGTTCGACGAACTGATTACATTACAATTCGGTTCGATTTGACAAAACAACTCGAGACCTTTCGCCGTCAGAAGCTGGGTATGGCTCATTTCGGACATCATTCGTGGAAGCAATGTGTCTAGCCGTTGGCATAGCCACGGTTCCCATCGCGGGCACAAGCGATGGCGCAGTTCTGTGACCTGCTCAAATGAGCTATAGTAGTAGACAGGGGGTTCACCGTTATAGTCAAGCAAGGAGGTGGAGTGAGTTGGCGAAGCATCATCGGGTTGGTGATCGGCGTCGCCATCACCGGTCCACTGAGGAAGCGGTTCTAGCTCGTCGGTTTGGAGAAGACGTGCGAAGTGTTTTTCAGGCCAACTAGGGTCAAATTTTCCATCAGACAAATTGAGAAGATGGGGCTCTTTCTGAGCATAACACACAGGTTCACTGAAAGGTGAGGAAAGGTAGTGAGCGACACAAAAGGATGCAACCAAGACCTCGCAAAAGTATGGGCAGCATATGAGAAGAAGGAACACTTCTTTAAAATTCATCAACAGAGATGGGAACAGTACGATGGATATTGCAGAAGGATAAAGTGAGGCAACATAATGAAGCAGTTAGAGTTTAGTAGTAACCTGTCTAAACACAAATGAGTAGTTCGAAGTGCGTTTACCTACCAAGACGAGTACAATGGCTAATCACAGTGGCGAGATGGAGATGGGACTTGTGGAGAACGTCAGGTGCCCAACCTCTTGTAGTAATTTCAGGCAAAGATAAAGACTAAGAAGTTTCGGGGATAAATCTCGGAGATCAGTGAAAATGAGCACGAAGAAAGCCCCAACGAAATACCGAACGACGACCGCCCATGCATAGTGTCAGGTAAGTAAATCTGGAAATGCATGCTGCCAACTATTCGATCAGCTCATGAATAAGGGGGGGAGGAGGAGCAGCAAATCGATTTAGGCATCATCCACACTATAGGTTAACTAAAGATAAGACACACGTTTCAGTTATCGTACTGCAATACAAACGGAGAAGACATTTGAAAAAGCGAACTACCGGACCGGACCGGAATACAAGAAGAAAAAAGAGAGTGTTTAGTTTCATACTATTCATTGAGCGCGAGGTCGCCGATCGAGGGGAAGCTAAGTGGGAGGGTGAGGGACAAAAAAATAACACAAACTCCATTGAGTGCGAATTTTCATCATGTGAACAAGCGCATACAACCAAATATTTTCATCCTCCTCCGGACCCCAGGTCGGCAGCCGGAAAACAATAACTGAAGCCAAGTTCGAATCAAAATTGTTCATTTATTCTCACCAAGTCATCAGTTGGCTTCACCTCCTCTTTTTCCATGCAAGCCCCCGTTGCACAAACAGCGCAGGCTGCGGAATTCGATGTGCTTGGATGCGCGACACATAGCCCAGCCATCGGACCATGGCGCATGACATAACGGTGCAGAAGGGTTCCGTCACTCTTAGTGAACCAAATATGAGACATTGAATACGCTCACTGATCACGAGATGTTGCTACCAGATATGACATAAAGTGCGATGGAAGCGACAGTCAAACGTAACTAGCCACTTTGTGTCTGTCGATCTGATGGGCGCGGTTTCGCAACGGTACATGTGGGTTGAACACATGGCTGCGCTGCCCGGGGTCTGGATGAAAGAAGTGGAGGGGAGGCCAAACGATGACGTGGTCAGAAGGAACGAACTCAATCATTTCGAACTTGACGTCGATCGGTGTTTCCCGACGGAGGTGCTGGGACGATGAACACTGAATACAGAATATTAAAAAAATAGAGAGCAAGAAGACAGAAATCTGTGTTGCTCTATCGTAGGTGAATCAGGCACATGCGCGGAAGCACGTCTCTGATTCCTGCGAGGTGGTAGCATACTGCAGCTGCATTACATCTTATCCGGGTGTGATACGCTCCCTATCCCTGTAGTCTGCATAGTGGGCGTCAAGGAATCTTTTAAATTCCGACACCGATTTCGCCTCGACTAGCGTCTCCGGCAATTTGTTCCAATATTTCACCACTCGACGCTCGAAGCATGGAGGGTGAGCGAAGTGCTTTAAATCCGGTACCACTAGTTTGTACCGGTGTTCGCGTGTGCGGCTTGGTGAGCGAACATGCAGCAGCGGTTTCAACATAGGGAAGTGGCCCAGGTGCAGTATCCGGGGAGTCATAATGAGATCAACTCGAAGCCGACGATATGACAGGATATACAGCTGTAGTCTCCCACATCGGTCCTCGTACGACATACCCCGTAACCTGGAGATGAGCTGGGTAGCTACATGCTGGACCCGGTCCAGTCTCTGCACCTCACCTATTGTGATCGGACAATAGGCGGGTGCGCCGTAATTAAGCACCGGTTTTATTATGGAAGAGAATAGAAGGGTGGCAAGCTCTTCAGATGAAGTGCAGAAGCTGCGTCTAAGTGCCCAAAGCAGGCGTAGTCTGTTTGCGAACAGTCTGTTCGTGTTGTCGAAGGACTTCAGAGCACAGCGTGAGAGTACACCAGATCCCTTACGGAATTGACGGGATGCAGCGGGCGGCCGGTCAGGGTGTACGCACGCCCATTACTACCCCTCCCTAGGCTCAAAAACGAGGAATTGGCCGTGTTGATCGGCAGGTCAACTTCTGCAGACCACCGGGATAGGCGCTCGAGGTCCTGCTGAAGGACTTCACAGTCGCCGGGAGAATCAATAACCCTCCAAATCTTCAGGTCATCCGCAAATAATACGCAGGGCGACCGAAGATGCAGAGGTACTTTGTGTATGTGGATCAGGAGTAAAATGGGCATCAGTACTGTGCCTTGGGGTATGCCACTAGTGGACGAGTACCATTCCGTTAGGTGGTCATCCACCTGAACCCGCCATCTTCTCCCAACGAGGAAGTCACTGATCCACTGGTGCAATGCGCCACCAACACCACACATATTCAGCTTGTGGAGCTTTAGTGAAATCAAGGTAGATAACATCCATTGACTTCCCCCGATTCAACGCTCGCAATCATTCGTGCCGCGTCAACAGCAGGTTGGTGATGCACGGGCGGCCCTTCATGAAACAATGCTGTGCCGGCGTTAGATCTTTCGACTCCAGCAGCTGGAGAAAACCCTTTTACACAATCATCTCGAGCATCTTCGCCAAAACAGAGGTGAGACAAATCGGTCGGTAATTGTCTATATTGCGGGGGTCACCACCTTTTGGAATCGGCTTCAATACTAAGCATTTCCAGTCCTTTGGCAATGCACCCTCGGACAACGATCTGTTGAACAGATCCGTCACGGCAGGCGAGATGATGGCCGATAAGGGCTTCAAAATTAGCGGGTGAAGTCCATCGGGTCCGGCAGGTTTTGTGCCATCAAGACTGGCGAGTAGACTGCGGACATCTTCTACACCGTAATCAATGCCCTCGATTTCAGTAGGGACTGCACACGTCGAGCACGGCATAGGCGCAGGCCCACTTGTATGTACGGAAGCGAAGAGCTCCGCCAATGCGGATGCACGTTCAGTGCTGGAGGTCAGAGAGTGTCAGTCAGTGCCATCTAACACAGCTACCTCACTTGCGGGCCTCAGGCGCTCCTTCACGTAAGCAAAAATCTTCTTGGGGGTCGGCTTCGCTGAGGTTTCAAGCTCCTTTTCGAAATGCCCACGCTTTTGCGCTGTTGCATGGATTCCGTTGACTTTTGTACGCCTCATAATCGTCGGCAGAGCCAGAGAGGAGGAATTTATTCTAAAATTAGCGTCACCGTCGAGCCAATTGACTATACTCTCTGTCGAACCAACGTGGTTACACTGGTCCAGCTTTCCGATAGTTGAGGGGTACGAAACGAGCGCACAACGATTGCACACCCGCTTTCATAACAGACCAACAGGTTTCAACAGATGAATCCTGCGGCAGCGACCAGTCTAATTCATTGGCGGCTCGATTTAGACCAGTGAAGTCGGTCTTCCGATAATTGTAGAACGCCTCCGGCAGACGCGAGTAGGGCAACGGCAGCTCTAGGATGGCTAACACCATCGAGTTGTCACTAGTTGCAGGAGGCTCCAGGACCTGAATTTCACTTACACGTTGCTTGTAACTCATTAGTAGTAGATCCATGTACGATGGAGCGGAATACGGTGTAACGCGCGTCGGTTGTGGCAGACATGTTGTGCTGCCCCAGTTTCAAATACAATCTCTGCAAACTGCGCCTCGACTTCAAAGTGTCCGGGAAGAAGTAGAACCTCATAGCACCGTATTCGAGGGGAGTTAAAATCACCCATAAGCAAAAAGCGGGGCCGACTCATGTAGTTTCTGGCATGCGGAAACCAATCCAGGCACCTACTTCGTAAGCTGCGATAAGCAGCATCCACAGTTCACTCTGTCTCAGAAGGATCGAGCACCATAACTGCTCGCACAAGCCATCTTCGCTAAGGTGGGTGTGTACGAGTCTCCCGCACAGCGATGACCGAATGTATAACAGCACGCAGCCTCGATCTTTTGATACTCTATCGCACCGGAAGCAGGAGTATCCATTGATCTGGACCTCCTGGGTAGTGACCTCAGGATTTAACCAGGTTTCAGTCAATCCTAGTACGCCTGGACGACATTTGGCAACGAAGTGAAATACATCGTCACGTTTGTTCGTTACACTACAAACATTTGTGAAGGCTACGCGCAGGCCGCGGTAGGAACCGGCAGACACGCATGAAGCGTCATCCATCTGTTGATCCGGGTTCGAAGGACCCGGGGTACTACCCGAAAATTTACGTGGATATTGCTTTCTCCAGTATCAGTCCGCCGCTTCAACTCCACTATAGCGGACGGATCCGAGTCGGGACGAATATGAATCTTTAGACCTCTTAGCCTACCGAGGCGGGATAGTATCAGCCTCGGACTCGTTGCATCAACAAACGTGACTCACAGAGGCCGGGATTTCCCCTCTTCTCTCTTTCAAAGATGGGTGATTTGCTTCACCTGCAACCCCTATTCATTCATGTCGAGAAGCCTATCAATCAGGCTCTGCAGAAAATGCGCGTCGTGGTCATAACGAGCATCTGTCGACTCAGGCGCGTGAAATATCATAAGTTTACAACGCCGTTGATTGCTGACAGCTGTGTTCGCCTTTTTGCTTCGCTGCATTCTCCATTGGCCTTCAACGCCTGCGCTATCGCACACCTGTATGTTAGTGTCCGTATGACGCAACACAAGCACGCCAGCTGAGCATGCAGCAACGGGTGGACATCTAGCTGGAGAGCTTGCAGCCGTTGGGTAGGTGGGCTCGTTCCAATATAGAGGTGACGGTTTCCACTTGCTTGGACAAACCCACGGAGCTCCTCCCTATGGAACGTTTCGCCCGTCTTGCAGGCTCGCGAGGCTTCTCGGCTATTTGTGACTGCACAGTGGCTTGACACTACTTGTACAATATTTCAACAGTCATGCGGGATTTTTCACAGTAGCTTAAAATGATCTAAAGGCACACTAATACACTACATGTAGAAATTCACACCACACATGAAGCATGTAAGAGCATTGGCTCTATGCCCAGTTATTTTGCAACAAGTGCCACAGGAAGTCAACTTTGACATTAATGACAGCTTAGCAGATGTGACGGTAAAAATGATAAAGTGAACGATAAATACACGGCAAAAGTACCAGAGTAAAATATACGGACACGAAACTAATATATAATAACCAAATCCAAAATTGCAAAATAAACCGAAGTTGACAAAAATAGACACGAGAAATCTACTCTGCACAAAGTACTGAACAATGCAAACTGGCCTATCAAATAGAGTGAAAAAAGCCATCCGGCGAGCGCTATTGACAGTCGATTGGATACACTAGGTGCGTAGCCAGGAGCCGATTTCAATGGCGTCTGTGTTATGAGTCTCTTTGTCCTTCCCCTTACCTTTAGCTTCCCCCTCCAACAACAATCTAAACCCAAAGCATAATGCAATTTTAGCATTATGTTACCTTTAGCTTTTGAAGTCTGTAATGTTTTATCTCTTGTTGTATTGCGGCACATTAGCTAAGGTGCGTTTCCTACCCTCGGCTGACGTGTATGATGGTGAGACTGCGCTGCAAACTCTACCCTTCAGGGCAACAGTGGTCGAACCGGCGCCACAGGTGGTGGATACTGGCAAAAGCAAGTCCAGCTTTTGCTATACAGTTGCTTACCTCAATTTTTACTCCACAGGTGCCAATATGGCTGCTTAGATAGTTAAATTTCTGGACTTCTAACTGATCAACGCTGTGTCAGTGTAGGAGTGTGTCACTGGCAAACTAGGAGAACTTGGCGTTTCGAGGGTGCAAAGTGTAAAATGAGACGGCCGACGGCCTGTGCTAGATTGTCCAGTACTACTTGACACGTTTATGAGCTCACAAAGATCAGGGCAATGGCAGCGTACTCCAAAACAAGAAGTTGAGCCACTGGAAGTAATTCCACAAATTCCAAGTTTAATCCGGTGAATGTAGTGTCCGTCGATTACGAAGTTGAAGAGGAAAGGTGACAGCGGACATTCTTGTCTCACACCGCTGGAGATATTAAAAAGCGGCGACAGTGCAACAAGCCCTCGCTCCCACCGAACTACGCATATACAGCGCTCACACACCTTATGTCAAATAGTTCAAAGGGTCACATCGATCCACTGAATGGTAAGCACCCTTAATGTCGAGGAACGCAACTAAGGATGGTCACCAATAAATATGACGGCGTACCAATATGTAATGTGAAGATGTGGTCAATATAGCCTCCACTTCAAGGAAAACTGGTCTGCTCCCCACGAATCTAGCTTTCACGAGCGCTAGCCAGTATGGAGAACGACGGAAGCAAGAAACTTATGAACAACCGAGATCAAACTGACCTTCCACGGTTGCCGCATTCCGAACGTGAGTCCCCATTGAAAATTGGGACTATAACAGAACAGCTGCAGGCTACGGGGACAGTCTCATGGTTCCATAGGTTCGATAGTAAATTGTGCAAATCGATCACAGGAGTTGTCCCCGAATATGAAGTAAACTGAATGAAGTCTATCCGCAACTGCAGCTTTATTTAATTTTAAGCCCGATCCCACGCCTCACTTTTGCGCGTGGTCGATCAAGGGGAGGGTCATGGTGAATCGCGATCACCGGTTGAGTAGGAAGCAGGGAACTTCGACAGATTAGACTGCTTTTCAAAGTGTTCGGCCCAACGCTCCAAGCGTTTTGACAAGTTGAGTGTTGGTTACTTGTTCGTGTGGCATGGTTGGCAGCATCCGGTTTCGGATTTGTCTGTCACTGTGGCCAGCCACAGTCTAGCTAATAGTAGGTCTCCTCTTGTGCGTTCCTGTATCAGACGAAATAACCTCCGATGGTTACCAACGGAAA
Source organism: Dicrocoelium dendriticum (assembly GCA_944474145.2). NCBI lineage: Eukaryota > Metazoa > Platyhelminthes > Trematoda > Plagiorchiida > Dicrocoeliidae > Dicrocoelium > Dicrocoelium dendriticum. The sequence goes on along the minus strand of OX104069.1, from coordinate 97,936,686 downwards.
CAGCCATTGCCATCTCTGACGCCCGATGAGACCAGCAAGCATTACAGTCGCTCTTTAGGCTGGCACACAGCTTTACCGTGAGTTCTTTGTGAGTCTCATCGTGCTCGCTTCCAACAAGAATGTGTCGGCGAGCGTCCGGGAGTTCAATAGATAGTGTAAAGACCCAATGTCCATTCTGGTAATTTGAGTTGCCACATTAAAACATGTCTGCTGTTAGTACTGCCCGGCATGTATGCGACCAATAACCCTCAACTGTGTTCAGTAAGCACTTAGTCAAGCCGCGTGCGAGCGTAATTTGATATACATTCAGAACACCTGGCTTCGTCAGTTGCTGGTGTCTATGCGCTCAAAACGTCGTCGTAGGCGTTTGCCGAAGCGAACTCGGAAATCGGCATATACAAGAGCATAGTTGGAGTTGACGCCGGTGCGCAAAATCGACCGGCAGTTTGGACACAGCCCCTCCAAAGGTAACTGATCGCGATGTGACCGATTTGTGACCATGACTGGTCCCAGGCTGTAGGGCGCCATGTCACTCTTCAGCAGGTAGTATGCCGGAAGTTAGTGCTAGCAAGAAATAAACCAACGTCTTCACAAAAATGCAGCAGTTGCTCAATGTTATCATTACGGGAGCCTACATTGTGTTGGCGGCACAGATGTAGCTCATCAGTGGATAATTTGCTAACTTGAATGTCCAGATCAGCTACACGACACTACCCGTACTTCCTCTGCAACGGAACAGCGCGTTCACGTGGCTACAGAAGTCATCTTTCAGAGTCATCGATGCAATTTTAGGGATGAAGACAGCTATGGTAAACAGGCACCGAGTTTCCCCGCGCAAATCCGGCTACTGATTGGAATCCAGCTGACCAGAACAGCTTCAGCCTCAGTGCCCAAAGTAATGACCACACCAGCTTGACCGGCATTTGAAGCTGCACCATCGCCAGATGAGGAAGTGCTGCTAGTGTCACATACAGGCGGTCGTCGTGGGCACAGAGCCCGAATCTTGCAGGTGGGCTTTCGGTAAGCAGTGATATCCAACGATATGGTCTCTAATGATGGGGCAAATGGCGCTTGTTGACCGATTTGAAGTAAGGTGCGTACGTTCAGGTATACCAGTCCTAGCGAGATCGAGGGTTCCAAATATAATCAGATGAACTGAGGTAGTCCGCTTGTTTTGATATGAACTTGTCGCGAGGATAAGTGAGACGTTTCGCGACTGCATGTGAGTTGAAACTAGAAGACAGGCGAGTATAGAAAGACATCAGCAGTACGCCAGTACGCAGTAGCGACGCTTCGCTGCCGCGCAAGCAGCACCGGTCGCACGCGGGCTAAGGATACTGCGAGGGTCGCCCTGCCGCCACGCAGGCTCGAACCCGCGCCGCAAGATTACGAGACAAGCTCGTTACCACTAGGCTACGGGCCGGCGAGTATAGAAACAAGATGAGGCGTTGAAAACAGGGGGAAGTGAAGTTGGAATCGGGTGACGAGGATGTAGGGTAAGACAGGAGTAAGAAATTGGGAAGGCTTGAGCAATAGCATTCTCACTCCTAGGCGGCGTGCTCGATGCAGCAGCTAGAGCCGTTGAGTATCCTCTGCGGCGGCCACAGACTAGAAAAGTTGTGTTGACGTCATTGTACTGCGTGGGTAAAATACTGTCAGGTTGCCCAAGCCTAAACACGAGAACGATAATGGTTCAAAAGCGCAAAAATGTGATCACAATACCACGGGAGTTTGGCAGTAGGCTATATGAAGTCTGGTTTAAGGAATAAAAAGCCATATCTTCACACCAAATCTTAATTTGGAGGACAAGAAGAGTAAGATTTTTGGCCCTTAACCATCGACCAATCTAGTATGAGTGACTCGGAAGATGCAAGAAGCACCACCCAGCACAGCTCAATGGGTCGTAGAGACACGCAAATCAACGCATCATGATGTAGTCCAGAGGTATCGCGATGGATAGCTGAATCATAGCCAGGGAATGCGAGGTGGTAGCTATAGGGATAGGGATTGGGTACTGTTGATTTACTAATCAATGGCACCTGCTTTTGTCATAGAGTGGCAGGTGAAACAATAGGGAAAACTAACGGAGTGAATCCTGTAACTGCCAGCAAAATAAAACACCTATGGGCGTAACATAGTAAAAACAAATATACAATGAAATGTGGCAAACTGACAGCATAGAGCATGTTAACTAGCAAGTGGTGGATGGTGGAACTGTCGATCGGATTTCTGCGAAGGCGCCAAAATGAGCCGTACCAGTCCAACGCCACACTAAGATTTAAAAACTTACACAACCAATCGGCGTCCGATGTACCAATACACTCGTCCAGCTCGGTCAGTTCCAAGGGGCTCCCTCCGATGCACTTTGCCTGCGCGCTCCGCTTCCGATTGACAGTCTGTCACTCCAACAGTCTGCGATGAAGGGGATGCGTAGGAAATGAACGGAAAGCGAATAAAACCACTGTATGAGCATGTGTGAAACTCTACCATAAAGCTGCATCTGATGTGATACAGTGGCAGAACAGAGTGGACACGGAAGAATGGTGAAGTAATGGATAACGACAAAAATGCCAAGATAGAACATGACATATACGAAATAGGACATCTTTATCTAGCGCAGTGATTATAAATCCGACGGAAAACAAGAATGGTATTTTCAGTGTGATTCAATGAATCACGGGCAATGCTGGTCTACAGAAAAGCAAATATTCCCATTGCAATGACAGAAAACATAAGCAAAAATCTGACCCAAACGTTCACACAGCATTGATTATACGCGGAAAGTATCAAATCGGGTTGGATATTGACTTCTAAGGTGTTGGAACAGACAAAATCGGCAACTTAAGACAGGGTTAGGGATGATAAGCCAATTAAACCAAGGGAACATTAATATAGAAACCTCAGCAGTCCGAAGTAGATAGTTAGGGTAACAACCAGTGTCTATTGACCACGGTTGTAGCACCAACCGTATGAATCGTTTTTGTATACAATTGCGGCCTCACATGGTGCCGAGGCTAACTACATTTAACATTTGTGTATGTGTACAAAAACGATTCATACGGTGGATAATAGTACCGTGATCAACAGACATGGTTACTTAGCTACCTTAGCTACTGAGGTTTGTGTATTAATATTCCATTAGTTTACTTGGCTTACTATCGCTATCTGCGTATCAGATTAGCGATCTTGATCGTTCAAACAGCTTAGAAATCAATCCGAGCAGGGATTAACGCTTTCCACACATAATCCGCTCTATGTCGGTCTGGCGAGAGTTTCCAGAAAAGAATTCTTAACCCTGAACTGATTTCTGTCAATTTTCAATGATGCCCATTCCGGACACGACTAGTTCTGTTCACATTCGGACTCTCCGGATAGAGAGAAAAGTTGTGATTGCTTCCGCAATGTGACCCCTCAGAGGATATCCTAATGAGGGTGCAATGTAAGTGCGAAATAAGCAACAAAGATGGGGAACTAACAAACCATCTTTCGAAGTGATAAATGAACAACAACTCAGTGCACACAAAGGCTAATTGAAGATACATATTGAAAGGTTTTTAATTTACCTACCCAAGAATACACATGTGGATCAATCACGTGATGGTATGTAGCAGTTAGACAGTAAGTAAAAGCAGTCAAGTGAGCATGAGTGGAGCAGTTGTCATCAAGGTCGATGAGAAATGACCAGCGCGGATTCCATTTGAAAAAGGCAACACAGAAAAGTCGGTGTACACAAAAGAGATGACTGGGGAAAATGTGCCCCGGTGGCAGACAGTTCTTACCTGATCTTTTACGCAAGCCGGGCAAAGCCAATTACTCGCAGGTGCAACAGAGAGGGGTGGTTGAAGACAACGCAGGTGATACACCGCAGTGCAACCATCACAACACAATAAGTCCCCGCTTCTGCATGGAAAAACATGAACAATACGTGGAGAGAGTGAAATATACGCAAATCCGAAACTACTTCGATGCATGGCAGTAGCCTGATGACGCTAGTCGAGCAGGCGAAATGCATAGTGGGTAGCGACGTTAGACAGTGTGAGGCGGAGCAATCGGACCACAGCGATATGAGCAGCACAGCCGCGATAACACGAGAATGCATTGTGAAAGGAATACAACAGAGCAAAAGGTTTGGACTCTAGCTAGGGGCGTAGGGACTTCGACAAGCGAACGCAACACTGGATCAACGTGCCCTGCGGGAAAGCGTTTATAACGGTTGCGAATTTGTTGCCGAGTTTCCTGCGCATCCACTGTGTGCAACTAACCAAGGTTTATTCCAGAGTAAATTGCGGTCCAAGCCGAGATTGTGTTCCAGTTCAAACATGATGTGGGTACTCCAAAAAATACGACACTGGATTGTTGGCCGCAGCTGACCAATTTCGAAGTAAGGAACAACAGGAGGTCCATTTAAAAGATTAAAAGGCTCAGATCGAAACTATCCGCTAAGTGAAAAACATGGAACAGTGAAAGTGATATAAGTAAAAATACATCACATCTAGACGTACTCAGCCGTCACACGCCCGGAAAAGCACTGTACGGCCGGTTCATCCTTACAGGAATCGTCAGTAGTGCAAATTCTATCTGACTCTTGTAGGGCTCGAACCCGTAACTAGACTGTTGCCTGTCTGTGACTAAGGCCGCGGAGCTACGGGAGACGGCAACGACCGTCGTGAATAAGAATATAGCGCCGCTCACTATCCACTGACTTGCACATTACTACCGCGCAGAGGGCAAGGTAAAATAATATAAGTCGATCGGTGGCACTAAAACAGTAGTACTGTGGATGTGAAGACCTCACCATGTCCCCGTTAACTGCAGTACAACCATAAAATGGACTCGAATGAGCGCAGGCATAGACTGGTATATTATCATATTAATGCATCCGAATCACCAAAATATGCTTCGCGTGTTAGCTAACTTTGAACTGCATCCGGGGACGAACGATGTGTCAGTACGATTGATCATCAAGAGAAAATGAATGGCGAAGTGCATGGTATAAGATAGTGATACGTCTAAAAATGGGCAGAAAATAAAACTTTCGTGAATACAAAAGCGCACGGGTACATCACTCACAGATGACAAAACCGGCAGTGATCTTCATGGGGCAGGAATCCATCGCGTAACACATCGCCACGCACTGGGCCTGTGGCAAGCAGTAGGTTGGTCAGACCGCTGAGCACAGCCAGTCGTCTGTCAACTGACACGAGTGGATAAGCCGGATCCAGTGGAATCGAATCCGAAGGGAAAAGCGCCGCAGTCAGAACCGTGTCAGCCCCGCCACCACCCGTCGGCCCACATCCAGCCGCTCCGGCAGCATACGCAGCAGCCATGCTTAATGCGCCTAGTCCGGATGCGGCGACCTGCGCGTTTGCTTCCGAGGATTTAATGCTGTTCAGATAAGCAGCCAGCAAGTAGGGCCATGTAAAACGATCAATTGAGTAAAGAGTAATGCTAACGGAGTCTTTGCAATCTGCCGAATACATCAGAGTCCCAGCTGCGTCGTCTTCACGGATAATTGACTTCAGCAAAGCGATGTGGATTTCTGACAGCAGAGTGGAATTTTCGTTAGCCACAAGGGCAGCCAGAAAATCTTCAATCCTGAAGGGAGACAGCCGAAGGAGGCGGCCATAGCGAATTAGAATTTCGTACACTGAAAATGCGTCTAAAAGAAGGCGACTGGGGCACACCAGATCGGTGGCCGACGGCGGAAGTGAAAGACACGGTGATTGGTACAACAGCTGAATTGGGTCGACATTTAACATTGCAATTGTAAAAGGATCGGTCGGAGTCATGGAGATCATCGGATCAGATGTGGATCTGGAGGGATCTAGTCTGAAGGTTTCATCACCTTCCGTACCAACAAAGTCCCTTTCTTCAGAAGGATGTCTTGAACCAGGAAGAGACTCAGTAGGCGATAACTCACGAGTAAAACCTGGTTCATATGAAAGTTCGTCCGGTTCCTCTTCTTGATCATGAGGATAAAGTTCACGAGTGCTTTCTATATCATCTGGCCCCACTCGTGAACCACCGATGGAGGAAACAGTGCCCTCACCATACTCACTAAGACCATCACTATCACTTGTTTCCGTGATTCCTGCCATCGCGGCATAATTAACACTAGAACTACTTCGTCCGGGGCGCCGAGTAGATGACCTATTGCGGGTGCTGCCAGTGGACTTTTTCCGTAAAGCTAAACGGGCTTGTGCAGCCTACAATACAAGAAAAACACAGGAAAGGTAAAAATACCGAACAGCATTAAGCGACAATAAATAAATGGGCATATATTTCCCGTCGAAAGGCCTTCTCTAAGTAGAACGCAAAGAATTTGATAAAACAAACAGCTAGATATTCATCGGTGGCCAAATCGTAGGTAGGTGCATGTGGAAATTAGTTTCTAACTATTCATATAGCAGAGAACGCATAATGTCCGTGTCGCTTCCAAGTGGGGATGTGTGGATAGTCCGTTGCAAATACAGTATAGGTGTAATGCAGATTTGTGAAGCATAATCATCAAGGTGACACGATAACCTGGTTCTTGGTGTAACCAATACAGCAAAGAAACGCTCTGAAACGGCCAGAACAGTAAATATGGTCCAATAAAATTCTCCGCCAATAAATAACGCGAAAGGTCGGAAGGCTGACGTAGTTGGTGGTGATGAACAAAAGCACCGTAATCCGCTGCTTCCGACAGTCATCCACCTATCCGCTTAAAAGTTGTGATAACGATATGGCAAAACTATCGGGATCGCAACGTCGTAGACCGTCGCCTGATCAATGACTGTCACACTGATCAGATATCGAAAGATGCAGTTATAACGAGTGCGCATGAGAAAACCGCAGAACGCACTCGTTTTTTTCGAAGGGCTTCCTCTTCATCCTCACGTAGCTTCTCCTCTTCTAGTCTGCGAAAGTACTCGTCATCGTCTAATTCACCTTCGAGTCCAGCGTCAACATCGTCCGATTCATTTCCCTCAAGCCAAGGTTGTGACGGATCGATGGGCTTTTTGCGCATTCCATTTTTGGAGCCTTTCGGCCGCCCCCTTTTCTTTGGTGGTGGTCCTTGGGTATCTAGAAACGTAAGTGAAAGTGGAGAAGAATGAGTGCAGCGGGGAAAAACGAGCAAGTATACACTAACATTATCATAGCCTGATACTCAAATGCAAAAAGAGGTTTAAATTGCAGGATAGAATAGTCATAGCCCATCACTACATGAGGATTTGCCTGCTGCAAGCAGAATGGTGAATATGAGACCAGTGAGCTTCAAATGCATCCAGTGAGCGATTACTCAACTCGCATAACGGCGTCATCATCATCATCACCAACAGCAGTACATCAGCCATTTGAACTGATGCTTCGCTGCCATACAACCATGAGGAACTATGAAATAAAGAATAAGAGAGAGAGGAGGGGGACTTACCTGAAAACATTAATGCCCTAAGCAAACATTCAGGATCAAGGCGCCTACATCTTGTGAAGACAACATACCATTACAAACAGTTGGCTATCGTGCAAAGATAAGGCGGCATCGACGAGACAGCTTACTTGTGGCTTTCACTACCACGCGTCATAATCAGCCATTACCCCGCAGATAACTCAGCACCAAACACACTTTAAACAGACAAACCGATTAGAAAACGGCAGCAGACGAGCCACTGGTCTCGGTTGCGAGCCATGTCCTCTAAAGTCTCGGGCCAAACACAAGGCGAGTCACGTGGACTCCAGCCCGGAAGGCGAGACGGACCAACGGCACCCAGTTTAGTCGTCAGTGACTTCATTTCCCGCTGCCAAGTCAACTTCTGTCCACCTCGAGCCTTGTGCCACCCTACACCTGGCAGACTAAACAAGACCCTCCTAGGTAAGCGGTGACCAGGCATACGTAGCACGTGCCCGAGCCAACGCAACTTATTCAGTGCTATCTGTAGTTCTAGGGAGCTAGCATGACTATCATTACCTAGCACTCGTCTACGCACATCATCGTTGCGGACACGCTGGTGCCATCCGACACCAGCAATGCTTCGCAGACAACGATGATCAAAGACCTGAACGCGCCTCAGCTCTTCAGACCGAAGGGGCCAAGTCTCACTACCATACAGTAGAACGGCCCTCACTGTGGCCTTGTATACACGGTCTTCCAGACGGAGGGAAACTCCCTTCTGTCGCCAAAGATGTCGCAGGTTCAATAAGGTAGCTCTGACTTTTGCAATGCGCGAGCTGACGTCAGTTTCTATGCGCCCATCAGTGCTGACGCAACTGCCAAGATAAGTGAAATGATGAACTACATCGAGGTCCTCGTTAGCAAGCGTCAAGGGGTCATCAAGTGGCTGGTGGTCATGCAGCAACACTTTGAAGGTGCGAAGTGCATACCAAATAATGGGACTACTCTGGACAGGCTATTCTGGGTTGATTGGGCCGCCCCAACCTCGTCGAAAAGCAAGACGATATCGTCCGCATAATCTAGATCAACTAACCGTTTCACCAGGCAGCACTTCAACGCCTACATCATGAGATTCCGCAAGAGAACACTCCATGATAGAATTCACGACGAAATGGAACAAAAATGGGAAAATCGGACAACCCTGACGAACGCCACTTGTGGTCGCAAAGTTATCCGATAGTACACCGTAGACCCTGACGCGGCCTGTAGTGTTCGAGTATAGAGCACGAAGGATGTTCACATATTTCGTGGGAACACCTTTCCGCGCAAGTATTTTGAACTGATCGCATCGATCGACTGAATCGAACGCACTCTTGAAATCGAGTAACACAGCAATCGTCGGTCTGCGGTATGCGTGGCGCTGCTCTAGCACCTGCCGCAAAGTGAATATATGGTCTATACAGCCACGCCCTGGGCGGAAACCAGCCTGCTCTTCCCTAATCCGAGATTCCCGTTCCGCAGTGAGGCGACGAACGAGAATCGAGGCCAATAATTTCGTCACAGTTGGCGTTAGGCTAATACCCCTGTGGTTAGAACAGTCTGTGCGACTGCCCTTCTTGTATATTACCACTATAATCGATTCGCTCCAATTAGCCGGGACACCCTCTTCTATCCAGATACATTCGAATAAGGAGGTCAGTGCTTTGCAGAGGACCTCACCTCCAGCCTTAAATAGTGCAGGTGGGAGGGAATCCGGGCCAGCGGCACGAAAACGATTGAGGGCTGTAATCGCGTTCCGGACCTCGGCCTCCGACGGAGGCTCTAAACTAACCGTCCATGGCACGTCCTGCTACTAAGAAACAACTGGTGCTCCGCACACAGTTGCAGCAGACGCTCACCGTTGTCAGTCCGTTCGGAGTTAAGCGCACATTTACCACCTGGCTGAGTTTCTGAAGAGCTCAGACGCCCTACTTGTGCGTTCATATCCCCTTCAAGTACTAGAATATGTGAACTAGTAGCTCTGCGTAATGGCGCATTCAGTTCCCGATAGAATGAGTCCTTGACAGTATTTCAACTGCAGTCGGTGGGAGCATAAGCGGAAATCACGAACAAACAGCGTTTTGTACTACTTCGTGAATCAACCTTAGCTGATGTCGTCAAACGGGCGGCACATAAACGGCTGTTCACCGGAATCCAATAAAGCAACGATGGCTCAGCCTTGGAGCTTAGAATGATACCTACACCAGCTTGACCCGTGACTACTGCATCGGCGTTTCAGGATGCGTGCAACCAATAACGAGGGGATAAGTCGGGTGCAGTTAATTCAATAACCCCGTAAGGGTCATTGATCCTAGTTTCGGACACACAACACACATCAATACCCAGTGTGTTCAAGGTGCGGGCGAGTGCAGCCCGTCAACTAATTTGTTTTAGAGTGGGAAAGTTGAACACCGCCATGGAAACTGAACAGCGTGGTTTTATAGGGCTGCTGCCGATAGGCGTTTGGTGCGTGTCGCCAGGTGGCTGCAAATGGTTCTACTCCAGTGGCACTTTGGTTGCTGTCAATTAAGCTGGGAATTAGGGAATGAAAGTTAGTAATGGGGGGTCGGAATGGCAGTAAGAGAAGCAGGTGGAAAAGAAAGAAGGAAGACACCAGCAGTAATATGTTTTCGCTTATCCGCCCTGCTGTATGCAGCAGATAAGGCGACGCTTGATAATCTGCGCGACGGCCAATGCAGGATGAAGTTTATGTTTGAAGAAAATGTCGTGGTTATATGTGGGCTGAGATACTGCCAGGGCGCCCAGACCTAGACAGGAGGACGATTAGGGTCCTCATCCAAAGGCTTTGGCTCAAAAGCCTGTCCGCAAGACAGTGGGGAGGTGTCAATGATTTAGTTTTAAAGAAATGGACGCCATCCCATTTCAAACCCCCAACCTGGAGGACCACGAGACTGAGTAAGTCTGACCTCTCACCATTGACCAACCTGGTAGCAGTAGCTCTCAAGGTGCCCGGAGGCATCACCCAGTATAGCTCAATGGGTCAATGAGGTACGCAAACCGTCGCACCACGTTAAGGTCCAGTCTCGTTGCGTAGTTCGAGAGCAAATCAGAACAGTTGGTTTCGCCAGTTGACTGGTGTCAATGAGCTCACAACATCATCTTCGGCGTCCGCCAAAACGCATCCGCAGGTCAGCACATGCAAGTGCATGGTCGATGTCCACACCTGGGCTCCAAATCGAGAGACAGTTCTGGACGCAGTCCCTCCATCGGTAACTTATCGCAATGTGATCGATTTGCGTCCATAGCTGGTGCGAGGCTGGTGAGCGCCAAGTCACCCTCCGGCGGGTGCTGTGTCGGAAATTAGTGCTCGCAAGAAATAAGCGGACATCTTCACAAAACCGCTCACTGTTATCATTACGGGAGCCTACACCATATTGGCCGCCCAGATGCAGTTCATCAGTGGGCAACTTTCCAATTTGAGCCTTCAGATCCCAGCCACCCCAACAGTGTCCAAGCTTCTTCTGTGGCAAAGAGGCTCGTTCAATTGGCGATAGTTGTCTTTTACCGAATCATAGCTAGAGTTTGTGGGTGCACAGGCAGCGATGACGATTAGACACCTGTTAGTCCCGCGCGACTTCGAACCTTTCAACGAACCAGCCAATCCAACCGCACACATCCAGCTACGGATTGGAATCCAATCAACCAGAGCAGCTTCAGTCCGGAGACTCAGGGCGATACCAACACCAGCTTGGCCGGTGCTCGAAGCTGCATCGTCACCGGATAGGCGCAATGAGAAAGTGCTGTAGGTATCATCTGAAGGGAATCGCAAAGTGGGCACAGAGCTCAAGTCTTGCAGACGGGACTCCGATAAGCAGCAGATAGCGATCGAGAGGGTCTCTAATGTTCGGGCAAGTTCTGTCTGTTGAGCCATCTGTAAATAGCAATGTGCGTACATTGAGGCATGCCAATCTGAAGGCCGATCGAGGGCTCCTAATGGAAGTAGATGAATTGGGCTTGGCCGCTTGGTTGGAGATGGGCTTATCGACAGGACAGGTATGACGCTCCGCGTTCATAGGTGAGTTGAAACTAGAAAAGCCTAGCAAAGCAATGTGGGGGAGGGCCAAGAATTGGGGGGTTGAAAACAGGGGGAATAAAAGTGAAGCTGGAAAGGGATGGTAAGACAGAAAAAGCGTAAGAGAGGAAATAAGAAGATGGAAAGGCTTGAGCAGTAACATCTAAACCCCTATCCACTAAGCTCGATGCAGCAGATAGGGCACCGTTGATTATCCTCTGCGGTGGCCAGAGCATCAAGAAACTGTTTGAAGAGAAAATCATTGTATTGCGTGGGTAGGATACTGTCAGGTTGCCCAGGCCTAGACAGGAGAACGATTAAGGTTCTCAACCAAAGCCTTTGGTTCAAAAACCTGTCCGCAAGACAGCGGGTTTGACGTTAGTCTACAAGGAGTCCGTTTTAAGGAATAAGGAGCCATCTCATTCCAACCTCCAACCTGGAGGACCAGGAGGCTGAGCATGTCTAGCCTCTGACCATTGACCAATCTGGTATGAGTGGCTCTGAAGGTTCAAAAAAATGCACCAACCGGCATAGCTCAATGCATCGCTGAGGCATACAAACCATCGCATCACGGTAAGGTCCAGCCTCATTGCGATGGAGGGAAATTCATTGTATTGCGTGGGCAGGATACTGTCAGGTTGCCCAAGCCTAGACAGAAGGACCATTAGGGAATTTGGCCAGTAATATATCCCATTCTGTTTCCTGAGGGGTAGCTGCATTTGACACAGGAGTTTCCCCCAAAGCTTGCAGCACATGGAGAAGCCCTACATGTTTAAGTACGCAAGCTGGTAGATGATTCAGTGGTAAATGGCTCAGAGCGTCCGCCATCCTAGTTACTTTCCCAGGGACACAGGCGATCTTTTGATTGTAAGCGGAGAGCAATAAAGCCCAACGTTGCATACCAGGTGATTCCATCTGATTTATGCCTTTGAACTCATTAATCAGGGTTAACAGATGCTAGGGCTCAATAAAAATTCCAAATCTTCTTCCCAACATATACTGGTGGAATTCCTTGACTCTAATGATAACCGCTAAGGCTTCCCTGTCGAGCTGCGCATATTTTTCACTGGTGCTTATTTTCTGAACGCGAAAACTATTAGTCGCTCGGTCGTGTTTTTCATTTGGTGTGACAGTACGGCCATGTGGGTGACGCATCGCAACGAAGAGTGATCGGCTTTTTGGGTCAAAATGTGCTAGCAAGCTAGCGTCACCGATAGCCACTCTGAGAGCATCGTAAGCTTTTTGTTGTTTGTTGGACCACATCCACCTTTATTCTTACAAAGCAAAGTGTACGATGGTGCGAGAAGACTAGCCAAATTAGGTAAGAAACGAATGTAATGGGTTACCATCCCAAGAAATGATTACAATTCGTTAATATTTCGGGGTGTTGGAGAATCCGGAATCGGTTGAATATTTTCCCGTAGGGGATGTAACCTGTATTTGTCCAAACGAAACCCCAGATACTCAACAGTATCACAAAAGAAGACATTTAGAATCCTTGAGTTTTAGTCCGCTCTCTTGTAGACGTTTCAAGACTGTTGCAAGTGCTGTCACATACTTGCGGTCGGTACGACCAGTAACCGAAATGTAAACGCAAACTCCGGGTGTGCGTTTCACTAAGTTATCTATAATTACCTGGAAAATCGCAGGTGTGAAGCGTATCCCGAAGGGTAATTGGTTATAACAGAATAATCCCATGATCAAAGTGAGCCTATCACATTCTAATGTTGATTTCAGATGTTGGGAATCGAAGGTTGATCGGCGTGTATGGCGCGGTCTGATCACAAAGACCGTTGCCGAGGTGCAAGAGAAAGCCCTCGTGCATGCGGAGAAGAGGCAGTTGCGGAAGCGACAGTCGCCGATGGGGTGTACTCCATCGACGTCGAGCGCATGGTTCTGTAACACATGTGGTCGCGAGTGCCTGAGTCAGACAGGCCTAGTGAACCACGAGCGACGGGACTCGGGACCCGCATCGAAACGACGATGGGTCTTGCTGAGAAGGTAAGCAGAACCGGCGCAGCGTTGGTACGTACGCTGCATTCGATTTACTAACCGCTTGCTTGCGTGCTGAGTTTCTTTATCTCAAATAATGGGTTTCTATGGTGTCTTAGTGCACATTTTTTCATCTCATCTTAACTTCAATGGGAATTGCGGTCAACAAAGAGATTACGCGCAGCAATCCTTCTACACAACGTGTACTTCAAAATAACCCTCAACCTCTTAACGTTTACCTGAATAATCTTCCATTACGTGCATACATCGCTTAAGCTGATTGGGATTAAGTTCGCTAACATTTTCGGGTTTTGGGCATTTTTTAGAGTATATTTTCTGACGTCGTGCGCTTATCGCGCTCATTTAGTCTAGATTTATTTATTCGATATGTATTATTTATTAATCACTTCTTAAGTGAAGGACTGTTGTTTGACATCCCTGGGGTGGTTGCGCTAGATGTACATGTTGACAAGGTGCTTACCTGTCTATTACCCAGTACCTCGTCTACACTGGCTCCAGGAGACAGTTGGTCGTTGCTGGAGGAAAGGGGGTGCGCGGTCTTCTTGGCCGTGCCAGGCTAGAAGAGTGGTTCCATGCACCCAGTGTGGAGCGGACTACGGTCCAGCCACCGCCTTGTGTGTGCTTGATTCCCCAAATACAGTGTGCTTGTGTTCGCCTGTGAAGGAGTGTGGGCCAGCTCCGTCGATGAAAGGTGGCTCCCATCCACGTACTTCCCTGTCTTATTCCTTCAGGTTTACACTGCATATGGATGTGTGAACAGAGCTGTGGGTGGTGCAGTGCAAACCACCCATAGTCCTTCCGTTGGCACAGGCGTCCTGTGGCTGTCTTATGAAGGCCCCAATGACAGGCAAATTCGGAACCGAATGCCGCCAAACAATTTCCTTTGAGGATTCCTGTAGTTCCATATGAGAATAAGCAGGACTTAGATCAAGTTTCGAGAACTTAGGTCCACCCGACAAAGTTGCGTAAAGGTCACCTATCCGTGGAATCAGACAATGTTCCGTCGACGTCGCTTGATTAACTGTCGGTTTATAGTCGCCGCAAATGCAAACTGAGCCATCAGGTTTCTTACAGGAACGATAAGTGCAGCCCAGAAAGAGTGGTGTACGGGTGAAATTATTCCGTCCTTCTGTAGTCGCTCTAACTCTACTTTAGGAAGTGCGAAAGGTAGACTTCATGCCTTGTAAAATTTCGGTTGTGGCTTGATATTCAAGCAAGCTTTGAAATAGCGTAATTTCCCAGGTCCGTTTGTATCGAAAATACTGGCAATGCTTTCAATAGTGCAGATAAGTCAGAAATACTGTCCACCTTCTTGACAGATTTTAAGATTTCCAGCATGTACTTTAAGCAGGTCCTCCCAAGTAGCATTACGAAGTGCTGTGCTAAAGCCAAGTAGGTGACTTTGATAGTATCAAGATTTCAGTCGTTTGAAACATAATCGGCAAATATGAACAAGTACAGACAAGCGTTGCTCCGTCCGCTATCTTAAAATGACGTAGTCAGGAGAGCCTTGTGCATGTCGGCTTAGAAAAGCTAACAAGTGAACACGGAATCGACCTCGGGCCTGAAGATGATGGGGGCTTCAGATCCATCAATGGTTGCTACATCGAAAAAACACCAACAGTAGGTCAGTAGTTGGTAATGATACTCCGCGCAAGGGTTAGGATAACACAGGAGTGGTGATCAATCGGGAAGAGGGAGTTGCTAGCCACGTGCTGCAGCCACTAACCATGGATCTCCACTGTCACATCGGCGCACCAGCTACCCAACCAATAATGAGAATGAACTATGCATAGTGAGTTTGATATCCACGTGAGAATCGTAATTTTTGGACTTTAGGGGTGTTGCATACATCGCCATATAGGGTGCAATCAAATGTAGCATATTATTCTGTAGTATGTTAAATTGTCGAGAGCCTACGAAATAACGGGAACCGCTAGAAAGTAGGCTTAATTGCAAAGAATAGGCATGTCGGGTGCTGACGTGCAAATACGCAGATTTCGGTGATTCCGAACCAAAGCAAAACCTGTGGAATGAGTTATGTTTTATGTGAATCTGAGTAGAATTGAAGTAAACGGTGGGAAAAAGATGATTTCGAAAAGTTCCTGTTCCCCACTGTATTTAGCAGATACGACAGCTTTCGACGGTACACGCTGGTCGATATAATGTGAGACTGGAGTTACGTCAGCAACAGCAACAGCAGTACATAAGCCACTTTAAATGCCATACAACCATGATGACCTAGGGAACGAAAAATAATAAGGGGGAGAGAAGGGGGATTTACCGGAGAACTTTAGTGCTCTAAGCAAACATACAGGGTCAAGGCACCTACACCTTGTCAAAAACATGCCATCACAAACAGCTGACTATCGTGCAGATAGAAAGCGGAATCGGCGAGACAGCTTCCTTGCCGCTTTCACAGCCATCACCCCACAGATAGCACAACATCAAACACACGTTAAACAGGTAGTGCGACTACGAGACGATAACAGACGCGCCACTGGTGTCGACTGCCAGCCATATCATGTCAAAACTCCAGGAAAGATGAGACGGACCGACAGCATCGAGTTTGGTAGTCAGTGGCTTCATCACAAGCTGCCAAGTCAGCTTTTGTCCACCTCGAGCCTTGCGTCACCCTACACCTGACAGACGAAACAATGATCTCCCCGATAAGCCGTGACCGGGCATACGTAGCACGTGCCCAAGCAAACGCAACTTATTAAGTGTTAGCCGTTATTCTAAGGAACTAGCTTGATTATCACTGTCTAACACTTTCTTACGCACACCACCGTTGCTGGCACGCTGGTGTCACCCGCTGGTGTGACCCGCAGAAAGCGATGATCAAAAACCGGAAGGTGGTGCAGGTCCTAAGATCGAAGGGGCCAAGTCTCACTCCCATAGAGTAGGGCGGCCCTCACTGTGGTCTGGTATACACGGCCTTTCAGACAAAGGGAAACTCCTTTCTGCCACCAGTTGTCGCAGGTTCAAGAAGGGAGTTTTGGCTGTTGCAATACGTGAACTGACTTCAGTTTCTATGCACCCATCGTTGCTTATGCAACTGTCAAGATAAGTGAATTAATGAAATACCTCCAGTTCCTCGCCATCAACGGTCAAGGGACATTAAAGTGATTTGTGCTCCTCTAACAGCACCGTACTTTGAAAGCACGAAGTGCGTGCCAAATGATGGGACAATTCCGGAGGCTATTCAGGGTTGATTGTGCCTACCTAGCATCGCTGGAAAGCAAGACAATGTCGTCCGCATAATCAGTAGTGCGCACTACTGACGATGCCCACAGGCTGAAACTGCAGTCTAGTGCTTTTCCGGGCATGTGGACGACTGGCTGATTTGGGAACTGGCTGCGAAGAACATTTAATTACATCAAAATCTCCTACTCATGAGTACATCAAAATATATCCGCCCTGACAGTTGCTAAATGCTATGTCGTACATAGCTACTGTTAGTGGAAATTGTGTCTTTCGGGGCCAACCCTGTCCTCTGCAACGTTCGTAACTTGCATGGCAGTGGAGCATAAGACGCGCTACATCGCAGTTAGCTTGTAAATCATGACGGTCCGCAGCTGTCCCTCGTGGCCCAGTGGCACAAGCTGCTGACTGGCGGTTCAAGCCGCTGGTGGTCATGGATTCGAATCCTGATGGATCCGATGGATGCGCACTACTGACGATGCCCAACAGGCTGAAACTGCAGTCTAGTGCTTTTCCGGGCATATGGACGACTAACTGATTTGGAAACTGGCTGCGAAGAACACCTTTGTATATATTGCCAAATTAATGATGATTGTAATAATGTAAGAAAAATGAGAAAGAGATATGAGCACTAGGAGTAGCTGAGTCAGATATAAGGAAGCTGTGCGCTGGAGCATATCCCAGAGTATCTAAGCAGCGAGGTAACTACCCAGAAAGGCTATTAAGACCGAGTTGATTTAGCCTTTCGGTGAGTCGATCGATGCTATTTTAAAGCGCCACATTAGGATTTCAGTTAAATGCATGCCGTTTTGGGAAGCAAAATATGTTGGCATGTGAAACACAAGCGCTGGCTAAATAAGAGCAATCCGAAGTCGTCGATACACTCCAGTGAAGCATCGGAGTAGGTTGCTAAACGCTAGATGACTAACTGCATTGTCATTTGTTGCGCGTGCCATCCAAGAGCAAATGTGGATACGCATCGGCGAAAAGTGTCTTCAAATGTCAGTGAACATATAAATATGTTATGAACAATAGAAAAACAATGGTCCACTTGCCGAACAACCTCCTCGTGGTGCCAGCTGGGTGGTTCGGGATTTTCCCGTTCCAGCAAATGGTTCGGCGGCAGTGTTCCAGGACGTGGTAGGTTTTCGCCTGGCAAGCGTTCTCCCTACAAAAGCCACATATGTCCGTTTAACAACACTGTGACGTGTCGGACGTGACTCGCCACTAAATAAAGTCACTGCCCCTTGCTTCATTCTGGCGAAGCATTGTATTCCAGCAACCTTATGCTGTACTTCTGGGGAGCATTGGGCCCCTGTTTGACAAAGGAACAAACAAAAGGCGTATGAACTGAGCAATCAGTCACCGGCTCCCAATGGGCGAGATTCCCTGAATTCGCTCTGCTGCCTTGCGGGCAGGCTATTCAGCCAAAGGCTCGGGGTGGTGTCCCCTAAGTCAACACCCTACTTCGGCTTGGGCAACCGGGTAGTATCTCGCCCTCTGAGGAAACCATGGACATTGTTGTGTTGTGTTTTATTTTACTGTTTCTGTATCTTTGTTTGAATCCCATGGTTTCTGATGGCATTATGTCTGTTAACAGACTTTTGCAAATATATATATATATCGTCCTCATAAGTGACTGGGGCTTTGAAAAGCCATGAATCTTAGCAAAGCAAGTTAATTACAGCTACATAAGAATGCGAACCGACCGGTGGCCAAGACATAGGGAATCTAGCTTGTAGCACAACGGCCACCGATTTGAATCTGTTAGTGTGGGGCAAACTCGCAGTATCCACAGACCGCGTGCGACTGGTGTTGGTCCCGCGGCGGTGAAGCGTCGGTGCGGCGCACAGGCGTAGTGCTGACGTTTTCATGATTGTGAATGGTTAGAAATCGGCGCAGTCCAAATGCATTAGCCGGCACGCTGAAGGTTAAAGCACACCTATCACAGTGAAAAGCGTCAACTTATTTAGTAGCGGTGGCATAGCAACTAGGTTCCATCATCATCACTATTATACACGTTAGCTAGAGGTGTAAAAACACCACAGCTACTATGCCGCAATACATAAAAGAAAAAAGGAAAACAGAGGCAACAGTTGCATGCCAGATGGGCTACCAGTAACGGATAGGTATCGTTTCGGAAAGCTAGTAGCCGGCTACTACGCAACAAGAAAAATTATGATGTAAACTTACATCCGCCTCCAGGTTGGAGGCGGAGGCTAAAAGGGATGGGGAGAGACAAAGAAACTCACATCAGGAACACCACTGAGGTCGGCTCCTGGCCATGTCAGAAGTGTATCTAGCCAAAGGTGTTCAACGTCTATCGGGCCCCAACCAAGGAGCCGTGAAGCTCCAACCGAGGCCAGCTTCGAAGTGAGGACCTTCATTCCTCTCGACCAAGACATCGCCTGTCAACCTCTCCTCTTCTTCCATCCACATACCCGGCGAGCAAATGCACGTCGCCGGAGCAGGTGGGCTGGCATGCGTAACAAGTGACTGAGCCATTGGAGCCTTGTACGTGAAATGACGTCGCTGAGCGGTTCAGTTCCTTTGCAAGTGCCGTAAACAAGGCGTCGAACAAGCTCGTTGCTCACGCGATGTTCCCATTAGATGTGAGCCAAACTGCGAACGCACCGATGGTCGAACACAACTAGCCACTTTATGTCCGCTGATCTAAAGGGCCGGGTTTCACAACTGTCCCGTGGGGTCGAACGTACCGCTGCATTGTGCACTCTACCCTTCAGGGCGAGCGTGATGTCGCGCCGCCGCCATATGTGGGGAAGTCTAGCAAAAGCATCTCGAGCTTTTGCTATACGGTTCGTGATGTCAGCTTCGATCCCAAGGGCGTTGACACAACTTCCAGGTAGTTGAAGTTCGGAACGAATGCTAGCTAATTCCCACCAAGGGTCAGCGCATGAGGCGATCCCTACCAATCTTGGTGGAAAGCTTTGCACTTCGAAGGCGCAAAGAAAAGCCCGAAGCGGTTGACAACCAGTACTAATCTGTCCAGTGCACCTTGGCACGTCTGGGAGCTGTCACAGATGAGGGCGATAGCGTCTACATACTCCAAATCAACAATTCGTTCAGCTAGGAGTAGCTCCACACTTTCTAAGTCGTGTCCTGTAAATGTAATATCCATGACTTCATCAATAGCAAAGTTGAAGAGAAAAGGTGAAAGTGGGCATCCTTGTGTCACACCACTGGGGATACTGAAGGGCGGCGACAGCTTGCTATAAGACCGCACTCTGCCCGTGCTACGCGCGTATAGTGCTCGGATAACATTTACTTGTTTCTCGGGCACACCTTTCCTGAGTAGACAGTCCCAAAGGGCACATCGATCAACATAATCGAAGGCACCTTTAATGTCGAGGAACACGACAACGATGTGTGTGACGGTGCTCCAACAATTGACGCAAAGTGAAAATGTGGTCGATGCAGGCACGACCCCGACGAAACCCGGCTTGCTCCTCGCGAATCTGGCTTCCACGGGCGTCAGTCAGTGAAGGATTACAGAGACAAGTAATTTAGAGGCAATGGGGATCAGATTGATTCCTCTATGGTTGCCGTATTCCGAAAGTGAGCCTCCTTTTAAGATCGGAACAACAACGGAGCAACTCCAGTCGGTTGGGACAATTTACTTTCCCACAGTTTCCCTAGTAATTCGTGTAAATCATCAACAAGAGCGGGGCCCCAGAATTTGAAGAGAGCTGGATAAAGATCGTCTGGTCCAGAAACTTTGTTTAACTTCAACAGTCCGATCTCACGTTTGACTTCTGAGCGAGGGCGGATGCAAAGGGACATCCCAGAGAGCAGGGCGATCACTGACCGGTGAGGAATTGAAAAATGCCGGCCGATTAAATTGATTTGCAAAATGCTCAGCCAAACGCTCCAGAAGCGTTGACAAGTTGTGGATACGCTGTCCACTTTCGTCATAAACCGTTTCAAAACATCAGGTTCCCTGCTTCGCGTTTCCCGTACCAGACGGAATAACTTTCGATAGTAACTAAGGTAAGCGGACATTTCCATCTCTGACACACGAAGAAACCACCAGGATTCGCGGTCTCTCTTCAGGCTAATACGGAATTTTGCCCGGAGCTCATTGCGAGTTTCATTGTGTCCGCTTCTAAGCGGAATGTGCCGGCGAGCATCGATAAGTTCCAGAACCGCGAAGAGACCCAATGTCCATGTCAGCTACTACACTTATCACGTGAAGATTTGCCAGCTGGTGAACATGCGACTAGTAACCTAAAATTGTCTCCAGTGAGCGCTTACTAAACCCGCATGTCAGCGTAGTACGAGATCAAATCAGAACAGTTGGTTTTGCCAGTTGACTGGTGTCAATGCGCCCACAGCGTCATCGTGGGCGTAAGCCAAAAGGCATCCACAGGTCAGCACATGCAAGTGCATGGTCGGTGTCCACACCAGTGCTCCAAATCGAGCGACAGTTCTGGACGCAGTCCCTCCATCGGTAACTTATCGCAATGTAATCGGTTCGCGTCTATAGATGGTTCGAGGCTGGTGGGCGCCAAGTCACCCTCCGGCGGGTGCTGTGTCGGAAATTAGTGCTCGCAAGAAATAAGCGGACATCTTCACACAAATGAAATAACTGCTCACCGTTATCATTACGGGAGCCTACACCGTGCTGACCGCCCAGATGCAGTTCATCAGTGGATAACTTTCTAACTTGAGCCTTCAGATCTCCGCCAGCACAACAGTGTCCAAGCTTCTTCTGTGACGAAGCAGCTGTCAGTTGGCGGTAGAAGCCCTCTTTCACCGAACCATCGCTAGAGTTTGTGGGTGCATAGGCAGCGATGACGAATAGACACCTGTTGGTCCCGCGCGACTTCAAAGCTTTGAACCAGCCAGCCAATGCGACCGCAAATCTCCGGCTAGTGACTGGGGTCCTATCAACCAGAGCAGCTTCAGCCCAGGGACTCAGGGCAATTCCAACACCAGCTTGGCCGGTGCTCGAAGCTGCATCGTCACCGGATAGGCGCAATGAGAAAGTGCTGCTGGTGTCACCTGAAGGGGATAGCAGAGTGAGCACAGAGCTCAAGTCTTGCAGGCAGGACTCCGATAAGCAGCAGATAGCGATCGAGAGGGTCTAATGTCTGCTGCCTGTTGAGCGATCTGTAAGTAGCAATGTGCGTACAGTGAGGCATACCAATCTGAAGGCGGATCGAGGGCTCCAAATGGAGATCCATGAACTGGGGTGGACCGCTTGGTTGGACATGGGCTTGTCGATAGGCCAGGAGTGACGCTCCGCGTTTGCATGAGTTGAAACTAGAAGATAAAAACCTAGCAAAGCATGTTGGGGAGGGCCAAGAATCGGTAGGTTGAAAACTGGGGAAATAAAATTTGAAATGCGACAAGGGTGAAAAAGCGAAAGAAGCGGGACAAGAAGACGGGAAGGCTTGAGCAGTAGCAAATGCTGCACCCTGCTCAATGCAGCAGATAGGGCACCGTTGATTATCATCTGCGACAGTCAGAGCGTCAAGAAACTGTTCGAAAGGAAATTCAGTGTATTGCGTGGGTAGAATACTGCCAAGTTGCCGAGGCCTAGACAAGAGAACGATAATTATTCTCAACCTAAGCACTTGGTTCAAAATCCTGACCGCAAAACAGCGGATTTTTAGTGGGCTACAAGGAGTCTGTTATAAGGAGTAAGGGGCCACCCTCATTCCAATACCCAACCTGGAGAACCAGGAAGCTGAGCTTGTCTGGCCTCTAACCATTGACCAATCTGGTATGAGTGGTTCTGAAGGTGTAAAAATGCACCAACCAGCATAGCTCAATGGATCTCTGAGGCACGCAAACCATCGCTCCACAGTAAGGTCCAGCTTCATTTGACCTAGCAGAACTTCTAACACAAGGTTGAAAGACAAGGTGATACACTAACCCCGATGTACTTCATCTGTCGTGGACAACTCAAGGGAGTTCCCTCTAAATCCTAACATCATCATGAAAGTCGCTGAGACAGAGGGAATTCTCAGTCATGCAATTCAGAGTAATGCACCTTCAAACAGGTATGATCAGATGGTAGACAGCCTCCAATTCAAATACCGTAAAGGAGTAGAAACTCGGGCTAGGAACTGAGATTGTGATCTAACCCACTGCAACAGATTAAAGGGCAAAAGACATGAGTAGGATCATGCAGTTTACACTAGGATATTTATAGATACAAACTGCGGAATAACAACAGGCTAGTAAGTAAGTAAGTAAATGCAAACATGCAAATGGGCAGGGGCATTCCGTTTCCGTGCTTCTTCAAAGCTAACGATCGAACACTGACAATTGAAAAACAACAGGTGAAACAGTAACTTCGCAAAAAGGAGGGACAACGATGGACTTGAAAGTGTCGTGTGGATCATACACTGGTACACCATTTCGTCCGGGAAGTGTAGAAGTGGATAGCTAGCAGCATCATATCCCACTAAGCATCGCACAAGTGCAGCAGCTGCGCAGATGGTTTCGGGAAATTCTACTGAGATGTGTAAAGCAGCAAATCCCTAAATCAAGCGGAAAAATATCTCAGATTTAACACTTGCGGTGTTACGAGCATGGAAGTATACACGGTTTCGCGTGAGGTACCAACAAAAGGATGGCGGAGGAGAGGAGACATCTGATGACGCGCACGGACGAATCAAGTGTGTTCTCCTAGTATTAAAGACAATGATGGGTTTAAATGGAAGTGCGGCGAGTGGAACAATATACGGCGCAGGCACGGAAGGCTTAAGGTAAAAATATCAGAAATCATCGTGGGAAAACCGGAGTTCACGACACTGTCAAAAATAAAGGAATTATGAGCGAAAAGGTGAGCGGCTGCATCACGGATATTGAATTCATAGCCACTACAAATAAAAAATGAGGCGCCCGTATAAGTAAATGAATAAAAGTTAAATTATAAATCGTAAAAACAAGCCAAAATGAACGCAAACAAAATTTTCCTCACCGGACACACATTTGGAAACAGATGGAGAGCTATTCTTTAATAGTTCCTCGTACTTCAAAATGTCGCTCTGATCAATTAATTTCTGCTCTGTGCAGTCTTCTAGCCGATTCCAGTTGGTAATCTCTGCTGGACTCAGAAAAACCACCTTCGTGCGCTTCTTGAAGCCCAAGGGCCCGACAGCGCCACCAAACACAGCACCTGGACCTCCAGGGGTGCTTGGTAAGCTCATATCAGGTCTTCTTACTATAGGCCCAGGCTATTTTCAAGGTCACCAGAGCCCAAAACCCATCTTTTACACGAAGCCGCGAGTCTGCAGTTCAAAATAAATGCAAACATTTAAACAAAGGAGGAAGTAAAAATGTTGCTGGCACACTAACAATAATATTTTTTAAAGCACCGCAGGGCAAACGACCTAATAAACTGCATTATACCCCACTGCGGTACACTGAGCCACAATTTACTCAGGCAGACGACTGTTGAATGTATGATGAGCTTCTGGGTTAGTAAGTATATTTTAAATGATTCGTCATTAAATTAGCCTGTAACATGGATATAATGAGTCTCGAAAAATCGTACCTTGCCGTCTGCCCATCGTAATGACGAGCATAATTTAGTAACAAGTTCAAGTTCAGTTGGGATCTGAACGATAGGATGAGCCCGTGAGTGTTCCTTATTTATGCATCGTGGGATCGGGAATTGACAGGTCTGCGTGGGAGCTTAAAAGTCCTAAAACAGGGACCGGATCACACCCTGTCTAACCAATTACTGCCCACATTTTCCTGTCCAGCAGTCCCTGCCAGGCCGGTTTATGTGTAGTAAAAGATTGAAGGGTAAAGTATGAAAACAAGAAGAGAAATGTCAGCTGAATAATGATAATACCAAAAGGTAAGAAGAAATTAAGAAAGTGTGCAGGGAATTTGAAGCTCAAGTCGGTTAGGAGAAGGGGAAGGTTTAGTACTGTTACCCAAGATTATCTAACCGACGCTCGAAACACTCTACCGTAGACTCCCTAACGACGTGCTCGGGAAGGAGGGTTCCAGCGTTCAATGATTCAGCGAGACTAAGACGTTTCCGTCCTTTTCCGTTAATACGCAATTTGTACAGCTTCGACAAGTGACCTCGGCGATTGGGCAACTTAGCAGGACTAAATAGCCAGGACATGTCTGGACCGATCTTACCCGTTAAGCTACCGTAAGTGAGAAGCACTTTGCCTCTAATTCTGCAGTAGTACATTGAGTGCATATCCAAGCTGAGCCAACGTTCGGGTTAGGTTTGCCCCCGCAGTCCTTGCACTAACCTTGTACCCACTCGCAATACCCGCTCCAGTTCCACTTTCTCAGTTACAAGACAAGGTGGACTAGCATGGATACAGTAATCTAAATGAGGTCGCACAAAAGCTGAAAACAGCTTTACAAAGCTTTTGGACGTTAGGACACCGAAGGAGCGTCGAATAAACCACATCATCCGGAGCCCTCCACAAGTAGCCTTCTTCCAACTGTCCCCAGAATGAAGCAATTAGGTGTGGGTAATACCTTGATCGAGCTGCTGGTTGAAAACAGGGAGTACACTTCCAACAACCGCATATTGAGTGGGAGGACTAGCACCTCCAAAATGGAGGACAGAAGATCTCGCCTGCGTTATATGCATCAACTAAAAAACCAACCAATCCCAGAACTCTCCAAGGCACTCTGAAGTGCCTCAGAGCCACCAGGGCTCTCCTCAATATTCCGGAGCTTGAGGTCATCAGCAAACAATAAACGCGGTACTTCAAGCTGCTGGGGTAGGTCGTTGACCTAAATTGCGGAAAGCAATGGCTATAGAACCAAGCCCTGCCGAACGACCCTAAGGAAAGCTTGTCTAAGCGAAAGCCTACACCCCACGGGTACACACTGTTCTCTCCCTTTAGGAAAGCAGCGACCCATTTATGGGCGGCTCCACATATCCCATACGATCTTAACATCAACGACGATGGTTGATGTGGAACAGTATCAAAGTATTTTGAAAGGTCAACGAAAAGCACGTCGATCGTGTGACCGTTGTCTACTACCTCAGCCCAGCTTTCACTAGCCATAAGTAAATTTGTCAGGCATGAATCTCCTTTACGGAACCCGTGATGTACCGCACTCAGCAGGTTAAACTTAAACAGGTGATCCTTCACCGAATCCCTGATACTCTCTCTCCTACGCCCACTAGCTTCCGCTCTTCTTATCTTCCTCACTACCGAACCAATTCGCCGTATGCACCATGTCCCTTTTGCTCAGATGTTAAGCTTACTAGGATAAACTCCTTGTCTCTGCATCGTATATTCTCCTGGGATATCTGTATCACTTACCTCCGCTGGCTCACTGATGCTTTTAGTGACACTATAGGGATATACCAGTGACCAAGCGTCTGAATGGAATGGCTACATCTAGCCACTGGTGGTCCTTCCTAGCGCCACCATTGGACCGTCGTCTTAAATTCCGCACCCCTGTTTAGAAGTAGCTAGTGGTCATAGGCTCCATGAATACGCGATTATCCAGTGCCTGTTAAGATCCACTCCGTTTCTCAATACCCCTTATTCCTTTAGAATACCTCCATACAATCTTTCCGCTGCCTTACCGCCAATTGACCTTTAGATCACTCTCGGGGCTACCTATTTATTTTGCATTCTTATTCTGCGCTTTCTGTCGTGGTACGCTAGCTACTTACTTTTCATGCACCATGCAGTCACTACCAATATTCTAACGCACTTTGGCCTCTCCCCACACAATTTTTGGCTCATACTAAACCGATACTTGGTGGATTACTTATTGGTACAACTCGCTTGTCTCTACGCAGCCGTTAGCAATCCACCCGTGCGGCTAACCATTCTATAGGATCTTCAAATGGCACTTTCAGCATAATCATTGTTGCACAGTGTACATGTTTTTGTCACAACTCCAAATGTTGTAACATAAGACTTTAAAAATGTCTACCTCCACGCCTGTTCTTGCGTTCTTATCTCGGTCGTCCCTCACTTTCCCTTTTCTCCGAGGTCCAGAACTTCTTGGAGATCTGGGATTGGACTGAGGAACAGTTTTCTGCCAAGACGGACGTACTAACCGACAAGGACTTACATGGAACGTGGTTGAACACCAAAAGGACCCAACTACAACCACCACAACCCTTGTTCAGCATGGAGTGCTGGACACATCTTCATACTCCAATGAATTATACATCTGAGCAATCCAGACGGCAGAAAATTTGATGTTTTGCTCGATTAGACACCCAACGCGACGACTGTTCGCGGTGTTTGCCTCCAAAACACGCCTTAACACTCATGGCGGCCCGGACAATTTATCTGTCCAACTAACAGAGGAAATTAGGAGCCATTTGTCTGCGAATAACCGAATATGAATTCAGTCGTCAAGCGGCTTTGCCAGTTATACCTTAATGTTCAAAATGCTTTACGGTAGTGCTGCAGGACGTGGTAAGTATTGCCAGGCAAGCGTTCTCCCTATAAAAAGCCACTAATGTCTGTTTAACAACACTGCGACGTGGCGAATGTGAATCGCCACTGATTAAAGTCGTTGCCCACAAGTACATATTGGCAAGTCGACTAGACTCATAGTTCAACTTTTCCCGACACTTGCAAGTGTATGATACTCTCGTCTACATGCACCGTTTCATTGCACTTATAGTGCCTTGGCCGTTTTAACTACACATGATTGAACCCAACGTATCGTCATGATACACAACTGCTTATAAAACTTGCTCATGCCTGATTTTGTGTGTCGCTATAAATTTGAGAATAAACTAGTTTTTTATTCATTTGTGCATTTCTTATATGTGATGCAGGCGAGTAAGTGTCACCTGTTCAATTAACTACATTTTATTCAAGTGAAAGAACCAACAATCTTATGTCAGCAAAAGTTAAATCGGAAATCCTCTTATTTTGTCAACGTGTATTATGAAATAACTTGTGTTAAGTTATTTTGGTTATCTATCGTAGAAGGTTCAACGTAGTGCTGCTCAGAAGTAAAAATTGTGGAACAGTAGGAAAATCAATTGCTGGGTAAATGATGCAGTCAATGTTGCAGTCCTTATCTAGGCATGAGGAAGGCGTTAGCGGAAAAGCACACAGTAGCCAGTTCTTTAGCAATTGGTGCAACGCAAAGTAGGTTGTTGGTTGGCAAGCTAAAATTTAACCTGCAGGTTTAACTAACATAGTTTTGTTAGCTTGTCTAACGCAGTGACGGGAAATCCGTCGATTATCATAACGTGACGGATCCTAGGAAAAACAATTCAGTGCAGTGACTGGTAGTAAACATTGGATGGTTTTTAAAACGCGGAAGCACTGTATCTTTGCTTGGTGAATACAGCGGCAGCATGGGAGCACACAATAATTTGACTGGCTTTAGAGCAACAACCACGGTCTAAACGGTGGTTTACAACTTGGAAACTAATACTACTAATAGCGATGAAGCCAATGAAGTCTAGAGAATCTAGTGACACGAATAGGTAACCACCGACCTGCCACAGTGAATGCCTAACAAGGCTGCAATACTATTAATTTTTAAAGTGTACCCTGTGCTGAACATGTTATACGACTCATCAACTGCTTTTGTCAGGTGTGCATATTGGCGTATCCCAGGGATCTATGAGGTTAGAAAAGCCATTCCAGCATCTTTCGTGCAGTTTACCGCAATGATTAATGATACATGAAAAGGGATATTCATAGTTTTGTCCATTACTGACAAATGTGCTTGCAGATGACACTGGTGGTATTTGGCCGGAAGCATGACCAGATTATACTCCAACAACTAAAAGTAATGTAAGATAACTGAGCACTGATTCAGTAAAATGTTAAGCATAAAGTTAAGCATAATCAAGGACGTGAGAATACGTGCCGTCTCTTTTAGCTGACACAGATACAAGTAGCACGAGGTCGGGTACTTGGAAGCATGATCAAGCAGAAAATATAGAGAAACTTTAAAAAAGAACCGTAAACTTTTGAACGAAATATACCATAGGCGAATGCAAGGTTAAAAGAGCGCATCAGCAAACGGCGTCTAGGCAAAGCATGAAGCAGCAAATATTCCAGTGCTCTAGGTTAAAAAAAGTACGTTTAATTCAGTATGTTTATTATAGGCATCTAATAATAACGTAAGCGAAAACATAAATTAGAAAGGCAAGCATTTACCGAGTGCGCATCAAGTAGTCACCAATCTGGTGATCGGATAAAAATGAAGCGTGGGGATGATGAATTCCGAACCTGCCGAACAAATGGAGAAGTAGTCATTCACATTGTGGAACTTCGAGTCGTTCGGAAAACCCCGAGAACTCTCTGGAGACCCAGCCTTGTCCCACCCGGGCAATAGGCTGCCTGGCAGAACAACCTCCTCGTGGTGCCAGCTGGGTGGTTCGGGTTTAATCCGTTCCAGCAAATAGTTCGGCAGCAGTGTTCCAGGACGTGGTGGGTTTCGCCTGGCAAGCGTTCTCCCTATAAAAGCCACAATTGTCTGCTTAACAACACTACGACGTGGCGGATGTGACTCGCCACAAACTAAATTCACCGGCCTGTGGATATTCGGAAAATGCTACCCAATCCACGAAACTCAATCGCATATTCTCACATTCCTGACGATAACAAACAGACAAAAATTCTGCGGTGCATTCAAAAACACAATCTACATTCCTACACAATTACATACGCGTATACACCCACATACTTACATACACTCTTATGCCATACATGTCCTGTGTACAGTCTGACAACACTATGTTACCTAAATATGACCATGCCTGTAAAGATGTGCTTCGCGTTGTCAAAAATAAAAATTTATTTATTTTTTAATTATTTAGTTATAAAGTCAAAAAGCTGTTTGCCTGTGATGTCCGCTAATGTGCGCAGTTGGCAAAAAGATTTGGACGCCATATAACTTCTTGCCGCCGATAAGCACTCTGACTTGCTGGCTTTCTCTGGAAAGTAGCTGTCCCCGTACATCCGGAAGGCGAAATATATATCATCGGATATCACTTAACCAGGGCTGAACGCCACGAGGAGAAAGCGGTTGGCGACGTGCTACCCTATTGGAGGGCGGACCTCAAAACATACATATTTGATGCCAATTATAACGTGGATGGATGCTTTGAAGCTCCGTAGTATCTTATACCTGAATGGTGTAGATCTCGCCAACTGTATTCTCGTGGACTGTTTGCATCACATATCTTTCTGGTTTGCTGACCTATTCTGTGACACTGTAGAATGACTAATAAAATGGCATCTTTTACCACTTAAACCCAGTCCTGCATTCCACACATGGTCGCTTGTTCATATCCACTTAATTCTAGCCACCTTCTATAATGCTTAGCCAGCTAGCCGCATATAACCATGTACAGAATAGTTATCATGTGGCCTACGATTATCCTTACCCCCTTGA
Organism: Dicrocoelium dendriticum; assembly: GCA_944474145.2. NCBI lineage: Eukaryota > Metazoa > Platyhelminthes > Trematoda > Plagiorchiida > Dicrocoeliidae > Dicrocoelium > Dicrocoelium dendriticum. The sequence continues at coordinate 97,906,669 of OX104069.1, read as the reverse complement.
GTATATATGACACTCGCCCTATCGTCACTGTGTCTCCTGCTAGTCGACTGCAACTAGTCGTGATTACGTAGCAACCTATGGTCTCTGGTTGGATTCCGAAGCCGGCAGCTAAGACATAGTTGCCTCCTTACCGGCACCATGCTATTCCTCCTAATGTAGATGACAGTAATTTATCCGTTGGGCCATACTTTTTGTTGCATAGTCAAAAAATATTTTCAGCGTAATATTTGTTAAACATTGTGCACACGGTTGTCTTAAGTATATGACTTAAAGTAGGAAGTTCCCATTGCTTAAATAAATAAATACATAATTATTTTATTCTCGAATTGATCGAGGCATATAATCTCAGATGTGCTCAGAAGTTACAACTAATTATGTAGCGAAACAGTTACGTTACAAAGCAGGTAAGTGGCTCTGGCCAAACGTTGTACAATTTGCATAAAAAGACGAAGCACTCATGCGGAGCAATGTCATCAGTAAAGTGCCAATAAAATGGTTGCAATTGTGAGTAGAGTAAAAAAGCACAGTAGGTGTAGTGAGGAGCGTATATGAAGACAGAGTAACTGTTGTAAGCGTCAGTAAAATATTGAAAACGACTAGTCGATATTCCAGAGATTGACAATGGGCAGTGACTTTATTAAGTGACGGTTCACGTCCGCCACGTCATAGCTTTGATAACCGGCCCTTTGTGGCTTTTTATAGCGAGCACGCTTGCCAGGCAAAAACCCCCCACTTCCTGGAACACTGTCGTCGATTTCTACGAACGGTCATGTACAACTAGCAAAGCTTCTTATGAAGCATTTGTTCATACAGTTATTCGTAGTCGAGTGGCTCCTCTGTTGGCTAGACTAATAACACAGTCAGAGTCCAACCTAGACGTTGAGGTCAGTCGAGGAGGAAGTATGATATTGCAGGTAAGTAGAATTTCCAGTGTATTGGGTCTCGCATTCGCTGATTATGTATTTTTCTGTTGTGTGAAGAATTAGCTTACATAGGTGGTTGAGGCGTTAGGTGCATATGGTTGGTTTTTAAGTAAATTCATGGGCCATGTAAGTCTTTGTAAGTTATATCGCCTCATCTCAGACGAAGGCACTTCTCAGTTCAATCCCGGATCTCTCAGATGTTCACAACCTCAGAGAAAAGCGAAAGGGAGGAACAGGCCGTGGGAAGTCCAAAAAGACAGTATTGGTACCACGCATTGGGAAACCCGAATTTAAGACATTCACTGGAGACAAATGGTGTAAAATGTGTACCAGGTGGTACGCTGTAAAGGTTTTTGCTTACGCAGCAGAAGGAATGGCCGGATGGACAAATTACTGTCATGTACATAGGATCCAGACCAGGGTTTCGGTAAGAACTTCAGTAGGTATTACCTTACGGTGTTAGTATTCAACCAGAGATCAGAAGGCGCTTACGTACACACTGTTGGTTGCAATCGGAAACCAAAAGATACCGTGACGATGTGGCGATATTTAGATGTACTCCACGAGATGAGGATTACCTAAGACCACATGATAACTATTATGTACATGGGTAAATGAGGACAGGGAGCCGAGCATAATAGAAGCCGGGTAGGATTAAATGGACATGTACGGAAGTCAAGGTGTCGAAGGTAAGACGATCGAGAGTTGGGGCTAATGGACTGGGTTTCAGTGGTAATCAGTGTTAGTTTGGTTAAACATTCTTGTTACTAATGGGTAACCACAGTTTCAAAGAGTAGGTAAACAAACCAAAATATATCTGCTTCAAACGGTCTACCGGAATACAGTTAGAATAATAAGGAGTAGCACCTTGCAAGCCCCGCAAAATCGCAGGTGGCGAGCAGCGTTCACCAAATCGCGGTAGCTAGAGGGTTTGAAGGTGAGACCACCGCGATAAAAGCGTTGCTGGACATATCATCAGCGATCAACTGTAGCCGCGCGGTTAAGAAATTCGCTCACATGTGGATACTTACAGGGTCCCAGAATAAGTCACAAAATCAGCTGCTTTGAAACCCAAGATAACAAACGTTGTAGAAATGGAGCGACTCATAGCGAGCTCCGGATATCCGCCGAGTTGCATGGAGCCTATAGTGGCTATCTGCTGCTAAACAGAGATATTGGCTCTAGGAAAAACCGTTTGACAGGGTACCAAACACTCGCATGATGCATAAGCTAAAAGCTTATGGGGTAGACGGTCCACCATTAGACTGGCTGGGTTCCTATTTAATAGGACGTACGCAGTCTGTTATGGTGAACAAACTATATCCACCCCGACCGCCGTCCCCAATGGCGTGGTGCAGGGTAGGGTTCTTGGTCCTACCTTATTTTTGATTTATATCAATGACCTCTGCAATATTTTGCAACACGGTCGCTCCTTTATCTTTGCTGACGATGTGAAAGTTGTCTACGACTTTTCCCGTGGCAATGAATTTTCCGCACTTAATAAGTATCCGTGAGGATCTTAAAGCACTTGAACAGGGTGCGAACACTGGCAAATGACCTTCTCCGCTCAAAAATCTAACGTCATGACCCACAGATTCTCTATACCTGCTGGACCCCTAACAATAAACGGCATCACTATCAAACAGAATATCATAACAACAGATCTGGGCTTGCGCTATTCTATGAGCCTCAACTTTGCAGAGCAAGTGCATTAGCAAGTCGCAAGGGTAAGAGGATTATCGTTCCACATACGCCGTTGTATAGAAACCGCCGATCCAAGGCTAGAACAGTATAAGAGTCACGTCAGGCCACATCTAGAATATTACTCTTTTATATGCAGCAATCTACGTAAGTTCTGCTTGAGAAAGCTCAGCGACGCTCTACGGAGATGTTGACTCCACCGCAGCAAGCGCTGAATTACCGACAAAGGTGTGAACACCTTAAAATTCAGCCCCTATAGCAAAGGCGCATTATTCTTAACATGTGCTTCTTACATAAGCTAATTCATAGAAAGTTGCACAGTAATATCACTTGTCTTAAACTAAGGAGCGCGTCTGAATCGAGACTCCGAAACAGGGGCCATTCCAGTACTCCGCAAAAGGCAAAGAAGAGATTGCGGATTCGTTCTTTCTTAGTTGTCTACGTGAACATATGGAACCGGTTGCCTCCCAGAATAAAAGAAATCCCAAACTTGCAGGTCTTCAGGAAGGAGATACAAAAATTCCTATGTTTTGGCAATCTACAAAGCATCTTCCATATCTGCGATTCGCAAGACCACTTTTGGAAACTGGCCCTGATGTAGCTTGATAACGCCCACGATGTAGTGCAAGACATCTAAGCACCTTCAGCTCAAAACTCATCCACATTCATTGTCGTTACCGTTCTAGCACCTAAGAGACTTTAACGGTATCCGTCGCACCCATTTTCCAGGGTTTAAGAATAGCAAACAGAATACAAGATGATCTTATTCTTCACCGACCTCTTGCTTCAATCCTTATTTCTTATCTATATCTTCATTCCTTCTCTTCAGACTTTTGTCACCTTTCAAGTTCCTGACCAATGGATCCGTGGAAAAATAATAGGCTTATGACCTCTAAGGTACCCCTTGTAAGGGAATGCTACCAGACTTAAGCCTTGCAAAGGATGTTGAAAGCGTTTTCTGCTGCGGATGCACCTAAGCGTAGCATTAGAATTGTCCAAAATCGTCTAAATGCCGGCTTTAAATGAACCTTTATGTGTCTTCCTAGATGTCGGTTGCCAGCGGGCCCTAATTGAAGCATTTTCATTAAGACTGAGCACTAGTTTCTATACTCAGCAGTTTCCAAAAACTATCAGTATGTACACCGCAAAATAAAAAATAAATCTTTCTTATTGTTGACAAAGAACGCACTTCAAAATTTCTTGGCCCAAGAATCAGACATTTTGCTCGCCACTTATACTCTCTTGGCCCCATATACTTAGCTTTATCTGGTATACATGTGCCTTTCGCTATTGGCAACACTAGTAGACAGGCATTATGAAAACCAGATCCTCTTCTTTAACTGCTTTTGCTCGTAAAACACTCGCATTTCCAGATTTCAATTCACTGGCACGAAAGCTAAGCAACGACACAGAGGCCCCTGTCACACTCGCTGGCTGGAGCACCAAAAACTTTCCATCACCACTTTGCTTATCTTGGCCGTCCGTGTGTCATTTATCTTTTAGCTGGCTCCAAAGCCTACCATGCGTTATGCGTAATGGCGGGTGAACGACCAGCTCCCACTGGTTTATTGTTACTATTCTACTCCTGATTTACCTTATCGCTCTTTGCCTAGGGTGCTAGAACAACCATGGCCAGGAAAATCACAAAAGAAATAGTCGGTGTGACATTAAAGTACCAGTTACCATTGCCATCTGGATGAACACCGCCGGCACTATCTTCGGAACTTAAAAATGGAGAGAAATAAATCGAAATTCATCAAAGAGCTGCACAATAGTGTGCATCTACACATGAAGCATAACAATAACTCAAGTATGAGCAAGCTCAACCACCAGAAGTAGAGTTGTTAAAGCCCAAACAATGTAGAACAAAACGGATTTCACGCCCAAATGCAATTAGCCAAATTTTACTAAATTTTCCCATGCTTATTTCTTTATTATTGGTAACAGGCTCCTATAGCTCACTGATGTTAGGGGCAGAGCCTCATGAATATAGAAAATTGGCTCTAAGGTATAAATCTTGTTATGTTTAGCTAAGTAATGTGTGTATTTTGTAGGCCGAAATCTGTCAACGGATCTGAAAGATCCCCTGGGTTGCCCAGGTAGACCTGGCTCATGCGGCCTTGTTGTAAGCTTTAGAAAAGCTTAGAATATGAAAAAAATGCTAAACTCTATTTTACCGGTTGTTTATGTGGCTCAGTATCCACTGAAAATGGTATGCTCTGGCCTTCTAACCGTGAGTTAATTACAAGCTCCCCTGAATTCTCATGTAGATATAATATTCCTTGCTGGATTTCTAGCGTGTTCGAGCAAGCTCATCCTTTATGTGCATCTATTTTTCATGCTTGCATGCAATGTTTACTTTTCGGCCACCTGCGCAGTCCGTAGTTGTCGCAGGGTACTACGGGCTAATAAGAGCATTTCTGGATACCTATGCCTATCTAGAACACACGCCGCTTCCCTACTTTTTATATTTTCTTTTCTTTTTTCTGCTATCTGCCTGCAGAGCAGAAAGCCATTTTTAGCGAAAACTAAGAATGGCCTTATTCGTAGACCATCATTTAATTGCAAATAACTCGCAAACTACTGCACGTATTGTGTTGCTTTTCCATTCAACGTATTCAGGCGCTAAGGCTGGTCCAGACCAGTGTAATTTTGTGCTACTTTAAGCGGTATCGTAACTGTAGACAGGATATTTTGTATCTGCGAATAACACAGATTAAATTTTGCGCCGATGAGCAATATCAGCGTAATAAAAGTAGGGCGATATTTTTTGTTAATTGGTATCTTTCTACTGAAGCGCGCAGCTTTATTTTCTACCTTAACAACTATCTTCTGTTTATATCTGCATTTATCGGAATTGTTTTCAACTTTTCGTATGCCTTACAATCCCTTCATTTATTTCTTCCATGTGCGCACAATTGGGGCAACTGAGTGGCCAATTAATGTACGATCAATTTAAAGTGAACTTGTGGCAAATTGGATTCTGTTCCAAGGAGAAAAGGCAAACTACACCTCCGCGAAGTTTTCACAATAAAAGACAAGGAGCTCAATTTCGCCCGCAGGAACCAGAAAAATGTCAAGTTGGGCGCCTGCGACCCAGTAGCTGTATATCAAACAATGCCAACGCATTTGTAATTGCTAGCGATGAACAAATACTTATATTTTTCCAACTTCCATGCAAGAGTATCGGATTTATGTAAGCATTAAGCTGAACCCTTTAGGGTGCAGCCTCTAGCAAGTCTAGAAATATACCTATTTATCTATTTATTTATTTATCAGTGGCTGGTGTAACCATATACCTAAGAGGTTTGGTCGCTGGTAGTTACCTTCAAGGCTCATGAGTAAATCAACAAGCGAGCGAAGATTAGACAGACATTCGATGAAAATGAAGGTTGGAGAGTAAATTAAAGTATAGTGAAGTAAAGTAAAGTGAAGAGTAAAGTAAAGCTCCTTCCAAGTTACAGATTAGCACGGAGATGCATGGAGCCATCAACGACTAACTGCTGCTAAGAAGAGTTGTCGAGAGTAAGGCAAACGGCAGATAACGACGCTGGGAGGGAGGACAGTAGCCAACGATTACATGCGGATTTAATTAATTAATAAAAAATGGTATATCCTCAGTAAAACGAGGCAAACCTGTAAAGGCTTGATCAAATACGCATACAAGCATAGTTTCTTTGGAATATTAAAGCAATTCGTTTTTTCATGAAAGTTATGAAAGAAAAGATGTAGTCCATATGAGTAAGTATTTTGTCAGGTAATAGTCAGACCATGGGACATTATGGCGCTGTGGCGCGCAAAAATCCGTCAAATCACAAGTTGGGGTTAATTTCGCCAGTTAGTGATCCGTGAGCACAGGAGCCTAGTGGATTCTACTATGGCACAGAACAGGTCAACAAACTAGCTGAGCTTTGATGCAAACGGGCCAAGGAGCTAAACGTTATACAGAAGGAGTGACTCCTAGCGAGCTCCGGATATCCGCCGAGTTGTATGAAGCCTATGGCGACCAACGCGTGCTGAACAAAGAAAATGGCGCTAGAATAGAGAGTAACAGTGGGCGGGTACAGCTATTCGATTAAGACTTGGTCACTATTGGATATCTAGGTTTTCAGTGAATAAGTCACCAACAAGCTGAGTTTTGTTGCAAAAGGTCCAAGAGAATGAAATATAGAAATATGTGGCGGCTCCAAGAAAACTACAGAGATGAATGCAGCCAACCACTACTAACTGCTGCCAAGAAGAGTTGCCGGGGGTAGGGTGAACGACAGATAATAGCGGTAGGAGAGAGAGCAGCTGCCCGCAATGGCGTTGGGATTAAGCCTTCAATTACTAGTGGACACCTACGGCGTAACAGCATAGGTCACCAAACCAGCTGAGTTGTGATTCAAACAGCCAATGACAATAAATGTTGTATGGAAGGAGTGACTTCTTGTTGATCCATTTTAATCTTTCCTCTGCCTGTTCCTCTCATTTTTTCTCTGTGGTGGTGAAATACTTAGAGAGCTGGGATTAAGCTGGGGATCCGGCTCCGTCTGAGGTGCGACGAAATAACCAACACAGACTTACCTGGACCATGGCATCACTTCAAAACCAACCATCTGCACCCAACGCCTCAATCACCGATGTCCAGTGAGAAGAGCTAGACACGAATTCTTCACACTCCTAAAAATCTGCATTAGCAGAGAAGGTGAGATCCCATACACAGAAAAGTCTAATTACCTGCAACACCATTCTTCCTACTCGACTGACCTCTACGTCCATGTTGGTCTCTGACTATGTCATTTGTTTAACCAAAGGAGGTATCAAACGGAAACGAACAACTAAAGGAACAAATGGTACATAATAAGCTTTGCTAATTGTACATGAACGTTCGTAGCAAACAACGACAGTGTTCCAGGAAGTGGGGTGTTTGTCTGGCAAGCGTGCTCGTTGTATAAAGCCACAAACGGCCGGTTATCAACACAATGACGTGGCGTACGTGACTCGCCACTTAATACAGTCACTACCCACTGTCAAACTCTGGAATATCGACTAGTCATTTCCAATATTTTACTGACATGCACAACAAAGCTACTATTAGTCTTCAAGCACTATCCCCACTCCATTTACTGTGCTTCTCAATTTCCTCTGAACCTACATGAAACAATTTTATTGGCACCCCCCTGATGACATTGCCCAGCATGAGCGCTGCGACTGTTTCTGAACATTGTACAAAGTTTGGCTAGAGCAAATTACCTGCGTTGTAACCTATCTGTAGCGCAACATAATTGATTGTAACTTTTGATCACTTCTGAGTTGGTGTGTTGTGACGAAGTCGAGAATAAAATATGTATTTGTTTAGTTACTAATAGCTCCTTTTGGGTTCAGAAGCACTTTTGCTGGATTCAACTCATTCGCACGCTTAAGGTAATGACTGCCTGCTTGTTGGAGCATTCAATGCGCCTAGCATTATGTGGGATCTGCTTTAACCTGGTCTTCCTTCTTACTGTTTTGATGCTTTTTCCTTCAGACACTACTCTATTGTAACTTGTTTCAGCACGTACTTTTACGCACTCGTTTGTTCTCGTCTCATATGCCGGATATTCTTGGTCTAGCGCTCATCCCGACGCCGTCAGTTATCACAGATCTGGTTGTCCTGCAAATTGTTGGTACAAGTGCACACTGTGTTATTTCTTTTCAGTGGTCGCGTAGAGTTTCCAATTATGATCAAGGTGACTTTCGGCGTGGTTTCTGGTGCGCCGATCCGCAGCGTCTGCAGTAGGCTGCTTCTAACATGAACTGTACCATTCTACATATTTTGAGCGTTGACAATGCGTCCAATCACTTTTAGTCTAAATGGCGTCGCTAAGCAACTGGGTTGTTCCCAGTGCTAAAAAAGGGTCCTCCTTGGATCAACAAAATGTTGAAATCTCTCATAAATAAATGATAAATAAATAAATAGTATATTCTCGAATTTCCGAGACACACCTGACCACGCATAATCAACGTTTACAAGCAAATAATGTTTCGCAACAAACACGTTGCTATGTATGTAATCGGCAGTAAGCCGAAAGTTGTCCAAGCTTTGGAAATTGTAAAATTAATCATGAGGCATAAATTCGTCAAATCATGACGACAAGTTGGGTTCTAGTGGGCGTAGTGTAAACAGGCTGGGCATTCCGTTTGTAGAGAAAACTTGTCAGGAAAATATTACATTAGGATTCTGGTCGGCTTGCCAGTATGTAGTAGTGGGCAGTGACTTTATTCAGTGTCGAGTCACATCCGCCACGTCGCAGTGTTGTTAAGCGGACACTTGTGGCTTTTTATAGGGAGAACGCTTGCCAGGCGAAAACCCACCACCTCCTGAAACACTGTCAGAAATCCGTTTGTACACTTATGTAAAAATGGCAGAGCAGCTCGTCGACTGATTTAACCCTCGGAAATCATGGTACTGATTCATGTGTCCACAATCGACGGCGGACTACTTGGAATACAAATGGCTTGGGAAACGTTGCCTCTTGAAGAAGCGGGAGAATCGCCAACATGTTCCCATATCTGTAAAGGGGCACCAAAAGTGGTACTGACAATCTATCTCAACATTCCAGTAAACATACTGTCTTACTTCCTGAGTATGCTGCAAAAGCGAACCTCAGCTCAACAGTATTTATCGTTTATTTATCTAAAACCATTTGCTGCCGTCGCACTTTCGTGCTCATTTTGCTGGATTATCCTGAAATCGGTACGGAAACTGTTGCTCATTTCGTTCGACAGTTACATGCAAACACCTCGACCGGTCCTGATGGCCTGCATCCTCAGTTTCGCAAGACCGTTGATAAGAAACTAGCAGACCCAGCTTGTTATGAGTTTCGTGGCTCCATTGAATCCGGACGCCTTAAGTTAGCCTGGAAGCTACACATTCTGAAGCAGGTAAATAAAGTAGAGAATCGCCAAGACTCAGCAAATTATTGTCCTGTTTGCTTAACGTCTGTAGTGTGTTAATTTATGTAACGGATCCTCAAGAGAACGCTCAACCTTCACTTGACGACAGGAGTGTGATTTCCACTCCTCAGCATGGATTCTGTAAGTCAAGCTTATGTACCACCGATTTGCTTGTTTCCAGAACGAAATGGGCTAGCTCACTGCGTGCGGGCAAAGGTAAGGTCGTCATCTACTTTGATTTCATCAAGGCTTTTAACAAAGCTGTGGCGCTTGTTCAAGCTTAAAGAAATTGATGCCTTCGGGGGTTCTCCCATGGACCGCTGCATTTTTACAGATTGCATTAAATAAATAAATAATAGTTTATTCTCGAATTTGTCGAGACACACCAAGCAAGACATGAGCAATATATACATGCAATATTGCTTCGTCACAAACACGTTGCTATGAGTGTAGTCGGCAGTATGCCGAAGATGGTACAGGCTGCGGAAATTGTTTGAGTAGTCATGAGGGATAGAGTCTTCAATGAATGACGAAACGTTGAATTCTAGCGTGCGTAGTGTAAACAGTCAGGGCACTAAATGTGTAATGAAGACGATACATAGAGCCATGGTGTAACTTATTATTGAAAGGTTCAGGGCAATATTGAATAATGATTCTGGTCGACTAGCCAATAGGTTGTACTGGGCAGTGGCGAGTCACATCCGCCACGTCGTAGTGTTGTTATACGGACATTTGTGGCTTTTTATAGGGAATACGCTTGCCAGGCGAAAACCGCTCACGTCCTGGAAAACTGTCAGAAAATTGTCGGTGCACTAACATACAAATGGCAGACCAGGTTGTCGACTGATTTCACACTCAGATATCCGCAGTCAAATGAACTTCAGTTTCCTCTGTTATTTGATCAGGTATCCTGGGCCGCCAATGAGTACAATTTACCTAACAAAACCTCTTCCACATATCTCTTGACTGGAGGACTTTCGACTACGGAAGGCAAATTCTCCTGCCAATACAAAGCTTGAACAATCGGTCATTCTAAGCTCTTCAGTCCGCTTTGACTGCTCAAATGGCCGTGGTTTCCCCTATCTCTAAACAATTTCACTACGTACCCCGGGGGATCTGCGATTCTTTCTTCGGAACCTATGCTGTCCTCCGCCCAGTATACTTAAGAATGGTGGTGAAGATATCCCTATGCTTCTTTTGAAAATCTTTACGTTATCAATGCGAAAAGGTCAATGTCCGGCCGCATGGAAACATTCTATCATTGTGCCAGGGCATAAGAGCGGAAGCCTACAGGAAGTTGGTAACTATCGCCCTATTAACCACACTTCTATTATCTCCCGCGTGATGGAGAACTTGACTAAAAAAGCCCTCATGACTCATCCGTACGCAGGCAAACAAATAAATGAAGCTCAGCGCGGGTTTCTAAGTGCTCGGTCTTGTGCAACCTGTCAGCTGGACTTCCTCAATTTAGTCACCGAGGTCATTGACCCTAATCAAGCAGTTGTAATACTTTACCTTGATATGCAAAAGCCGTTTGACAGGGTACCAAACACTCGCATGATGCATAAGCTAAAGGCTTATGGGGTAGACGGTCTTCTATTAGACTGGCTGGGTTCCTATTTAATAGGACGTACGCAGTCCGTTAAGGTTGAACAAACTATATCCACCCCGACCGCCGTCCCCAGTGGCGTGGTACAGGGGAGGGTTCTTGGTCCTACCTTATTTTTGATTTATATCAATGACCTCTGCAATATTTTGCAACACGGTCGCTCCTTTATCTTTGCTGACGATGTGAAAGTTGTCTACGACTTTTCCCGTGGCAATGAATTTTCCGCACTTAATAAGTATCCGTGAGGATCTTAAAGCACTTGAACAGGGTGCGAACACTGGCAAATGACCTTCTCCGCTCAAAAATCTAACGTCATGACCCACAGATTCTCTATACCTGCTGGACCCCTAACAATAAACGGCATCACTATCAAACAGAATATCATAACAACAGATCTGGGCTTGCGCTATTCTATGAGCCTCAACTTTGCAGAGCAAGTGCATTAGCAAGTCGCAAGGGTAAGAGGATTATCGTTCCACATGCGCCGTTGCATAGAAACCGCCGATCCAAGGCTAGAACTGTATAAGAGTCACGTCAGGCCACATCTAGAATATTACTCTTTTATATGCAGCAATCTACGTAAGTTCTGCTTGAGAAAGCTCAGCGACGCTCTACGGAGATGTTGACTCCACCGCAGCAAGCGCTGAATTACCGACAAAGGTGTGAACACCTTAAAATTCAGCCCCTATAGCAAAGGCGCATTATTCTTAACATGTGCTTCTTACATAAGCTAATTCATAGAAAGTTGCACAGTAATATCACTTGTCTTAAACTAAGGAGCGCGTCTGAATCGAGACTCCGAAACAGGGGCCATTCCAGTACTCCGCAAAAGGCAAAGAAGAGATTGCGGTCTCGTTTTTTCTTAGTTGTCTACGTGAACATATGGAACCGGTTGCCTCCCAGAATAAAAGAAATCCCAAACTTGCAGGTCTTCAGGAAGGAGATACAAAAATTCCTATGTTTTGGCAATCTACAAAGCATCTTCCATATCTGCGATTCGCAAGACCACTTTTGGAAACTGGCCCTGATGTAGCTTGATAACGCCCACGATGTAGTGCAAGACATCTAAGCACCTTCAGCTCAAAACTCATCCACATTCATTGTCGTTACCGTTCTAGCACCTAAGAGACTTTAACGGTATCCGTCGCACCCATTTTCCAGGGTTTAAGAATAGCAAACAGAATACAAGATGATCTTATTCTTCACCGACCTCTTGCTTCAATCCTTATTTCTTATCTACATCTTAATTCCTTCTCTTCCGAATTACATATATCACTTTCCAACTTCTTGACCACTGGATCGGTGGAAAAATATTAGGCTTATGACATTTACGGTACTCCTAGTAAAGGCAAGCTACCAGACCTAAGCCTTGCAAAGGATGTTGAAAGCGTTTTCTGCTGCGGATGCACCTAAGCGTAGCATTAGAATTGTCCAAAATCGTCTAAATGCCGGCTTTAAATGAACCTTTATGTGTCTTCCTAGATGTCGGTTGCCAGCGGGCCCTAATTGAAGCTTTTTCATTAAGTCTGAGCACTAGTTTCTATACTCAGCAGTTTCCAAAAACTATCAGTATGTACACCGCAAAATAAAAAAATAAATCTTTCTTATTGTTGACAAAGAACGCACTTCAAAAGTTCTAGGCCCAAGAATCAGACATTTTGCTCGCCACTTATACTCTCTTGGCCCCATATACTTAGCTTTATCTGGTATACATGTGCCTTTCGCTATCGGCAACACTAGTAGACAGGCATTATGAAAACCAGATCCTCTTCTTTAACTGCTTTTGCTCGTAAAACACTCGCATTTCCAGATTTCAATTCACTGGCACGAAAGCTAAGCAACGACACAGAGGCCCCTGTCACACTCGCTGGCTGGAGCACCAAAAACTTTCCATCACCACTTTGCTTATCTTGGCCGTCCGTGTGTCATTTATCTTTTAGCTGGCTCCAAAGCCTACCATGCGTTATGCGTAATGGCGGGTGAACGACCAGCTCCCACTGGTTTATTGTTACTATTCTACTCCTGATTTACCTTATCGCTCTTTGCCTAGGGTGCTAGAACAACCATGGCCAGGAAAATCACAAAAGAAATAGTCGGTGTGACATTAAGTACCAGTTACCATTGCCATCTGGATGAACACCGCCGGCACTATCTTCGGAACTTAAAAATGGAGAGAAATAAATCGAAATTCATCAAAGAGCTGCACAATAGTGTGCATCTACACATGAGGCATAACAATAACTCAAGTATGAGCAAGCTCAACCACCAGAAGTAGAGTTGTTAAAGCCCAAACAATGTAGAACAAAACGGATTTCACGCCCAAATGCAATTAGCCAAATTTTACTAAATTTTCCCATGCTTATTTCTTTATTATTGGTAACAGGCTCCTATAGCTCACTGATGTTAGGGGCAGAGCCTCATGAATATAGAAAATTGGCTCTAAGGTATAAATCTTGTTATGTTTAGCTAAGTAATGTGTGTATTTTGTAGGCCGAAATCTGTCAACGGATCTGAAAGATCCCCTGGGTTGCCCAGGTAGACCTGGCTCATGCGGCCTTGTTGTAAGCTTTAGAAAAGCTTAGAATATGAAAAAATGCTAAACTCTATTTTACCGGTTGTTTATGTGGCTCAGTATCCGCTGAAAATGGTATGCTCTGGCCTTCTAACCGTGAGTTAATTACAAGCTCCCCTGAATTCTCATGTAGATATAATATTCCTTGCTGGATTTCTAGCGTGTTCGAGCAAGCTCATCCTTTATGTGCATATATTTTTCATGCTTGCATGCAATGTTTACTTTTCGGCCACCTGCGCAGTCCGTAGTTGTCGCAGGGTATTACGGGCTAATTAGAGCATTTCTGGATACCTATGCCTATCTAGAACACACGCCGCTTCCCTACTTTTTATATTTTCTTTTCTTTTTTCTGCTATCTGCCTGCAGAGCAGAAAGCCATTTTTAGCGAAAACTAAGAATGGCCTTATTCGTAGACCATCATTTAATTGCAAATAACTCGCAAACTACTGCACGTATTGTGTTGCTTTTCCATTCAACGTATTCAGGCGCTAAGGCTGGTCCAGACCAGTGTAATTTTGTGCTACTTTAAGCGGTATCGTAACTGTAGACAGGATATTTTTTATCTGCGAATAACACAGATTAAATTTTGCGCCGATGAGCAATATCAGCGTAATAAAAGTAGGGCGATATTTTTTGTTAATTGGTATCTTTCTACTGAAGCGCGCAGCTTTATTTTCTACCTTAACAACTATCTTCTGTTTATATCTGCATTTATCGGAATTGTTTTCAACTTTTCGTATGCCTTACAATCCCTTCATTTATTTCTTCCATGTGCGCACAATTGGGGCAACTGAGTGGCCAATTAATGTACGATCAATTTAAAGTGAACTTGTGGCAAATTGGATTCTGTTCCAAGGAGAAAAGGCAAACTACACCTCCGCGAAGTTTTCACAATAAAAGACAAGGAGCTCAATTTCGCCCGCAGGAACCAGAAAAATGTCAAGTTGGGCGCCTGCGACCCAGTAGCTGTATACTAAACAGTGCCAATGCATTTGTACTTGCTAGCGATGAACAAATACTTATATTTTTCCAACTTCCATGCAAGAGCATCGGATAAATGTAAGCATTGATCTTGTAGTGCAACAGAAAACATACTCTTTCAGTATCTTGTAACATTGGATTTTATGGTTGTTTTAACCTTCGGAACGTCCATTTGTTTAACTGACTGCACATCCGTTGTCACAAACCGTTTTGGTGAGTTCCTCGCTGCACGTTTCTCGCTCTCTCTGATTCGCTTCCTATTCTTGTAGCCTCACAATATACGTTGGGTTCAGTTGCCTCCGACTTCTATACTGTCGTATTTGACACGTCTTACGTGTCATTGCTTACCGACTAGTATCCTAGGTTCCGCCCAACAATCTGAACCCTTTAAGGTGTAGCCTCTAGCAGGTCTAGAAATACACCTATTGAATTATTTATTTATATTTCAACGTATATCCTTCGAGACTTCACGTGGTTCTGCAGATGATCAACACATCATATCCATAAAAATGTTTAGTTTCTGACCTACCGATCTGACACAAGAGAGGACCCAGGCACGCAATGGCCACTCGCATAACGCATCGGAAAAATGGGACGCAACTTGAATGCGAATAACGTAGCAAAAAAACCTTCAACCAGAAACATAGCCAGTTACAACTTGCCATTCAATGGATTGGCGGCGGTGTTTCAGGACGTGGTGGGTTTTCGCCTGGCAAGCGTTCTCTCTATAAAAAGTCACAAATGGTTGTTTAACAACACTGCAACGTGGCGAATGTGATTCGCCACCGAATAAAGTCACAGCCCATAACTTCACACTGGCAGCTCAATTAGAATCGTCATACGGGAGAGCTTCATTTATCTTCAATTTTCAATTATCTATCTTCAATTATCCCTTCAATTATCTTCCAATGGATCACTCAGGATTCTCTATCTATTATTATTCGAGGTATGACTGCGATATATGCAGAGCGATTATGTCCAAACAAATGGATCCCGATCCCACTACAACCAAATCTTTCTTTCGCATGTTCACCATTGCACAGTTGCAAGCGTGGACATATGAACAATTTTCTACTGACACTACAGTTCCCATAAAATGTCTGTACAGCTGTACATACCTGATCATGCTTCAATTGGCGTGCCTCGCATGGTCGAGAATAAAATATTTATCTATTTATTTATTTATAATGGCTGAGGCGAGTCGAGGATGGGGGCTTCAAGGAGAATCGTCTTTGTGTGTATTCAAGTGGGTGAAACCTCAGTTTCTTGCGTCTGGATTTTTCAGGAGTATGTATTCTTTTCAGGAGTGTGAAGTTCTCCAATCCAGCTATACTCACTGGACAACGGTCATGGTATTGAGTGGCGTTGTATCCGTTTGTTGTACAGCCGTGTGCTTCATAGGTCCTTAATGGTTGTTCTCTCCCGGACAAAAGTGGTTTCTCGGTCCAATCCCAGATCTCCAAGAAGTTCCGGACCTCGGAGAAAAGGGAAGGTGAGAGAGAAACAAGGCCGCAACGAACAGGCGTGGAAACAAGCATCGTTAAACTCCTATGTTATTACATTTAGAGTGGAGACAAATGATGTACAATTTGCAGCAATGATTGTGCTGAAGGTGTTTTTCGAATGTTTTTCGTAGGCAATGGCCCCATAAGTTGGTTGCTGCCATCGACATGGAATGCAGAGCGTTGCGCTCTTAAGCAGAAAAGCTGTATCAGTTTACTATGATGCGACTATTGCGTGGAAAGACAGAAAGCAGAGTTCAGAGATCAGCGGCGTTTGAATAAATAAATAAATAAATAAACCTTTATTCTCGACAAGGCGAGGCACGCCTTTACAGGCGTGATCATGCTTAGCTAACATAGTGTGATCAAAAATGTACAAAAACTGCCTGTTTGGCATAACAGGGTACCTAAAGGTATGAGTATATATCCGGATGTAATTTTGTATGAATGTAGCTTGTGTCTGAATACGCCGGAGCATTTTTGACTGTTTGTTATCCTCAGGAATGTGGGCATATGCGATTGATGTCTGCGAGTTGGATAGCACATTCAGGATATCCAGCGTGTATGGGCGTATTTATGTATGTAATTTTGTATGAATGTAGCATGTGCCTTTGAATATGCCGGAGCATTTTTGACTGTTTGTTATCCTCAGGCATGTGATCATAAGCAATTGGTGTCTGTGGGTTGGATAGCACTTTCCGGAAATCCAGGGGCCAGTGACTATTTTGTGACGAGTCACATCCGCCACGTCGCCGTGTTGTTAAACAGACATTTGTGGCTTTTAATAGGGAGAACGCTTGCCAGGCGAAAACCCACTACGTCCTGGAACACTGCCGCCGAACTATTTGCTGGAACGGGTAAAACCCGAACCACCCAGCTGGCACCACGAGGAGGTTGTTCGGCTAGCCAGGATAGACGGCTAGTGGCCAGCCTACATAAATAAATAAATAAATAAATATTTTATTCTCGACTTTGCGAGGCACGCTCATGGAGGCATGATCAGATATGTACAACGGTACAAACATTATAATGCAATTGTAACAGTAACGCAGAAAATTGTTCATATTTCCATGATTGGAACTGTACAATGTTGAAAATGCGAAACAATAAGTTGGCTGTCATGAGATACGGGACCTCAGCTAATAAGAGATTTAGAAACCTGAATGATCCACTGAAAGGTAATGGAAGAGCCCGCACACAAGGAAGGAAAATGGCAACGTCTGATAGGATGTAAAACGACAACAGTATATACAGATGTAGAAGTCCCAGTGTAACGATCCTATGTAGAATTGTGATGCTAGTTGACCTGCCAGTGTAAAGTTATGGGCTGTGACTTTATTCGGTGGCGAGTCACATACGCCACGTTGCAGTGTTGTTAAACGGACATTTGTGGCTATTTGTAGGGAGAACGCTTGCCTGGCGAAAACCCACCACGTCCTGGAACACTGCTGCCAAACTATTTGCTGAAGGGGGGTAAACCCGAATCACCCAGCTGGCACCACGAGGAGGTTGTTGTTTGTACAACGGTACAAACATTTTAATGCAATTGTAACAGTAACGCAGAAAATTGTCCATATTTCCATGATTGGAACTGTACAATGTTAAAAATGCGAAACAATAAGTTGGCTGTCATGAGATACGGGACCTCAGCTAATAAGAGATTGAGAATCCTGAATGATCCAATGAAAGGTAATGGAAGAGCCCGCACACAAGGAAGGAAAAGGGCAACGTATGGTAGGATGTAAAACGACAACAGTATATACAGCTGTAGAAGTCCCAGTGTAACGATCCTATGTAGAATTGTGACGCTAGTTGACCTGCCAGTGTAAAGTTATGGGCTGTGACTTTATTCGGTGGCGAGTCACATACGCCACGTTGCAGTGTTGTTAAACGGACATTTGCGGCTATTTGTAGGGAGAACGCTTGCCTGGCGAAAACCCACCACGTCCTGGAACACTGCCACCAATCCATTGAATGGCAAATTGTAACTGGCTAGGTTTCTTGTTAAAAGTCTGTTTGCTCGGTTATTCGCAGTCAGGTTGCGTCCCATTTTTTCCGCTGGTTGATGCAATAACTGGTTGCCTATTGCGTTCCTGGGTCCTATCCGTTGGTAGGTTGTGTACTAAACATTATTATTGAATATAATGTGTTGATCCTTCGCAGAACCACATGAAGTCATCTCTGATTATGTATATTTGCCGGGGAGCGAAGAATTCGTGTCCAGCTACCCTCACTGGATATCGGTGGTTAAGTGCAAATAGTTAGAGTGGAAGTGGGGCCATGGTCCAGGTAAGTCCTTGTTGGTTATTTCGTCCCATCCCAGACGGAGGCAGTTCCTCAGTTCAATCCCGAAGCTCTCCGATGTTCACGACCTCAGAGAAAAGGGAGAGAGGAACAAGCCGAGAGAAGACCGAAAAGGAACAGTCGATGTACCTAGCGTTTGATCAAAATCCTACATTAAGACATTTATTTGAGACAACTAGTGTACAAGGTGTAACAGATATTACGCTAAAGATGCTTTTACTTATGCGGAAGACATGGCCTGATGGGTAGAATACTTTCATGTGCATAGGGATGAAGAGCAGGATTCCGGTAAGATATTCATGAGGTGTAAGCTGACAATGTTTGAATGCTACCTGAGACTAGAAAGTGGGTGTGTAGTCATGATTGGTTGTTATCGGAAACACAAGGACAGTGACGATGTGGCCGTATTTATATATGCTCACGGGATAAGGATTACCTAAGACACCATAACTACAATGTACATAGGTATATGAATATAGGAAGCTGAGCATATTAGAAGCTGGCTAAGATTAAATGGATATCAAAGGAAGACTAAGTGTTGAAGGTAAGACAATTAGAAGATATCGATACTGGACCGGGTATCAGTGGACATGGGTGCCTGTTGGGTTAATCATTCGAGGTGCCAATGAATAACAACCGTGTCAAAGGATCGGACAGCAAACCAGCTGAGCTGTGAAAAAACTATACCAGGAGAATAAACAATCTACAGAAGGACTGACGCCTAGCAAGCTAAGGAGTATTCTCAAAGTTGAATAGAGCATACAGCAAACAGCTGCCGCAGAGCAGAGATAGTGGCTAAACGAATGGAGGTATCATTGGCTGATTCAACCATATCGTTAAGACTTTTGACCACATGTCAAGTAAACGCGAGTAAGACAGACGACGGATAACGGCGCGCTAGGAGAGATGAATGGCCAGCAATAAAGTTCGAAATTAGGCTTCAGCTACCTGCGGGTCTTACGGTGGCACAGAATAGGTCAACAAACAGCTGAGCTGTGACGCAAACAATCAAAGAGATGAACATGGTAAGAACGGAGCGAGCTCCGGGTATCCGCAAAGTTAAGTGGAACCTATGGCGACTAGCTGCTGCTAAGCAGAGATAGTGGCTGAAGAAAAGTATGTATCAGAGGCTGGTGTAGCCATATGATTAAGAACTTTGACCACTACTGGATGACTACAGTTTTAGTGAATAAAGCAACAGACGAGCGCTGAATAAAGAGACAGACTTCAAAAGAAAATGAACGCTGGAGTGTCAAGAAGTTGCTCCTTCCAGGCTACATGAGACCAACAACGACTAGCTACTGCCAAAGAAAATTGCACAAGAGTAAGACGAAAAACGGATAACTGCGCGCTAGGAGAGAGATGAATGGCCAGCCACAGAATTCGGAGTAAGGCATCAGTTACTAGTGGATCCTACGGTGGCACAGAATAGGTCAACAAACAACTGAGCTGTGACGCAAACTATCAAAGAGAATGAACATTGTAAGAAATGAGCAGCTCCTAGAGAGCTCCGGGTGTCAGCAAAGTTGAATTGAGGCTACGGCGACTAGCTGCTGCTAAGCAGAGATAGTGGCTCTAGAAAAGGAAGTATCAGTGGCTGGTGAAGCCATATGATAGTTATAGTTTCAATGAATAGGTCAACAGACGAGTGCTGAATAAAGAGACAGACGTCGGAGGAAAATGAAAGCTGGAGCGTCAGGTAGTTGCTCTTTGTAGGTTTCATGGGGCCAACATTGTCTACCTACTGCCAAGAAGAATAACGCGACTAAGAAGAACGGCGCGCTAGCAGTGAGATAAGTGGCCAGCCATAGAATTCGGATTAAGGCCTCAAGTACTAGTGTATCCTACGGTGGCACAGAATAGGTTAATAAACAGTTGAGCTGTGGCGCAAACATTCCAAGAGAATGAACACTGTAAGAAATGAGCAGCTCCTAGAGAGCTCGGGGTATAAGCAAAGTTTAATTGAGGCTATAACGACTAGCTGCTATAGGCAGAGATAGTGACTCTAGAAAAGTATGTATCGGTGGCTGGTGGAGCCATATGATTAAGAAGTTTGACCACTACTGGATACCTACAGTTTCAATAAATAGGTCAACAGACGAGCGCGGAATAAGGAGACAAACGTCAGGGGAAAATGAAGGCTGGAGTGTCAAGTAGTTGCTCTTTGCAGGTTACATGGGGCCAATAATGACTAGCAACTGACAAGAAGAGTGACGCCACTAAGCAGAACGGCGCGCTAGGATTGAGATAAGTGGCTAGCCTTAGAATTCCGATTGAGGCTTCAGGTACTAGTGGATCCTAGGGTGGCACAGAATAAGTCAACAAACAGCTGAGCTGTGACGCGAACCTTCCAAGAGAATGAACATTATAAGAAATGAGCAGCTCCTAGGGAGCTCAGGGTATCCGCAAAGTTGGATGGAGGCTATGGCGACTAGCTGCTGCTAAGCAGAGATAGTGGCTCTAGAAAAGGATGTGACAGTGGCTGGTGAAGCCATATGATAAGGAAGTTTGACAACTACTGGATACCTACAGTTTCAATGAATAGGTCAAAAGACGAGCGCGGAATAAGGAGACAAACGTCAGGGGAAAATGAAGGCTGGAGTGTCAAGTAGTTGCTCTTTGCAGGTTACATGGGGCCAACAATGACTAGCTATTGCCAAGAAGAGTGACGCTACTAAGAAGAACGGCGCGCTAGCAGTGAGATAAGTGGCCAGTCATAGAATTCGGATTAAGGCTTCAGGTACTAGTGGATCCTACGGTGGCACAGAATAGGTCAACAAACAGCTGAGCTGTGACGCAAACAATCAAAGAGAATGAACATCGAAATAGATTCATAGGCCAATTGGTGGTAAGTCAGCGGATAGATAGGACTCAAGCGCTGAGTAAAAATTATCGGGTGATCAAGACAGAAAAAGGACACGAGGGTACTAAAAGTATAGTGTTATGGCCTATTGCGATAGGAAAAGCCTATGAGAGCTAACATCCTACAAGGGTAAGTGTTGAAACCTTTGCTGCAAGAACGGAACCAGATTACTAGGTGAGAGAGGATTGAACGATAGAAGTGAAGTATTATAAATCAGTTAAAGGAAAGTGAACGTGCAGAAAAATGTATATGTAGCGTCGCGCAGAGAAACAGCTCATACTATGGTGCTAAGAAAATGATGAGAAATGAACACCTAGAAATGTGCAGCTAACGGGCGTCTGTGTGCTGACGAAGTGAGAGGTTATGCTTGCAAGAGAGAAGAGAGCAAAGAAACGCTTCATGAAGAAAGCACAACGAACGGATAAACCCAGGCATACGTTAAGGTTCTTAAATAGATTATAGCTAAAATAGGCGAAGTCGCAGCGATGCGCAAATAATATGCTTATGCTGTGGTGCTAACGGAATAAAACTAGGGAAGGCTGAGTCAGGAGAAGCCAGTTACAATGCTGAACTACTATTAATTATGTGTCCTAAACGAGTGACAGCTGTGCAGCTAACAAGGAGCAGCTGTGCACTGATGGGATGAACTAAAGTAGGTCGCCAGACGAGAGCTAAGAAGGTCGAATAAAGAAAGGACAATGGACAAGAAGAATGCAAGCATACAGTGCTTTGATTAAGGGAGTCATGTCATATAATGCTGAACCATGGCGGTGTATAAGTTCACGATTCATGCTATGGTGCTGGGATACTACTACTTTGTAAAGAGTCAGGGAAAGCTAGTCCAATAGCTGATCGCTCACAGGTGAAAAATTCGAAGAAATTACAACAATTAAGCGATATGAGAACGTCTAGAATAGAGAGGCTAAGGAGCGGTCAAAGAAACATACTAGCCTTCGTTCTAATGAGTAGCTACGTCCCGTAATGACTTGTTCTTGGACCTGAGTTGTTCAAATGATTTATTAACGACTTTTCTTTAACTCCCTGGAATAAACGTTTGAGCTTTGCTGATGAGTTATAGTTATAGACAGAATTGTCCAGCGCGGAGAATGCTGACCAACTCCAGAATACACTCGGTCGGCTGAACGGTTGGTCAATTAAATAGCAGTTAGCTATAAATTGCTGTAACTGTTCTGTACCGCTCATTGGCGCTACTAAACAAGGTGGCGTTTACCATCCTGGCGGTTATTGGCTAAATACCGTGAATCAGGATAGTTACCTGGAAATTATTACGTCCTCTGATTTAAAAACGGCCCAATTTACTTTGCGAATTGCTGCCGTGGCCCACATACTACTGTGCTCCATCCAAAGAGCTACTGCACTATTGGCTCCGGTGCTTTCCCTACGTGTTTTCCTGCTATGTGCGTTCAATCCTCCAATATGCAATAGGTGCCTTTTAGCCGCTTAACATGTTGAACATTGCTTGATTGAGAAAGTTTAGCGGCGCTGTACTAAGTGCATTTTTGAGCTACGACAACTGCCATAGCACATTCGTCTACGGGAATTGAAATTGTTCTCTCTTAATTATCGTCGCCGAGGCCACCCACACCAGCGCATCCTGCGAGTTGATATTGGAAACGAGCTCCAAGGTTGCTTTCAGATTAACACAGCTTGTGCGACTCGGAGCCACTGCTGGAAACCATTTAAACCTAGAAGCCTCAGGTTTCGCCCGGATATTACCACATCGTCCCGTGTTTCCAACGACTGGAATTCCTTGCCTGCTTTCGTCTACAACGCTCATACTGTGGAATGGTTTAAGAACTCGTTTGATGTATGCTCGTTACATGTCCTGGGACTTTATTGTTTCTGGTGTAACTGTAACAAACTAACTTGTTGATTGATGTTACACAAAAACCTGCTATGATTAGGAGGTGATGGGTCTGCCAAAGATTTTTGCTTCGGCTTTCTACTTTCCAATGAGTCAATGAGGAGACGCAGGTTAAAAGTCGAACTAATAGAGACATTAAAGCTGTCAATTGCTAGCTGGCCTTAATGAATGCAACGTCAATAAGCCTGAGCAATAGCTACGTTACTCCGCCGTTTCCAACTACTATCGGTGTACATACAGCAAAATAATATATATATATATCTTCCTGTCAATAAAGAGAGCACTTTAAAGGATACCGACCAAAGTACCAGATATTTTGCTCTTCACATCCTCGCTTGGCACCATGTGCTAAGCTTTATCTGGTATACATGTGCCTAGCATTATGAGCACCGCTAGTAGACAAGCGACATAAACCCCAGATCCTCTCCTTTAATCGCTTTTGCTAGTAAAACATTCGCACTTACAGGTTCCATTTCACTGGCATGAAAGCTAACCAAAGTACCAGCGGCCCTGTAACACTGGCTGGCAGGGCAGCGAGAAAATTTTGACTACCAATTTGCCTTATCTCGGCTGCCCATGCGTTATTTACCGTTAGGCTGGCTCCAAAGCTTACCATGCGTTATGCGTAATGGTGGGTGAACAACCGACTCCCACATTTTTGTTTTGGTTACCATCCTACGCTTGCTTTACATTAGCACACCGCTTTGCGTGTTAGAGCAGTTGTTGCCAGGAAACCACTAAGGAAATAGCTAGTGCGGCAGTATAGTATTGGTCACCATTGCCACCTGGTACTTGCTTCGGAACTTAAAATGGGAGAGAAATAGCCCAAAATTAATCAAAGGGCTGCACGATAGTGTGCAACAACACATAAGGCATACTAATCCCTCATGATCGAGCAAGCTCAACCCCCAGAAGTAAAGTTGGTAATGCCCCACCAACGCAGACCTAAATAAATTGCATGCTCCAAAACATTTTACTAAATTTTGCTAAATAGTCTGATATTCACTTATTTATTAATAGTGACAGGCTCCGCTAGCTCACTGGTGTAGGAGATATAGCCTCTTAAATATAGAAAATTGGCTCTAAGAGATAAAACTTTGAGGCTGATCTAAGAAAGGTTTGCATTTTACATGCCATAACGTATCACATGATCCAAATTTTTTCTGCATTATTCAAGTAGATCTAGCTAATGCAGCCTTGATACAAAATTCAGAAACACTTGTAGACTTTAAAAAATATTAGACCCTGGCTGGCTAGCCGAACAACCTCCTCGTGGTGCCAGCTGGGTGATTCGGGTTTTACCCTTTCCAGCAAATAGTTCGGTGGCAGTGTTCCAGGACGCGGTGGGTTTTCGCTTGGCAAGCGTTCTCCCTATAAAAGGCCACAAATGTCTGCTTAACAACACTGTGACGTGGTGGAGGTGACTCGCCACAAACTAAAGTCACTGGCCCGTGGATGTCCGGAAAGTGCTATCCAACCCACATCCATCAATCGTTTATACTCACATTCCTGAGGATAACAACCAGTCAAAAAGCTGTGACATATTCAAAGACACAAGCTACATTCATGCACAAGTACATACATATATACACCCATACATGCTGGATATCCGGAAAGTGCTATCTAACCCGCAGACATCAATCGCTTTTGCTCACATTCCTAAGGATAACAAACAGTCAAAATGCTGCGGCATATTCAAAGACACAAACTGCATTCATACAAAATTACATACGTATATACACCCGTACACTTACATACACTGTTATGCCAAACATGTACTTTTTGTACATTTTTGATCACACTATGTTGGCTAAACATGATCATGCCTGTAAAGGTGTGCCTCGCCTTGTCGAGAATAAAAATTTATTTATTTATTTATTTATTTATTTATATTCCTAGATGTTTGTGTGGCTCAATATTCACTGAAAGATAAAATGAAACCTTCTGATCTCGGGTTATTTATAAGTTGTCCTGAAGTCCCTTGCAGACATAATATTCGTTACTGGATTTCTAGTGTTTTGCGAACATTATCGCTTAATTTTCCATATTTTCTATTTAGGCCTGAAAAGTGTGCGTTTCGGCCACCTACATCATGCCTAGTTGTTTCAGCGTATTACGCGCTACATAGAGCATTTCTAGCTAGCTACGCCAAATAAAAATATATACCACCGCTACTTTTTGCATTTTCGTTTCTTTTTACGGATTTCTACTCGCAAAGCAGGAAGCCATTTTTAGCGGAAAATATAATGGTGTCATGCGTAGACCACCATTCAATTGCGAAGAACTCATGAATTATTGCATAGATGTTAGTGTTTTACAATACTTTACTCAATATTCTAGCCTCAGAAAGGATTTTCTTTTTGCTAAAATTTACAGCTTGAAATTTGGTTTCAGAAATCAAATTCAGCGCAGAAATATTTTGCTATAGCTTTCGCTAATTTGTATATTTCTAGTGAGGCTCACTGCCTGAGTATGCCCCATAAGAAACCCGTTTAATTTTTATCCGTTTCTCGGAATTATTTTTAACCTTCTCGTATTCCTTATAATTCCGCCCCTCTTAGTGCCTTCCATGTGCGCACCAGTAATTGTGACGACTGAGTGGTCCGAAATTATTCAAAAGAATTTTAAGTGAAGTTGTGGTGAATGGGATCCTGTTTCTAAAGCACAAATACGGCTCTGCGTATCCCACAGAACAAAGAAACCCAAGTAACTCACTATCCCCAGAAGAATTTCAAGGTGGGCACCTACGACGCTATAAGTTGTACACCAAA
The DNA here is from genome assembly GCA_944474145.2 of Dicrocoelium dendriticum. Lineage (NCBI taxonomy): Eukaryota > Metazoa > Platyhelminthes > Trematoda > Plagiorchiida > Dicrocoeliidae > Dicrocoelium > Dicrocoelium dendriticum. The sequence goes on along the minus strand of OX104069.1, from coordinate 97,880,640 downwards.
CAATGCCAACGCTGTCGTAATTGCCAACAAAGTACATATGCTCAAATATTTCCTACTGCCATGCAAGAGCATAGTATGCCTGTAAACATTGATCAGATCTCTTAAGGGCGCCACCACTAGTCAAGCAAGAGATACGCCTATTTATTTATTTATTTATTTATTTTTGAACGGTCTCAGCTTACTCGAGCCAAATGATTTCCTTGATCTAACTAGGCCTGACCACTTGCAGGGCCATAGACTAAATTTGAAACAGCAGGGCTCTAAGCTCGATATAAGCGCTAACATCTCAGCAACTCGCGTAGTGTCTAGTTGAACTTAACTTCCTTCTGCATTACTGGAATATAAGACGGTGGAGGCTTATAAGCGGGGCCTGAAAGATTTGTGGTTGACACCAGTCCCCGAATCCTGGGAAGTACTTATAACAGCCTCTAACCACATGCAAACAGCCTACGCAAGTACAGGGGAATGTAATGGATAAATACATAAATAAATAAATATTTTATTCTCGACTATGCGAGGCACGCCAATTTAGGCATGATCAGGTATGTCATCATCATCATCATCAACAGCAGTACATCAGCCATTTTAACTGATGCCTCGCTGCCATACAACCATGAGGACCTATGAAATAAAGAATAAGAGGGAGAGAAATGGGACTTACCTGAAAACCTTAATGCCCTAAGCAAGCATTCAGGGTCAAGGCGCCTACACCTTGTGTTAACAACATACCGTCACAAACAGCTGGCTGTCGTGCAAAGATAAGGCGGCATCGACGAGACAGCTTACTTGTGGCTTTCACTACCACGCGTCATAATCAGCCATTACCCCGCAGATAACTCAGCGCCAAACACACTTTAAACAGACAATCCGATTAGGAGACGGCAGCAGACGCGCCACTGGTGTCGGTTGCGAGCCATGTCCTGTAAATTCTCAAGCCAAGCACAAGGTGAGTCACGTGGACTCCAACCCGGAAGGCGAGACGGACCAACGGCACTCAGTTTGGTCGTCAGTGACTTCATTTCCCGCTGCCTAGTCAACTTCTGTCCACCTCGAGCCTTGCGCCATCCGACACCTGGTAGACTGAACAATGCCCTCCTAGGTAAGCGGTGACCAGGCATGCGTAGCATGTGCCCGAGCCAACGTAACTTATGCAGTGCTATCTGTTGTTCTAGGGAGCTAGCATGATCATCACCCCCTAGTACTGGCCTACGCGCATCATCGTTGCGGACACGCTGCTGCCATCCGACACCAGCAATGCTTCGCAAACAACGATGATCAAAGACTTGAAGGTGCCTCAGATCTTCAGACCGAAGGGGCCAAGTTTCACTACCATAGAGCAGAACGGCCCTCACTGTGGCCTTGTATACACGGCCTTTCAGACGGAGGGAAACTCCCTTCTGTCGCCAAAGATGACGCAGGTTCAAGAAGGCAGCTCTGGCCTTTGCAATGCGTGAGCTAACGTCAGTTTCTATGTGCCCATCATTGCTGATGCAGCTGCCAAGATAAGTGAATTGATCAACCACCTCGAGTTCCTCGTTAGCAAGCGTCAAGGGGTCATCAAGTGGCTGGTGATCATGCAGCAACACGTTGCACTTTGAAGGTGCGAAGTGCATGCCAAATAATGGGACCACTCTGGATAGGCTATTCAGGGTTGATTGTGCCGCCTCGACATTGTCGAAAAGCAAGACGATATCGCCCGCCTAATCTAGATCAACTAACCGTTCACCAGGCAGCACTTCAACGCCTACATCGTGAGATTCCGCAAGGGAACACTCCATGATAGAATCCACGACGAAATTGAACAAAAATGGGGAAATCGGGCAACCCTGTCGAACTCCACTTGTGGTCGGTAAGCTATCCGATAGGCCACTGTATACCCTGACGCGGCCTGTAGTGTTCGAGTACAGAGCACGAAGGATGTTCACATATTTCGTGGGAACACCTTTCCGCGCAAGTATTTCGAACAGAATCGATCGATCGACTGAATCGAATGCACTCTTGAAATCGAGGAACACCGCTATTGTCGGTCTGCGGTATGTGTGGCGCTGCTCTAGCACCTGCCGCAAAGTAAATATATGGTCTATACAGCCACGTCCTGGACGAAAACCGGCCTGCTCTTCTCTAATCCGAGATTCCCGTTCTGCAGTGAGGCGACGAACGATAATCGAGGCCAGTAATTTTGTCACAACTGGCGTTAGGCTAATACCCCTGTGGTTCGCACAATCTGTGCGACTGCCCTTCTTGTATATTGCCACTATAATCGATTCGCTCCAATTAGCCGGCACACTCTCTTCGTTTCAGATACGTTCGAATAGGGAGGTCAGTGCTTTGCAGAGGACCTCACCACCATCCTTAAATAGTGCAGGTGGTAGGGAATCCGGGCCAGCGGCACGAAAACGCTTAAGGTCTGTGATCGCGTTTCGGACTTCGGCCTCCGACGGAGGCTCTAAACTAACCGTCCATGGCTCGTCCTGCATCACCTGAGTAGGAAGAGGTCCGGGAGCAGGGGGCCAGCTGAACTGATGTTCAAATTGCTCAGCCCAACGAGCCATACGGCGCTGCTTATTGTGTATCAGCGCACCCACGCTGTCCCTGATTGCCTCACTGACACCTGGTTTTCCGGGACCAGTGGTGCGGATTAGCTGGAAGAGCTTCCGGTAATTGCCTACTGCTCCTGCCTCCTCCATTTTTTGAGCCCGACTGGTCCACCATGCTTCCTTGTCAGCACGTAGGCTCCGCTTTAGTTCACGCCTAATAGCCCGTCTGGTCACATTGTGTTCAGAACCAGCCGGGAGGTGCCTTCTAGCTTCCAAAAGGTTCACGGACCTCTCGGATATCCAGTGACTGGTGCGATGACGACTGATAGTGCCACAAGCAGATGCGCCTGCGTCGTGCATAGTGGCCGAGATCTTATTCCACTGAAGTTCAGTATCATTAAGACAAGACAGCGAGAGTTCGCTATGCAGTGCTTCTTGATAGGCTTGCCTGACAGAGGGCTGCGACAATTTCTCCGTTGCCAATCGAGGGAGACGCTGTGTGCGCCTTCCGGTAAAGTTCATGGAGAAACGACAGCGCACCAAGGCATGGTCAGAGTTGACACAGGTACTCCAGTACGAGCGGCAATCCAGAATGGAACCGCGCCACCTGTAACTTATGGCTATGTGGTCAATTTGGGTCCACCGCTGGCCAGCTACAGGTGGACGCTAAGTGGCTCTTCGGCGCCCACTGTGTCTAAAAGCAGTGCTAGTAAGAAACAACGGGTGCTCCGCACATAGTTGCAGCAGACGCTCGCCGTTGTCAGTCCGTTCGGAGTTAAGTCCATATTTACCACCCAGCTGAGCTTCTGAAGAGCTCAGACGCCCTACTTGTGCGTTCATATCCCCTGCAAGTACTGTAATATCTGAACTAGTAGCACTGCGTAGCAGCGTGTTCAGTTCGTGATAGAAAGGGTCCTTGACTGCATTAGAACTGCAGTCCGTGGGAGCATAAGCAGAAATCACAAACAAACAGCGTTTTGTACTACTTTGTAAATCAACCTTAGCTGATGTCGTCAAACGGGTGGCACATAAACGACTGTTCACCGGAATCTAATCAACCAACGATAACTCAGCCCTGGAGCTAAGAATGATACCTACACCAGCTTGACCCGTGAGTGCCGCATCGGCGTCTCCGGATGCGTGCAACCAATAACGAGAGGATAAGCCGGGTGCAGTCAATTCAATAACCCCGTTAGGGTCATTTATCCTAGTTTCGGACACACAACACACATCAACACCCAGTGTGTCCAAGGTGCGTGCGAATGCAGCCTGTTGACCCGTTTTCTTAGAGTGCGGACGTTGAAGGTCGCCATGGAAACGGGACAGCGCTGTCTTATAAGGGACGTTTGCCGATAGGCGTCCGAAAGTTGCTGTGAGATGGTGGCTGCAGATGGTTCTACTCCAGTAGCACTTCGGTTGCTGTCAAATAAGCTGGGAATTATAGAAGGAAGGTTAGTAATGGGGGCCGGGATGGGAGTAAGAGAAAAATGTGGAAAAGAAAGAAAGGAGGCGCCAGCATTAGCATGCTTTCGCTTATCCGCCCTGATGTATGCAGCAGATAAGGCGACCCTTGCTAATCTGCGCGACGGCCGATGCAGGATGAAGTTTATGTTTGAAGAAAATGTCATGGTTGTATGTGGGCTGGGATACTGCCAGGGCGCCCAGACCTAGACAGGAGAACGATTAGGGTCCTCATCCAAAGCCTTTGGCTCAAAAGCCTGTCCGCAAAGCAGCGGGGTGGCAGTGATTTAGTTTTACAGAAATGGACGCCATCCCATTTCAAACCCCCAACCTGGAGGACCAAGAGACTGAGTTTGTCTGACCTCTCACCATTGACCAACCTGGTAGGAGTAGCTCTCAAGATGCTCGGAGGCATCACCCAGTATAGCTTAATGGGTCAATGAGGTACGCAAACCGTCGCACCACGTTAAGGTCCAGTATCGTTGCGACGGATGATCAGCTATGTACAGCTGTACAGACATTTTATGGGAACTGTAGTGACAGTAGAAAGTTGCTCATATGTCCATGCTTGGAACTGCGCAGTGTTGAACATGCAAAAGAATGATTTGGTTGTAGTGGGATCGGGATCCATTTGTTTGGACATAATCGCTCTGCCATATATCGCAGCCATACCTCGACTAATAATAGATAGATAATCCTGAGTGGTCCATTGGAAGATAATTGAAGAGCAAGCTATCCAGTATGATGATACTAATTGAGCTGCCAGTGTGAAGTTATGGGCTGTGACTTTATTCGGTGGCGAATCACATTCGCCACGTTGCAGTGTTGTTAAACAACCATTTGTGACTTTTTATAGAGAGAACGCTTGCCAGGCGAAAACCCACCACGTCCTGAAACACTGCCGCCAATCCATTGAATGGCAAGCTGTAACTGGCTATGTTTCTTGTTGAAGGTCTTTTTGTTCCGTTATTCGCAGTCAAGTTGCGTCCCATTTTTCTGATGCGTTATGCGTGCCTGGGTCCTCTCCTGTGCTGTTTTGCTATTATTTCTTTTCTTCTGGTATTAATCCAAGGCTCTATTATCAAGTCGAATTGCTGGGAGCCCTTTTTACTTACTGGCGCACGAAACAGGACGCTGCTTAAGCGAAATTTTGTTCGTCCCGGGATCTTGTTCTGTGCGTAAGCACGGAGCCAAGTGGACGGCCCAGACGATCAAGTGCCTATGTAGTAGCTAACAACTCCGACTTGTAGGTTTGCTTCCTAAAGTGTCCGGCCCAACACCCCAAGAGTTTTGTCAAGCTGTGAATCGACTATCCACGCTCCTCACGTGTGGCCTCACTAGCACAAAGTCAGCTGCTGCCAGTTTCCCGTATCAAATGGAATAACTTACGACGGTTTGCAAGGATAGCGGACGTCTCCGTTTTCGCTACACGACGAGACCACAAGACTTTGCAGTCCCGCTTTAGGCTAGCACGCAGTTTTGCCCTGATACTTTGGCGTCCATCTCAACAATACTACGTTCTGAGCTACCTCCAAATCCGTACCGTCCAAATACTCTCATCCTAACCTCAGGCGGTACCACAGGGGCCTGTTCTTGATCCGGATCTCTTCCTATATTTCATTGCTGACGGCAAAACGCAAGTGACGTCTTCGTTGCTGCTATATGCATATGACGCAAAGCTGCGGCGCGCTATCAACGCTCTGGAGAACGCCCAAGCATTTCTGATGGGCCTCGACCGCCTGCACAATGTGTCCCTGAAAAACAACCTTCCACTTACTCCATCAAACGGTCGCTTCCTCTCTGCCTCACATTTTACCTCTACTTACTTTTTGGGGGGCGCCTATTCTATATGTCTTGCCAAATGGATTACACCTTCGTATCCTTACAGAAGAATCTTTCCGGATCCGCTCTCTGCCGGAAAGCAGTCTCTGCTGCTAACCTCATGGTGCGGTTGCTGTAAGGTGCCTTTAGACAAACTGACCCTAACACTTTCCGCCTTTCTCTCAAAGCATGTATTTGACCCAACGGTTTTCGTGATTTAGACATAAAGCCCCCATTTTCTGATGCACCAATATATGTTAGAAGCCTCACAACGTTGAGTTACAAAATCGGTACCTATATTATCCACAACGGCTTCACGGCCTGGGCCTATTTTCGCTAAAATGCTAACGTCTCCGACGCGACTTGATTATTGTATTTACGATCTTATCCAACCTTATCCAACCCTGCAGCCACCTACTTACACTGCACCAATAGTGCTCCCACCTACGTGGCAACCCACTGAGACTCTTACATCAGCACAGGTCGCTGAGCTGCCGGCGACTCCTCTTCGCATTGCAAAGCTTCGGACCGTGGGATGCTCTGTCTGCCGACCTAGTCCCGGCACCTACTGTTGCTGATTATAAGACCTGCCTGGATTCTCAGCTTGCCGAGGTATACCGCGACCTTTGCCGAGACAACCGACATCCAAGCCATTTCATATTCCGTACTAGTCCAGTCAACTTCCAGATGCCACCCACCCGATGCAGCAACTTGATTCTCGACCCTCCTCACTTTCGTTCTACGCACTGGCGAACATTTTATTTATTTTTATTATTCTACTTTCCATATTTGATTTGGAAAGCGTGCTGGGATGTCACGCTTTATCTGGCGTGTACTCTGCTTAAATGTCAAATAAGTCTGATAAAGATAAGGCCAAATTTATCATCAACAGTGTAAACTATAGCTAGAGATAGAGAGCAGCTCAGCTGTGCCACAATGTTTAAAGGAAAAAGGAAATTTAAAAACATGCGGCCGCCGCATGCCAGTTGTGCTGCCAGTAACGGATAGACATCGTTGCTGAAAGCTACAAGCCGTCTACTAGACAACAACAAGTTGTTATGTAACATTATATTACGCCAAGAAATGAGACAGTGTTTGGAGTGGCAGGCTAAGAAAGATGGCGTAAGTCAAAAGAACACACAAGCGGAACGCCATTGTGGCCGGCTCCTAGTCATGTCAGCAACTGTATTTAGCAAAACCTGTTCATCTTCTTCCGAACCCTAAGCAGGCAGCCGAGACGTTGCAATCGAGACTATCGTTGAAGTGTGTGCTTCATGCCTCTCGACCAATTCCTCGCTTGACCAGCACTTCTCTTCTTCTATCCAAACCCTCGGCACACAAAAACGCACGTCGCGGGTGCCGGTGTGTTTGCATGCCTAAGACGTGCCTAGGCCATCGGAGCTTGGTGCTTGTAGCACCGGTGCTGCGCGGTTCATTAACTTTCCGGCGCCTTAAACGAGCGGTCGAACACACGCGCTGCTTATTCGGTGTTCCCACTAGATGTGAGCCAAATTGTGAAGGCACCGGTGGTCGAACGAAACAAGCCTCCTTATGTCGAATTGGCTACGTCCTTAGGTTTCACAACCGTGCGGTAGGGTAAAACGTACAGCTGTTGCGTGCACGCTACCTTTCAGATCGAGAGAGAGGGCTGACACGCGAGTCCAACCCACTATAATGTTGCTTGTCCTTACATCAGACCAGACCTTAACGAACTTTTATCTCATGTTATATGTAAAGCTCGAGATTTTATTTCAGTTAAATACTGTGCGCTAACACTCGTTTGATTTTCTACATCCGTCTTTCCTCTTTTCCGTCCAGTGAGCAAATAGCCACCACTGAACTCCCTGCCGATGTCATCGATACATATAGCCCTTCCATCCAACCTAGAGTTACCTTTCACCTTAGTTTTCTAACGTCCGCACATTAGGTCAGGTCGGCAGGCAGGCAGGCAGCGCTGACTCTAACTCTTCAGCCTCCTGTTCTTGATGTGTGCTGGGTCTCCGAAACTCGCACAGAAGATAACGGCGTCGTGACGATTCTTCGACTCCATATTTCTGAATCTGGCGACAAGTACTACACACTTCACGTCTCTGGCGTTACTGTGTCGATGCGTCAAGGATGTTGCGGTGTTGGCATTTCCCTCAGCAAACATGCTAATGGTATTCTGCTCGACTGGAGACCGGTGAACAGCAGCGTGCGTTCGATGCGACTTCGAACCACCGTTGCAGTTAATAAGCAGTGTCCGAACACTAGGTGCCATTTCATCGCCTCAGTTTATACCCTACGGAATACAGTTCAGAGGATATCCAAGAATATTTCTGTCAACAGCACACATCTCCTCGGATGGCGAAAAATACCGACATGGTAATCGTTGCTGGTGAGATGAACGCCCAAATTTGGTCGTCTTTCAGACTATGAACAACACCTGAGATGCTGCTTCGAAGACGATGCGCGTCCAACGGACAATAGTGATCGATTGCTGCAACTGTGCACCAACCACAACCATTACTCTAGCAACACTGGTTTCCGGAACACACATCCACATCTGGCGCTCACTGAATTCCTGAACGACCTGGATCCAACTTGACCTTATTGCCATTAGCTACATTTGGCGCACATAAGCCCAGGAGTGCCTGCCGATTTGGAGCACCCGGCTGGGCTCCAACCATGTTCTCGTGCGTGCACGACTGGCGCTCACTTGCCGGCTTCAGAGAAGGGGTTATCTTCTGAGCCCTTTGCCGGAAACGAGGCTGCATCGCAATGAGGAGAGACGTTAACGTGATATGACAAATACAAAAATATTTTATTCTCGACAAAGCAAGGCACACCTTTTGGACATGATCAGCAAATATGCAATATTGTACATGGTAGTAGTTTAGAAGCACCGAGAGCGGGAGTAGTACATATGGAGTCAGTAGTGTGGGCCCATACGGCCCAAAGGTTGTACGAATTCTATGTCCACAGAATGCGAGATGTAGAGATAAAAATTCAGATCACAAATGTGGAGTATGTTGCTGAGTAACTAGTCCGATGAGGTTGTGTACACACTGCGGGTCAAGAGAGTGAAGCATGAGGAAAGGCCTGTAGGCATGTTTAAGAATAATGGCATGTAACTGCTCGAATATGTAGGCGTGTTCGTACGGGAGCAGATTTATGCACAGAAGTTGTAAATGTGGTACGGGTCAACTTGCCAAAGTGAGATTGGAACGGTGACTTTATTGACTGGCGAGTCAAATCCGCCACGTCGCGGTGTTGTTAAACAGACATTTGTGGCTTTTGTAGGGAAAACGCTTGCCAGACGAAGACCCACCACATCCTGGTATACTGCCGACTAGTGATATGACATTGACAAGACTGCATAGGACCCATCACCCACGCGGACATTTGCAGTCAAGTTTCACACATTTGTTACCCACCTGAACTGAACTGGTTGGGTGGTCTCTTTCGGAGGCGACTGCAAGTGGTTGGAGCTGTCAAAGTCGGATGACTCAGGTGACATGTATTGATTTGAATTGTTTTATGGGTTCCATTAGCTTGTCAGGATTGCGAAGTGCATGTGATTTCTTTGTTCTGTGTTGATGGCGTGTCCAGGTGAGCTTCGTAGGTAGGACCTCGGGTGTACCGCGCCGGTAATGTTATCCTTTAGAACAAGGGAGAAAAGAAAACCAGATCGAGCGAACTGCAAAGGAAATAGAATAGGACTATGTTAGATGTATAAATAGAAAATTTGTGGTAACGGTGTGCTGGTTACAAGCAGTGGAATGACCGAATATGTTATACATCATATCCGCAGTTTTACGTGCAAACGCGAGGCCCGATATTTGCTGAATGTGAGAGAAAAATGCTGTCCAAAGTGACCTAACATACGCAAAAGTCGGCCTGTGTAGAACCCGGGAGTATCAGGCGTTGTTAACCGGTAAATAAGTTAAAGGAGTCAGAAGAGCACAGTACGTTGTTTGATATGCGCTTAAGATATAGGTTGAGTGATCGGTTGACAGTGGTAGAGCTTACCATTCTAACATGTATGATAGTCAGTGGAATTGCTACGCCGGGTTGGAGACCCATGAAAATAACGCTGAAATGTGTTCGGTAATCGGACGCTAGGGAAACAGCTGAGTAAAGGAGTGAGACGGAGTGTCAGAGTTATGACGAGAGTGAGATTTATATACCAGAGCTGTAGCAAGGATACAGTTGAAAAGCCAGCTCTGAAGGATCTAAAATAGCGGAAAAAGACAGGGACTTCTACAGTACGGCAAACAAGTCAGCTATACGGCAGGAAAGGATGATATTGGGAGTCGGGTTAATTATGAGGAAGAACCTTCCCGCTGATAGGCATTCAACATTAAAAAGCAGAAGCGAGAAGGGCTTGAAGACTACGGCTGTAGCGAGAAAATGGTTGTGGAGCCAGCGCAGAAAGGGGCCAGTAGTAGCAGTATTGTGAGTAGCCCCAAAAAATGCTATGTGCCACTCTAAGGTGGACATCCACCGTGGAACGTTAAAGTCAGATAGAATGCTGGTTATTGAGTTGCTGGTAGCCTGATTAATTAGTAAACAGGAGCGGCACGATTTATTAGGCTCGATTTAAATTGATAGGTGTAAAGTGTTGAAAACAAGAGAGAGAACAGACAGAAATACTTGCAACAGCTGTAGAGAGAAGTGTTGCTATAAGGACAGAAGCAGATGCCTGACGCGAAAGAGACGTTGATGTGAGCGAAATAACTTGATAGTGGAACCGAGGGGCAAAACTCAATCAGAGCCCGGAACTTTCAATTTCGATATGAGGGAACAAGCATACAGATATTGAACCAGACGGAGACAAGTAATATGAGGCAGCCAATTTGACCAATGATTACCTTAGTCAATGGCAACCGATGCGCAAAACCAGCGAAGCATTGGTTTGAGACCTATGGGCATTTGTATCCTCAGCGATCCGGCTGGACCAAAGGGTTTAAGAATGAGAAGCACAATAGCGAAGGGAAAAGAGAAAAGACGTTAATGTGAACTAAAAAGCTTGATAGTGGAGCCCAGTGGCAAGACTCAATCAGAGGCTGGAAACTTCGGTTTCGGACTAAGCATGCAGATAATGAATCAGACGGAAGTACGTCTGAGGTTTTTATTTAACCCAATGTGCATCTTGGTCAATAACAGCCGATGCGTGAAAAAAAGAGGCATTTTCCTGAGACCTATGGGCAGTTGGTGTCTCAAATGCTGGACTGGTCCGAAAGGTTTAAGATGAGAGCCACAGTAGCAACGGGAATCTAGCGAAGATTGGGATGTTGCGCTGGGGCTAGCGGTAACAAGACCACTATTGAAGAGTTTCGATATGGACCAAAAGAGAAGCCAAATGGGAGAGCGAGACGTTAATATGAGCTGAAAAGCTTGATATTGAAGCCGAGAGGCAAAACTCAATCAGAGGCCGGAAATTTCAAGTTCAGTGGGCGAAAGCAAGCATACGAATAAGTAAACAGATGGAGACAATTATCTCGAGGCTTTTGCTTTTATTATTGAGCACCATGGTTAATGGCAGTCGATGCGCAAAAGAAAGAGGCATTGGATTTGGACTTATGGTCATTTGGAGCTTCAGAAACCGGACTGGTCCAAAAGGTTTAAGAATAGGAGGCACAATGGCGAAAGGAATCTAGCAAAGATTGAGATGTTGCGCTGGGGCTAGCGGTAGCGAGACCACTATTGAAGAGTTGCGATATGGACCAGAAGCGAAGCCAAACGAGCGAGGAGGACTTTAATGTGAGCTAAAAAGCTTTATAGCGGAGCCGGGAAACAAAATTCAATTAGAGGCCGGAAATTCCGGTTTCGGACTAAGCATACAGACAATGAATCAGACGAACGTAAATAAAAAAATAAATAATAAATATTTTATTCTCGACTATGCGAGGCACGCCAATTGAGGCACGATCAGGTATGTACAGCTGTACAGACATTTTATGAGAACTGTAGTGACAGTAGAAAATTGTTCATATGTCAATGCTTTCAACTGTGCAATGGTGGACATGCGAAAGAACGATTTGGTTGTAGTGGGATCGGGATCCATTTGTTTGGACATAATCGCTCTGCCATATATCGCAGCCATACCTCGACAAATAATAAATAAATAAATAAATATTTTATTCTCGACTATGCGAGACACGCTCATGGAGGCATGATCAGATAAATAAATAAATAAATAAATTGTGTATTCTCGACTAAGCGAGGCACGCCTGCGCAGGCATGATCATGTTAAGAGCACAAAATGTGATCAGTTAATGTAGAATGGAACAATGGGATTGTTGCATATGTTTATATATGAATGTATGTAAATTTGCATGAAGGCGCGTTTAGCTTTGTTTATGGGATTGGTAAATGTCTCCTGTCATTTTGCTTGAATGTGTTTGAAGGTGTCGCCAGTACTTGATATCTGTGGACTGGAAGAGATTGAGATAAGAGATAGAAGAGATTGAGATAAGCAATGGGTGACTTTAGTTAGTGGCGAGTCACAACCGCCGCGTCACAGTGTTGTTAAACGGACATATGTGGCTTTTTATAGGGAGAACGCTTGCCAGGCGAAAACCCACCACGTCCTGGAACACTGCTGCCAAACTATTTGCTGAAGGGGGGTAAACCCGAATCACCCAGCTGGCACCACGAGGAGGTTGTTGTTTGTACAACGGTACAAACATTTTAATGCAATTGTAACAGTAACGCAGAAAATTGTCCATATTTCCATGATTGGAACTGTACAATGTTAAAAATGCGAAACAATAAGTTGGCTGTCATGAGATACGGGACCTCAGCTAATAAGAGATTGAGAATCCTGAATGATCCAATGAAAGGTAATGGAAGAGCCCGCACACAAGGAAGGAAAAGGGCAACGTATGGTAGGATGTAAAACGACAACAGTATATACAGCTGTACAAGTCCCAGTGTAACGATCCTACGTAGAATTGTGACGCTGGTTGACCTGCCAGTGTAAAGTTATGGGCTGTGAGTTTATTCGGTGGCGAGTCACATACGCCACGTTGCAGTGTTGTTAAACAACCATTTGTGGCTATTTGTAGGGAGAACGCTTGCCAGGCGAAAACTCACCACGTCCTGAAACACTGCCACCAATCCATTGAATGGCAAGTTGTAACTGGCTATGTTTCTTGTTGAACGTTTTTTGCTCCGTTATTCGCATTCAAGCTGCGTCCCATTTTTCTGCTGACTGATGCGTTATGCGAGTGGCCATTGCGTGCTTGGGTGCTCTCCTGTGCCAGATCGATAGGTCAGTAACTAAGCATTCTTGCTGGGTATGAGGTGTTGATCAGCTGCAGAACCACGTGAAGTCTTGAAGAATATACGTTGAAATATGGTGAAGTCTTGGAGGACAGGATAGGCTCCGAAGAAAGAATCGCAGATCCCCGGGGTACGTATTGAAATTGATTAGAAATATGGAAAACCACGGCCATTTGAGCGGTCCAAGCGGATTGGAGAGCTTAGAATTACCGATTGTTAAAGCTTTGTATTGGCAGGAGAATGTGCCTTCCGTAGTCGAAAGTCCTCCAGTCAAATGTGGAAAAGGTATTGTTAGGTAAATTGAACTCAGTTGTTCATGCCGCGGAAGAATTGTATCAGTGCAATATACTGATTGATTTGTCCTGTTAGTAAGTTGTAAAATGTTGATAATTTTCCGCTCATGTCCAGGTAAAGGAACTGTGTGCCTTGTATTGTTGTCGAAACGGAGGACAATTCCTTGGGTGCGTGTCGCCAAACCTATGACAGACTCGGGAGAAAAAGGAAACTAGGATTTTAGGTAAACCAATAAGTATCTTATTCAATAAAAGCCAATGCGCAAAAGAAAAAGGCATTGGCTTGAGACATATAGGCATTTGGAGCCTAAGAGACCGAACTGGTTCAAAGGGTTTAAGTATGTGAGGCTTTGTAGCAAAGGGAATCTAGTGAAGGCTGGGTTGCACTGGGGCTAGCGGTAACAAGGCCACTATTGAAGAGTAGCGATATGGACCAAAAGAGAAGCAACGTGAGTGAGGGAGACGTTAATTTGAGCTATAATGCTTGATATTGGATCCGAGAGGCAAACCACACTTAGAGGTCGGAATTTTCAGTTTAGGACTAAGCATACAGACAATGAATCAGACGGAGACAAGTCTGAGGCTTTTGCTTCAACCAATGAGCATCTTATTAAATAACAGCCGATACGCAAAAAGTAAAGAGGGTTTGGCTTGAAACCTATGAGCATTTGGAGCCACAGCGACCGGACTGGTCCGAAAGGTTTGAGTATGAGAGGCACAGTAGCGAAAGGAAACTAGCAAAGTTTGGGATTTTGCGCCGGGGCTAGCAGTTTTGTGCCTCCTTGATGCAGGTAATTATGATGGATGGTAATGCTTGCAACTTTACAACCACTGATACCAGATTGCTCAATAGTTTGATGCCAGACGAACTAAGTCTCCTGGCCCTCCAGGTTGAGGGTTGGTGTGAGAATAACTCCTTACTTAACAAAACGGACTATCTGTAGTCTAATACTAATACCACGCTGACTTGCCCTCAGGCTTTTGAAACACTTTTTGGTTGGGAACCCCAATCGTTGCCTGTCTAGGCCTTCAAAAGCTGTCAGTATCCCGCCCGCGCAATACAACTCCATGAACTTACCTTCACGCGCTATCATGAATCTCTGGCCGTCGCGGAGGATAATTGATAGTACACTGCCCGCTGCATCGAGTAGGATGGATAGGGGTTTAGATGCTGCTTCTTAAGCCTTCCCGTCCTTTTGTAGCAACGCGGTACTAATAGAATGTACACCTTGCCAGTATCCATGTACTTGACCAAGTTGGGCTACAGGCTTGAAGTTGGACAACCGTACTACGTCAGCCCAGGACGCTAAATGCAATCGCTGCTATGGTTTCGCCGGTGTTCAATGCGGTGATGGATAGCGGTTGCTCGAGGATCACTGTGTTACGGGTAGTTAGGATTGGTCTACTCCTAGCACTTCTTGTTTTCTTTCTCGCTTTTTTTCACACATCGTCCCGTGCCAACTACAATTTTCCCCAGTATGCAAAGCGCCCATGCTTTCCCCCCGACTTGCTTTAATAGTCACTAGACTTCTAATTTCAACTTACATGCAATCCCAAGACGCCGCTCCAATCCAGTAGCCAAATATTGTTGCCAGCTATAGATTCCCCGGTTGCCTGTGTAAAATTTTAACTTAAATTATTTATTTGTACACCTAGGCGACCGGTGCGGTTTGTTGAACGGATTGCTTAGTTCTAATGCTTGACTTTCCCATCGCCGGTTTTGCTTAGCGCTCAATCTGATTACAACGCGCGACTGCCCGGGAACGTGCTCGACAAAGATCGCTCTAAGGGGCTAATAAATATCAGCCCCTGGGTACATACGACGAGGGAGGAAGTGGGTTGGTAGGAACAAGGTTTGGCATGTAACTATAGTAAGGAAATTACGTTGCCCGTTTTTCCCGAGATTCCCACAGGTACATCCGCCAAAACAAGTAGGTTTATCCACTGGGACTGGCCGACCCATCCTCCAAACGCTTGGTCCTTTCTCCAGGAAATGAAAACCCCACACACTGGTCCGAATGGAGCTCATTCCGCCATCCCGGAGGCGCTACCTTCATGGGGTCTAAACAAATGGGTTTAGCTTGCCTCGTACTCAGAGAATAATTTACTCACCTGGAAGAATATATGTACATGGA
This sequence comes from Dicrocoelium dendriticum, assembly GCA_944474145.2. Taxonomy (NCBI): domain Eukaryota; kingdom Metazoa; phylum Platyhelminthes; class Trematoda; order Plagiorchiida; family Dicrocoeliidae; genus Dicrocoelium; species Dicrocoelium dendriticum. The sequence continues at coordinate 97,865,124 of OX104069.1, read as the reverse complement.
TCCCCGTTCCACAATCGAAGACAAACAACTCTGGCGTGATTACCTTCACTGCCTCAAACATTCCTATTCGCCAGTCACCTGGAGCTATTCTGATGTCATTTCACGGACAGCGTTGCGCACGTATACGTGGCTATTCCGATGGTCTTCTATGGAATTTTCACTAGGCTACGGAAACAGTTACACTTACTTACATTTGCAGGAATACCAAATCCAATTTGCGGAGAATGGCGTTTTTACCTATTAAGGACATATTCAGCCACAAGAAACAACTTCACTCACCGACCCCATGACAAGTCCAGGGAGGATAGCTGGACATGGTTTGCGAGCCGAGCAAGAATATAATAGAAGAGCCGGCCTCTATTAACAATGTGTTTACTCACCTGCATCATTATCATTCGACTCTTCGAATCTTGCATCATTGACCAGCTTCAACGACTGCTGCCGTAGCAGAACTGAGCCATTCGGCCAACCAACGAAGATTTTTGGCTGTCAACCGACTGCGAATAATAGAATGCAAAATCGGTCTATACGATGCATAACCGACATGCACTACTGTTCAACGAAAGCTACGGCAGTGTTCCAGGACGTGGTGGGTTCTCGCCTGGCAAGCGTTCTCCCTATAAAAAGCCACAAATGTCCGCTTAACAACACTGAAACGTGGCGGATGTGACTCGCCACAAAATAAAGTCACAGCTAAGCATTTCACACTGACGCAGTCCTCAGCCTTCTACATCGAATCTGTGCAACTAATTCTGCTATGAAGAATGCTTTGTTGGAGCACAGATCATCTCTATCTCGTAACGGTTATTGGTTGCAAAAAGCCTTGTTTAGGCTCCTGTGCTCACGGATCACTACCTGGCGAAATTACCCCCAACTTGTGTTTTGACGGATTTTTGCGCGCCACAGCGCCATAATGTCCCTGGGTCTGACTATTACCTGACAGTATGCTCACTCATACGGACAACATCTTTTCTTTTATAACTTTCATTAAAACGAAATGTTTTAACATTCCACAGAAGCTATGCTCATATGCATACTTGATCACGCCTTTACAGGTGTGTCTCGTTTTACCGAGAATATACTATTTATTTATTTATTTATTTATTTAATACCTTTGTACGATGTTAAAGGTTAAGGCGTGTTTGTGTTGAAATGAGCAGCTAAAGGTCGGAAGATGTGGTCACGAAATACCAACTGTTGGTAGCAATGACTGCAGCGCTAACTGAGTAAGTAAATTATGTTATTTGCTAAATGGTACATAAATAAATAAATAAATAGTATATTCTCGAATTTCCGAGGCACACCTGACCAGGCATGATCAACGTTTTCAAGCAATTTAGGTTTCGCAACAAACACGTTGCTATGTATGTAATCGGCAGTAAGCCGAAAATTGTCCAAGCTTTGGAAATTGTAAAATTAATCTTGCGGTATAAATTCGTCAAAACATGACGACAAGTTGGGTTCTAATGGGTGTAGTGTAAACAGGCTGTGCATTCAGTTTGTAGAGAAAACTTGTCAGGAAAATATTTCATTAGGATTCAGGTCGGTTTGCCAGTATGTAGTTGTAGGCAGTGACTTTATTCAGTGGCGAGTCACATCCGCCACGTCGCAGTGTTGTTAAGCGGACATTTGTGGCTTTTTATAGGGAAAACGCTTGCCAGGCGAAAACCCACCACGTCCTGAAACACTGTCAGAAATCCGTTTGTACACTAATGTAAAACTGGCAGAGCAGCTCGTCGACTGATTTAACCCTCGGTTAACCGCCGTCAATTGCCTTCTAATTTCCTCTGTTAGCTGAACAGGTTATTTTTGGTCGGGGCGGCCATAATGCCTGAGGCCTATGGAGGGTTAGACCTTCGTCATCTTCGTGTCCAGGTGAGCAAAACTTCCGTTTCTTGCTTCTAGAATTTACAGGATTATGTATACTTCCCAGGAGTATAAAGGCGTCATGTCCAGCTACCATTACTGGACGACGGTCGTGGTAGTGAGTGCATTTTTATCCACTTATGGTACAGCCGTGTTCTATGTAGGTCCTTGGGGGTTTCTATGTCCTGTCCTAGGCACAAGCTCTTTCACATGGTACGGAAGGGAACTTTGTTCATTAGGCGATGGGGAACCAACACTACGTTTTGAGGATTATAAAACTCCTTAAAACTTGTTGATGATTGCAATATGTGGTGATGTTGACGTTGCCGACATGAGAAAAGGTATGGTAAATGAAACTGCGGCTTCTGTTTGATGCCCACTTTGCGTGATAAAGAGAAAAAAGAATGCATACTTAGAGAAAGGTTAGAAGGCGGTCTACAGTGCAACCTATCATTAAGTTAATAAGTTTGACGTTGCAAAGGTTGGAGGGATAAATATTTCAACTTCTTATTCCATGCAGCTTTTGCAAAATGCGTCGAATAAGCGATTGTTTGCAAACGGAGGAACTTACCTTCAAACAGGTTTCAAATATTAGTTCCTTCTTAGGTTGAACACGACGTCGGAAGTGTATGCAGCCATTTCCGATTAAGGCTACATTGGCATACTACGCCTGCACGCATTGACAACGTGTATTGCTATCGGCAACCTCACACTTAACATCCACCACTGAACAAGTCGGTCACGATCACCTTTGTTCTTGTGTAGTGGCTTCGCAAGCGCATCTTAACATACCCCAAAACTGATAAGCCGCCTGTCCAAGGCTATCAAAGCGAGGGTCCAATGCGTGCTCCGACAAGTCCGGCATGCCAAACGAATCGTGCCACTGCGATTATGCATCAAACCCACGGTTAAAGACCGCAGTAGCCAGATCTAACAACGAAGTTCGCTCCGAAATGTAGCGCTTTAAATGCCTAGTTCAGTTCTCCACCCGGTTTGTTGAATAGCACCCAAACTAACAGGTTGCCGTCAGGCGGATCGCTGCAAAGGATGAGACAAGCGGCAAACAATTCCTTACCAAGTACCTGTGCGCCTAGGTATTTCGCGACTTTATGGCAGTCCAGCACCTGCCAAAAACGATGAGCTCCTAGGGTACACCAATGCATACTGCGCCACCAGTCCGTTGCAGTTTTAGCGGATAACCAGTTGCAGCGGATTTGCAGACATAACTATTGTACCTACAGTTTCTAAGCGTTTCATCTAGGTTACATATCAACTTACTGCCTGTCCGTGTATCCTCTTCGCCGACAGTGAAAGCATCTATAGTTTACAGATCTGTAACACACACCCTCTGGCAACTCTTTACTGCCACCCTTCCCATACGCCTTAGATGTCAGGACAGCTGATTTGAAAAAGCTCCATGCAGTTCACATTTGGAAACCCTTTAAGACGCTTTCATATTTTTCAAAAGTGCGGCACACGCATTGTAAGAAGACAGCACGGAAAGCAGTGGTATCATACACAGCAATGCCAACGACTGAATCCGCCAAGGCACTTTATGGTGCATTCAAACCATCAACATACTTATGTAAGACCATGTCAGGTTTGCATCCCATAGCCTTTTTGCCTACATTAACAGCTCTTATATCCTAATGCAGTCATCGTTTTCCTGCACCAAGGCACAGTAGCCTGCTGTCCGTTATGGTAACCTCTCACTCGTCTACTTATCACCGACCGTTGTGGAACACGGTCCCGCGAGTGCCCGGTGTGCTGTGCAACCGCCGTTCCCTAACTACAGTGTCAACGGTAGCAGGGAACCGTTAACTTTATCAATAACAGTTTCTGTGCAACCCAGCTGCCTTTACGAATCAATGTCCGGACTACCGCTATAGGCTACTGGCTAAATTGGTGACCCCGACTCCGGAAGTACCTCAGCGCCGTATATGTCGTACTTTTCCCTGGTGAGCTCGTTCCATATATTTGTCATATATTTTGGTTTATTTGTGCATACGGTAGCCCACCGTTTGCGATATTTTTAAATCGTGGAATCTACAGAACCTGAGTTAGTCTCTCCTTAGAGTCGTATCTCTCTGGGCCCCCAGTTAAAGACGTTTTTTCTCTTTTGCTTTTCACTGACCTTGAAGCTAAGTCTTAAAACCACAATAACACTTCCGACTACGCGAAACAAAGCAAGCTCATGTCCTTTCTCCCCAAGGTGGTATCAATGCAGGTGCGAGACGTTATCATTTCTCAGACCGAAAATTGTTATGAGGCTCTCAAGGAGGCCGCGATTAAACGTGTTATGCCCTCAGAGAAAGTTGGTCTGCATTAGCTTTTCAGTGACCCGCAGCTAGGCGACAAACTGTCCTCAACCCTGCTGCCAGAGATGCAGCAATGCCTTGTTTATTCGACCTTGGACGAGACTTTACTTCGCGAACTGTAGCCTTTAATTTGTGTGGTGTCTAGAGTATATTTTATCACTATCTTCCCTTATTCATTTTCGTTTCTAGGTTGAATTGACATAGGCAACTGTGTTTGAATGAACACTGAAAACAGAACCTGACGTATCACTCGCCTTTCAGGTCCAAGTAAGACAATGCGAGCAAGGCAGTCTGTGCAGACCTACTGACAAATAGGCCATACCAACTAAGCCACCACCTGATACTACAGACGCAGCCCCAACTTCTGACTGCAAGGTAATCCTTTCAGATAAAATGTTTGGCAAGGTTTGAGAACGCCGGCTCTCCTTACTCCTTTCTTTACTTTCGAAGTCCTTCTTTTCTGTGAGCTTTTCTTCCCTCTCTTCCGGCGTGACCTGCATAGAAGTTACTGAATATACTTACCTGTAGCGTAGTATCTGTAAACATGACCTATAGACATACATGGACAGCTCATGTCACCACCTCGGGCAGTCTGTCCCCTTAATATGCATCATCTATCCGTTTGAACAGCTTCGATCAAAGCATTTCCGCCTTCGGAACATCATCTCAAGAAAGCTTTAGCTACCTGTAAGTGCTTAACTTACTTGAGATGTCATGGCGTTAAATTTCGTCCACCTCGCCAGTAGATTATCCATTGTACAAGATCCTTCATACGCTTGACGTCAGTATCCGGTGGATACGTTACTCACCTCGCCAGTGTGCCCCGCCATCAACTCCAGGCATCTGGATGGTTATCTATTATGGAAGCTTTTTGATCTGCACCTTCCACTGGTTTTAACAATTGGGTTCAAATCACGGTCACTATCAGAACGCCACCTCATGAAAGCTTCAGCTACCGGCAAGTGTTCAACTTGCGATGTCATGGCGCTGTGTCCCATCCACCTAGCCAGTGGATCATTTACTTTACCGAGTCCTTCATACGCTTGGCGTCAGTATTCGATGGATAAGTTTCCCCTCCTCGCCAGTGTGGTCGGCCATCAAATCCAGGCCTATCTATTATGGAAGCTTTTCGATCCGTACCTTTCACTGGTTTAAACAACTGAGCTCAAACCAGTATTACCTCCGGAACCTAACCCAAATTGCTTCATCGCCTGCGAATGACCAACATACTGGCAATGACATGGCTTTTGCTCCCTACACTTAGCCAGCGGATAATCTCTTGAAAGCCTTGATCCGTATCCTTCATGGCACATCTGTAAAAAAAATTTCACCTCCCTGAAAGTGTTCAACTTACTTGCGATCCCATGGCGCTATGCTCCGTTCCATCTTTCTATACCCTGAGTTGCATACAGTAGTGTTTTGGCCCCTTTTGTGTTACTTAAACGTAACACATTCCTACCACGAACTCGGGTATTCCGTTTCAGGGCTTTTGTCCAACATATTTTTCCATCGTCGTTTGTTGTGTTCATGTTTTTCATTTTTTTCCTTATATACCCATCTGTTTACCTGTATCCGTATCCATTATTTACAACATGGTCGGAAAAACGTCGTGTACCTCCCATATCTGCCAAGAAGCCAGAGAAATCTAAGCGCCTTCGACCGCCAAGGCTAGTACACTCCAGACACGGGAGTGCAAATTTATACTCCTCGGATCCACTAGCTGAGGCTTTGCAAAACCTTTCTGTCCCCAAACGCCAAGTGCACGAGCTGAAAAGTCAAATTGTGTCTATTACGGCGACTCTTGACAACTCACACATTTTGCCAACCTAACAAACTACCAAAGTTTAGAAAATCTGACGGATATGCTCGCGACTGATGAACTAATAAACTATACTGCACACGAAGTCAGTGAAGGCATGCACCGCGCCAACGAAGCTATTGTACTCAATGTACAAGAATAATTGCCTATCAAGAAAGTGCTTTCTACACTTTTAGATGCTTGCCAAATGCCACATGGTTGTTGCACAGCCACTCGTTTGTATAAGATCCCTGACCGACCCTGCCCAATCGTGATCGAGTTTTGCAATCACGACTTTGCTAAAAGGTTTATTGGCGTCCGATTTCTCCTAAGAATTCTGCCTAACCTCGAGCCAACGTTGTTAAAACCGGACAGAACACCGCTGCAGAGGTCTATTCTATCCAATTCAAAATTAACCAAAAGAACAAAACAAACACCAACTTTGGGAGCGCAAATACCTAATACTCACCCAACTTCAACTCCTACTGCTTGCTGTTCTATGGTTTATAATGTGGATGTGGATATAACACGAGAGTGACAAGTAGACCCCGCCGTACTTGAGCCGTCGGGGATCAAAGGACACATTAACCGCATCGAAACTGGGACTGTTCCAATGACAGCAACAACCAATACAGCCGTGGACATAACACACCGTCAACGTTCAATTAACCTGTCTGACATGTGTGACACGGAATCAGAAATTGCGAGCATTGACTCATTGTCGTCTTACTTTCCCCTTACCAGTGTCATAAAAGAAGCCGCGCAATCTTCCACTGTTCCGACTCAGAAGTCTAGCAACGCTCACCGAAGATGTTAGATTGCTAAGGCTCCTCGGATTTCATCAAAGCCACAACAGTACTGCAAAGGGGCAACACGCGTACGTTCCAACATGATCAAGACAATCCCCCGCGGTTACCGATTAAGCAAAACACCAAGTCGGCTGGTCCGGACATATCGAAATTCTCACCCCCTATTCTGAGCCGAAGCCTACTTATGCGACCACCAAACTGGAACAGCCAGGTCACCAGAAGTAGCTGCACAACACCCAAGCCCCTTACTTAGTATGTCATTTCCGTGCAGATGGGGGTTTCTTTGCTGGTCGAGCCACAGTGCCACACAGACAACGATCACCTAGATACCTTAACATTATGTGTGTCACAAACACCGCATCTTCTCAGGCTTCTGAACCCGGCGAATCTGTAATTTGACCATCACATGCAATCACTCCGCGAATCGCCCAACCATTCCTGGTCTCCTCTATTTGTGGAACGCTGCACGTTACGGTCCCCCGATCCAAGGACGCCTAACGCAAGATACGGCACTGTATCACCTAACCCGATTACTGGAAACTAGGCGCTCAGTTAGTGCAGCGTCAACGGGGACAGACGTATCCCGGGAATGTATTCAATGCACTACCGAAGGATGAGAGGGGACCTGCTTCTCACTAATCCTATTTTGACGGGTAAGATCGACCCGGACTTGTCAGGGCTGTTAAGTCCCGCTACGTTACCTAATCTCCGCGGTCACCCACTAAAACTGCATAAACCACGGTCTGGTAGGATAAGGACGGAAACTCGCTTGTCGCGCCGTTATAGATCCTACGGTTAAGGATGTTGCGCGCCAGTTCCATGCTCTTCGTTAGCAGCACCAATCATTGTCATTTTCTTAGCTGACTCACTTTCACGTATCAGTTTGTTTTAATGACTCAGATATCTTGATATTCTACTTGCTTAGCTCTTTTCATTTTCTCTTTTTGCCTTCTGAGTTTAATTTTTTCTCTTTCGTACTTCACGTAATCGGACCAGCAGGAAACCTGGGCATTAATTGGTCGGACAGGGTGTGATGCGGTCTTTGTTTTAGGTCGATCAGTAATTAAAAGTCGGCCAACTCCTGGTTCAACGAGCAGCTGAAGGAGTCACATTCACGGAATAATCCTATCCTTCCCGTCCCGCTTGAACTTAAAGTTGAACATGACTTCCCGCCGCTTGAATCAAGCTTCGAATGTGCACCCAGCATCCGTGTCATAATTGAATCCAGTGATTGCATTCGTGAGAAGAGCAACATTACTTGCCTGCATGTCCTGCGTAGCTGCCTCTATTGACTGTAAACTCAAGCATTTTGTGAGATTTTCGCTCATTTTCGTTTTTACCTCCATAGGAGATTGCTGTCGGAAAAGCATCCTTTGAAAGTGTTCAGCGGAAAATTGCACCCCATTCTCCATTTTCTCCATCGCCATTCCTTATAGTCTTCTTACTATACGCGATTCCGAAATTGGCACTTTACTGCTCTACCGAACTTTTGGCCCAAGGGATGGAATAAGCAGAACGCAGAACAGCGCAGGGCCTTACGGAGATTTGCCTTCAAACTCAAAGGTACCAACGTTAGTGTGCAACCAGACCTTCCGTTAGCGGATAGGTTAAAGTTAAAGGAAGCCATCAGAGACCTAAAAGCCCGGCGTGCAGCTGGCGAGCAAGGTCTCCGATTGGTGGGTTTTCAGGTGGTCAGTCGGCGGTCCTTTCCGCCCTGCCAGAACCTATACTAATTGCGCACGACCCAGGGCTGGTCGGGCCGAAACACTCCAAGTAGTACTTAGTAACGTGCGTAGCCTGAGGAACAAAATGTGCGAGGTGGGTCTGCTCGTAGACAAATCTCGTCCAGATATACTTGCTTTCACTGAAACGTGGTTGTTTGAGGAAATCACAAATGGCGAAGTATATCTGCCTGGCTACGCACTGTTCCGCGCTGATCGCTCCACTGGCCGTCAAGAGGGTGGTGTAGCTATTTATGTGAGTTATCACATCGACGTATTGAGGACCAGCGTTTTTCAGTCTCTCGACAAATCTGTTGAGGCTCTCGCAGTCATGATTTGCGCTTCCTCGGTTCAGGTTACGGTTGTGTTTGTGTATAGAAGCCCTATGAGCACCTCCAATGGAATCATTGGCTTAAACGCACTCACTCTGCGAACAAGCGTCTGGTGGCTGGCTAGCCGAACAACCTCCTCGTGGTGCCAGCTGGGTGGTTCGGGTTTAACCCATTCCAGCAAATAGTTCAGCGGCAGTGTTCCAGGACGTGGTGGGTTTTCGCCCGGCAAGCGTTCTCCCTATAAAAAGCCACAAATGTCTGCTTATCAACACTGTGACGTGGCGGATGTGACTCGCCACAAACTAAAGTCACTGGGCCGTGGACATTCGGAAAATGGTATCCAACTCACGGACATCGATCGCTTATTCTCACATTCCTACCGATAACAAACAGTCAAGAATTCTGCGGCACCTTCAAAAATACAAGCTACATTCATAGACAATTACATACATTTGTACACCCATACACTTACATTCACTGTTATGCCAAACATGTACTCTGTACATTTTCTTCACACTATGTTAACTAAACATGATCATGCCTGTACTGGTGTGCCTCGCATGGTCAGGAATAATAGTTTATTTATTTATTTATTTATTTAACCTCCCAGATGTTTGTTGGGATGATCTATCTTGCAGTTCGACGCTGGAATCGTTCGGTACAGAACTGCTAGACTTGACGCTGCAGGTACCACTACACCAGTTCGTGGACCTCCCCACTGGGTACATAAGCAATCAGCAGCCGTCCATTTTAGATGTTGTTTTTGCTAAGTCACTTGACTTTGTAAATGATATTAAATATGACTCGCCACTTGGCGCTAGCCATCACGTTTGCTTGTCTTTCCAGTGTGCTCTTATCAGGTCTTGCCAAGCTAGTACCAGTTGTTATCCGAACATTTGGGCCGCGGACTTCCAAGCGATGCGGAATAGAGATAGGTCATCGCCTTGTGTGATATCTGAGACCAACCCTGTTCACATAGCCTGAGAGAAGCTTAAGGCTCACCTCGTCGACATTTTGCACCTCACGTCCCACTGGTAAAAAGAAGGGAATCGAGAGCGCAGCCTCTGTGGATAGATTCCGCGGGGAAGGGGCTGCTAAAGAAGCGGTCTAGATGCTGACGAGCTTACCGAACAGCTCCGTCAAACAGCACGTTTGACAAGTATCGGTGGGTTCGAAATGAGTGCAAGCTACAGCTTAGGTTGGCTTGGCTTCAGTATGAAAAGGGCTTAGCCAATACTGCTTCGAAAAATCCCAAGAGATTCTTTGCTTACGTTAAACGACGCTGTGGTGCAAACTCGCCCATTCCACCATTGCTTCGAGTACATGGGACCCATGCCTATAGCGACTATGACAGGGCATGCGTGCTTGGTAAGCAGTACTCAAGCGTCTTTGTCCGCGAAACAAAAACGCCATGCGAAGAATTAGCTTCAAGAATCTCTGAGGACTGTTGTCTGCATGAAACTCCTGTAACGGAGTCCCAAGTTCTCCGGTTGCTAAAAGAAGTGAACCCAACTAAGGCTTCAGGGCCAGGTTCTGTTCATCCAAAATTGTTGCACGATTTAGCAGGGGAACTCAGTGGACCTTTGACTTGTGTGTTTCAGAAGTCACTCAACAGCTGTATCTTGCCTACCGAATGGAAGGACGCTGTTGTCTGCCCGATTTTCAAATGCGGTGACAAAGACCTACCGGCTAATTACAGGCCTGTCAGCTTGACTAGCGTGGTCGTTAAGTTACTTGAAAAATTAGTACGCGATACAGTAGAGAACCATTTAAAAAGGTTTAACCTGTTTTACGTCGAGCAAAATGGTTTTCGCAAAGGATTTTCGTGTCAGACGAACTTGCCGGTAGCTCGTGAGAGCTGGGCTGAAGCCGTAGACAGTGGACATGCGGTGGATGTGGTGTTCATTGACTTCGCCAAGGCCTTTGACACTGTCCCCATTCGCGACTCTCACTGAAGTTGAGGTCGTATGGAATAGCTGGTCGTGCTCTCCAGTGGGTGTCAGCTTTTCTGGATGGACGGGAACAATGTATTCGTGTGGGAAGCAGTCTTTCGTTTCGACAGGCTGTGCTTAGCGGCTTTCCGCATGGCTCCGTCCTAGGTCCGCTGCTATTCTCAGTCTACGTGAATGATTGCCGGAGGAGCTTGAGGTACAATCGCTTTTATTTGCAGATGACCTAAAGCTCTGGAATATTGTTGATATCCCTGGAGGTCCTATGGCTCTTCAACGGGCTCTGGATAAACTCTGGGAATGGTCTGTCTTGTGGTTGCTGCCTATAAACCGGGCAAAGTGTTCAGTGCTGCGTATCGGAGCGTCTGATTCCTCCACAAGTTATGCGCTCGATGGGACTGTACTTCCTCACGTGACTCATCAGGTTGATCTAGGTGTCGTCCACTGTTCCACATTACACTCTGGAGACAACTGAAAGAAGGCGGCTAGTAAAGGGTTCCGGATGTTGTGGTTTATCCGTCGTTATTTTGGGACCCTAACCGCTGATGTGTTTGTGAAGCTCTTCTCAGCGTTTGTGCGCCCCCACCTAGAATATTGCGTCCAGGCCTGTCCACCATGCCTTGTCCGGGACAAAATGGCACTAGAAAGGGTGTTGCGTGTCGGTACTAGGTTGGTCAACGGATTACGAGGGCAAACGTACCCCGAACGCCTACTTAGTTTGGGAATGCAGTCAATGCACTATCAAAGAATTAGAGGGGACCTAATCATAACCTACCGTATTTTGACTGGGAAGGTTGGCCCTGATTTGTCCATGCTATTTAGTCCTGCTAGATTATCTGGTCTCCGCGGGCATTGTATGAAGCTGGACAAACCGCGGTCCGATCGAGTTAGAGTCGAGACACGCTTATCGCGTCGAGTCATCGAGCGCTGGAACCTGCTTCCTGAAAATGTTGTCAAGGAAGCTACGGTTAAGGGGTTTGAGCGTCAACTAGATGCTCTTGGGTGGCAACACGAAACCTTTCCGTTTTCTTGACAAACTCCCATCTTCATACTTCGATTCTATTTTTTTACTTTTCCTCGTCATCGGTATTATTCTCTTCTTTTAACTGATTTCCCTTACTCTCTTACCTTCGGTTCTCCTTCCTCTCTTACTTACTTCAAGTAACCGACACAGCTGGGACAGCTAATGTAAGGAACGTGGGCATTAAATTGGTGGACCAGGGCGTTTTTCGGGTGTTTTCCTTTTAGACCCATCAAGAAGTCGGAGTACCCCTATCAACTCCTGGATCGACGACCCGCTTAAGAAGGAACACTTACGGGATTCATCCTATCGTTCCAGTCCCACTTGAACTTGAACTTGAACCTTGACAAACTAACGCATTAATCGCTGTATAACTACAAGGTCTACAAAAGACGTTTTGCCAGAGGTCCTCCATAGATTGATCGAGAACTGAGGTGTCTAATGAACAAAAGACGGAAACTGTGGGTCCGATTCAAGCTCACGCAATCCGGGTCTGACTATTCGGAATATAAAATGGCCAGGAATATCTGCAACTTGAAAAAACGAGAGGAACGGCAGAAGTGTGGACTCGGTTTAGCTTTGCAATCCAAGACAAATCCCAAGGCACTTCTCTTACCTGAAGAGAAGTACCAAAGTAGGCAGTGGTATTCCTGCTCTTTATTCCTTGGCTCATGTGGGTTTACTTGACGATGATGCTGCGAAAGCCAGTCTCCCGGCCAAGCAATATTCGTCTGTTTACTCGATGGAGACGCCATTTCCCAGTGAAGCGAAACCATGTGCGCAACAACAATTGGGGCAACTGAGTGGCCAATTATTGTGCGATCAATTTAAAGTGAACTTGTGGCAAATTGGATTCTGTTCCAAGGAGAAAAGGCAAACTACACCTCCGCGAAGTATTCACAATAAAATACAAGGAGCTCAATATCGCCCGCAGGAACCAGAAAAATGTCAAGGTTGGCGCCTGCGACCCAGTAGCTGTATACTAAACAGTGCCAATGCATTTGCAATTGCTAACGATGAACATATATTTTTCCAACTTCCATGCAAGAGCATCGGATAAATGTAAGCATTAAGCTGAACCCTTTAGGGTGCAGCCTCTAGCAGGTCTAGAAATATACCTATTTATTTGTTTATTTATTTAATACTCCCTTCTTCGTTTGAGCATGTTGAAATGAGCGCTGATGTCGTTGCCAAAGGCATTCGTGCATTAGGTCCGAACTCCTCGCCGGGTCCTGATGGGTTGCATTCGCTGTTCCTCAGGACTGTGGCCGATTACGTTGTCGCTCCTGTTTGCCGGGTATTTCGACATTCCCTTGAAGTTGGACGGCTCCCGATCGCTTGGAAAGTGGGGATTGTTAAACCCGTACACAAAGGAGGGGATGGTCAAAACCCTGCCACTTATCGACCCATCTGTTTAACGTCAATATTGTGCAAGGTAATGGATAGGATTCTCAAGCGGGCACTTCTTCCCCACCTCGAGAACCTAAACGTCATTTCTTGTGCGCAGCATGGTTTTCGGCGGGCGCGCTCCTGTTCTTCGAATCTGCTGGTTTCCCGTGAAAGATGGGCGACATCATTAGACGCTGGGAAACGTCTGGATGTTATTTTTGTCGACTTTAGTACGGCCTTTGACATGGTTCCTCTTAAAAGGCTCCTCTATAAACTACGAGAAATCGGTGTTTCTGGGACCGTTCTCTCTTGGATCGCTGAGTTGTTGGATGACCAGACAATGCGAGTCGATGTGAACGAGACTTACTCCGCTCCTGTGCTCATGACTAGCGGTGTCCCTCAGTGATCGGTACTGGGCCCAGAATTTTTCAAGATCTTCATCAATGACCGCCCGGGGGAACTTCAGTCGGACTGCTAGATTTACGCTGATGACTTGAAACTGTGGATGGAGATATCCTGTCTTGACGAGGCGGACGGATTACAGGCTACACTTGATACGTTACATGAGTGGTCAGTCAAATGGCGATTGCCCATAAATCGCGATAAGTGCTAGGTCCTCCCTATTGGTGCTTCTGAGCTTTTCGGGACGTACCACCTGGGTGGGGCATTGCTCAAAACCTCAATCCGTGAGAAGACCTCGGCGTGTTGATGTCATCTGATCTACGGACCATGAAGGGTTGCTGCTGCCAACAGGATGTCCCATGCCCTACGAAGAGCCTTCCCGCATTTGACTCCGGATACCTTCCGACTATTGTTTACTTCCCATGTCCGCCCCATTCTCGAATACGGATTACCTGCCGTCTTCCCTCTCACCAAGTTCGAATGTGGCCTAATTGAGAAGGTGCAACGGCGTGCATCGAAATACATCTTGGAGTTACGGGACTTGCCTTATCACCGGAGACTTCAGCGGATGAATCTGTTCACCCTGGATTTTCCCCGACGTCGCGGTGACGTGATTTTCCCTAGGCGCATCCTGAGAGTTGGGGAAGGAGCAGCAGGCGTGCTTTCCATCCAATCCAAACAGTTCAACTCGAGGTCACAACTGGAAACTGTTTAAACCCAGAAGGCTCCGGAATCATCCTGCTCTCGCTCTATCAACTCGCGTAGTCAACGACTGGAATAACTTGCCGAAGCATGTGCTCGATGCTCAGACTGAGGAATGTTTCAAGCGAATGTTAGACTCTTATCTTTTGAGTACGATGGGCCCTTGCAGCCTCCAGTGCAGCTGTCAAGGTCCCTTGTGGATTACCGCATAACATCGAATCGCGGCCTCTACACAATGCCCGGGAGGCGTTGGAGCTGACAATGGATTTCTCCTTCTGCTCTCTACAATCCTATGAACATATGAACCACGGGGGACCTTGGCTGTATTCATAAACCTCTTACTGACCTTCAGCTTCAAGAATTGGAAGGTCAGCCATCAAGGTTAGTGCTTCCCCATATGTGTTGCCGATTGTAACGTGTTTTGTAGTCACATGTAGCAACTAAAACTTTCCGGAACGTTCGAAATCCTTGCGATAATCCTTAATAATCGATTAACCGCTAAAATAATGGATTTCTTAGGCAAACCTAACTTTCTCCCTGACAGTTTCATGTGTGAACCGGGGAGTATGGGATGAAAGCGAACATTTAACGTCCACGAGGTTGCAAACATCTGACTTTCACGAACTTACCTCCATTTTGTGTTTTTGGCAACTTTAAAGACTACACAGGTGGGAGCCCGCCAAGGTCCGATCGCACTAGATCTCCCCCAGCAGCTGCGTCAGGTCTCACCACTTGGTCCGCAGAAGGCTGGCTGGCGACGGACGGTCCTCACGTAGATCGAAGGGCCACCCACCGTTTTCCTTCTAGGAGAAGGGCTGTGTAATGAGCTGGAGATTCCCCCGATGGATGTGTAAATAATATGAAATCATAGTATTATAATGTATTGGGGATGTAAGTGGTTTGCAGATTTATATGGTGCACTTGTTTGTATGTGACATACCGACAGCATCTGGACTTTGTCCGCACACCGAAACGAGTGTCGGTTCTCCGATCGCACTCGACACCTTATACTCCCTAGCTAGTCATCTTCCCGTGACTTATTTTTAATCTTAAGATTTAGCAATCTTCTAACAAACACTTTTCTAGCCTATTTCAGTGTGTTTTGCCGCACGCCTTTGGTTTGCCATTAAATCTGAGTATCGGATGAAGCGTCAGACCAACGCGTTATACCCCTGAGTTCTTCGTTTGATGTGTCTAGTGCAGCTTGCGGACACTGTAACCGTTCAGAGCCAGTAACAGATCTATAAATAAATACACAGTTTATGCTCGTCATTGCGAGGCACACCATCAAGGGCGTGATCATGGTAATACAGACATGTATGAGCGGCAATTGCACAACTTTGTAAATTTTGACAAATAGCATAGGAATTTGTGTGTTTTGATATGTAGAAGTAAGTTTATATTTGTATTTGGAAGTGGCCATGTTGTGTGAGTAGGTAAAGGTGACTGCTTTTTCTTCGGGTTCGCCATCAAATGGGGTAGTCAATGGGACGCTTCGAATCGGATGACGTACATGATGTGTGAATGATCCTCCATTAAAGGGAAGAGGCTGTGACTTTATTTAGTGGCGAGTCACATCCGCCACGTCACAGTGTTGTTAAACGGATATCTGTGGTTTTTATAGGGAAAACGCTTGCCAGGCGAAATCCCACCACGTTCTGGAACACTGCCGCCGAACCAATTGATGGAACGGGATTTACCCGAACCACCCAGCTGGCACCACGGGGTTGTTCGGCTAGCTAGCCGGTATGCAGTGTGACATCTGCTGTCGCTAGTATCACGAAAACTGCACCGGCCTACAAGCAGACCAGTACCAAATGCTATCATCCAGCGTTCACTTCCTTTTCAGCTGTGCTGAATGCTGCGGTCAGAGATCGACGCGCCCAGCTATCACTGGTGCTAAACTCTCAGTGCTGGCTTCAACGTTGGCAGTCGGCCGGTGCCCGAGTGGTATACGCGTCTGGTTTTCAACCATAAGGTCACCGGTTTGAATCCGCGTAGGGGCGGACACTACTCAACCAAACCCCAGATACTTATGAGACGGCATCGCGTGCCACCACCGTTACAAATTCACCCGCAGAGAGCACTACATTTGATAAGTTACACAGCTCCGATCAACTACCAGCGCATAAAGGCTGTTATGTACCTGGTACATCCCTCAGACTTTCGCCGCCGATCCAGGTAAAGTGGCCAAATAATCCACTACTTCCTACTCCGCAACCTGCGTATTTTTTAGACCAGGTGGGGATGAGCCGCGACAGTTCCATCCCGGCACTAAACTCCTCGTCGCCCAACTACCAACTGCAATGTCTTCTCACCCACTTCCTACAACTACTGCAGATAGCGAAGTAAGCATCAATGGCTTCGTCTCGTCATGCGTAACTCTAGTAGACCCCAAGTGTTCTTTCGCACTTCTACTTATAAATGCTAGGTCCCTAAACAATAAAATGCATATCTTGCGTCCGCTGTCTGTCCTCGCCAACCCTGATGCTATATTTGTCACGGAAACATGGTTTTCCCCTTATGCTTCAGGGGATGAATACTCACTTCCTGACTACCAGCTGTTTATGCAGTCGCGTGCTCATAAACGAGGGGGCGGGTGCGCCGTTTATGTTAAAAATACTTATCCAGCAAAAACTTCCGAAATCATGAATGCGGCTGAGGCGATGGATCAGTATGGATAACGGCTGATATCCTGGGATCCACGATATTATTTGGGTGTGCTTATAAACCACCTGATACCTCAGTTAAGGGTGACAGGGCACTTATGGATGCTTTTGCGCAAGCGTCAACTTTTCCTGCGATCACAAGCTCGTTGCAGGAGATTTCAACCTGCCTGAGTTAAACTGGTTCTCACCTGCTGCAACAACGAAGTATGCAGCCCTACAAGCATGTGTCAATTTAGGCGGCTGGACGCAACAAGTATCTGCTCCAACCAGGGAGGAACACATCCTTAACCTAATATTTACTCTCGGCATCCCATCAACGCGAGTGGCAGTCGGCCGGATTTTCCGGGTAGTGGTCACAGATTAGTGCACTGCTCGGTTTACTTAAAGCAACATAATGCCCACCCAACAGAACCAGACGCAGTCTTAGTATACCGCCCAATGCACCTCGTCAACTGGACTACCTTTGCCGTGCTCGTCCGATCAAAAAATTGGGATGAATTCTTTATGTCTGATTCTGTGGATCGCTCGGCCGAGCTGTTTTATGAAGAAATACTGCACTGTCTCGACTCTCTAGCTCCCGTGTCGCATTTACTAAGGCATTCTTCTAAAAGTGTGACCCAAACCAAAATGCATAACAGAATGCGTCAGCTTAGACGATCCTATTACAAAACCTTCAATTTTGCTCACATCATGAGAGCGAACGAGATGGCACACCAGTTTTCTGCCAGAGCTGAGCAGCAGCAAACCAAGCAAGAAATAGCCGCACTAAATAGTGTGGCTGGCTAGCCGAACAACCTCCTCGTGGTGCCAGCTGGGTGGTTCGGGTTTTTCCCGTTCCAGCAAATGGTTCGGCGGCAGTGTTCCAGGATGTGGTGGGATTTCGCTTGGCAAGCGTTCTCCCTATAAAAGGCCACAAGTATCCGTTTAACAACACTGTGACGTGGCGGATGTGACTCGCCACTAAATAAAGTCACTGCCTCTTCCCTTTTCCGGAGGATCATTCACACATCACGGACGTCATCTGATTCAAAGCGTTCCATCGATTCCCCCTTTGACGGCGAACACAACGAACAAAAGCACACACAGTTACATTTACCTACTCACACAACATATCCCCTTCCAAATACACAGTTGAACATCGTTTTACATGTCAACACACACATAAATTCCCATTCTATTGGTCAAAATGTACTCATTTGTGCAATTGCTTATCATACATGTCTGTAATACCATGATCACGCCCTTGATGGTGTGTCTCGCGGTGACGAGAATAAAGTATTTATTTATTTATTTATTTAACAAAGCTAAGAGTCTCAGTTGGCTGCTGCGCTCGCGAACCCCTAACTACGGACGAAAGCTTTCTACTCTAAAGATAAGTCCCAACGAAACGTCTAGTGACCCAAGAATTTTATGTGAAGTTTCAGCTCACATTTTAAAGAATCGCAGTGTTTAGAAATAAGCTCAACCTTTCCGGCCCTGAAGGTGCCCGGTAGCCAGTCCCTGTCCTTTGTACAGTTTGACCTAAGTAGTGTCCGTTCTGCGATCTCAACTACCAAGCCATCCTGGGACCCTGGTCCAGACGGAATCCCGCCCAGTCTACTTAAGAATGGTGGTGAAGATATCCCTAT
>OX104069.1:97801683-97846022 GCA_944474145.2 Dicrocoelium dendriticum | reverse complement strand
GCGCGACGTCGGCGACAGTCTAAGGGGAAAAGGTTCATCCTCTGAAGTCGGGCGAGATAGAGGAGTTCGCGCAGCCCAAGGACAAATTTCGAGGCTCGTCGCTGGACTTTTTTGATCCGATTACTTTCATGCTTCGATAGTGAGGATATGGCTGGGAGTCCGAATTCAAGGATTGGACGAATTTGGGAGGTGGTCTGAATATCTGCGGCGTCGTTTTAAAGAATGATCTCCTTATGACGCCCCACACGCTATTCGCCGCAGCAGTTTTCTAATGTGTCACGGGTAGTCTTGAGATCGGAAGATACTACTGTGCCCAGGTTCTTTTCCTGAGTGGCAGTCTTAAGTAAGTATCCACCAATGTGATAAATGCCTAGTCATCATCATCATCATCATTACACGTTAGCTGGAGGTGGAAAACACCTCAGCTATTGTGCCGCAATACAAAAGGCAAGAAAAGAAGAAAAAACAAAACAACAACAACAACAAACAGTGGCACGCCCGCTGAGTCCCCAGTAACGGATGGACATCGTTCCGGAGAGCTAACAGCTGGCTGCCGTAAAAGAAAGTCATATTATGCCAAACGATTGAGATCGTGATTGGAGGGGGATGCTAAACAGGAGGGGGATGGACAAAGGAACTCACAACACAAACGCCATTGGGGCCGGCACCTAGCCATATCAGCAAGTGTGTCCAACCAAACGTGTTCACCGTCCTTAGGACCCCAACCAGGCAGTCGGGATGCACCAACCGACGCCAACTTCGGGTTTTCATTTCTCTCGACCAAGTCATCACTTGGCCTCCCCTCCTCCTCTTCCAACCGCACCCACAACGCGTAAACAAAGCACGTCGTGGGAGTCGGTGTGCTGGCATGCGCAACACGTGGCCCAGCCATCGGAGCCTGGTGCGTGATATAATCGTGCTGAGCGGTTCACTCGCTCTTCCTGTACCAAATACGCGACGCCGAACACGCTCATTGCTCACGCGGTGTTCCCACCAGACATGAGCTAAGCTGCGCAGGCAGCGATGATCGAATGTGACGAGTCTCTTCATGTCTGTCGACCTGATGGGCCAGGTTTCACAGCCATATAGGAGAGTTGAACGGACGGCTGCGTTGTAAACTCTGCCCTTCAGGGCAAGAGTAATGTCGCGTCTGCGCCACAGGTACGGAGATTGGCAAAAGCACCTCGAGCTTTTGCTGTACGGTTCGTAACCTCATCTTCAATCCCACGGGTGCTAATATAGCTGCCCAGGTACTTGAATTCCTGAACGACTTCTAGCAGATCACCACCAAGCGTTAGCGCAGGGTTGGGTCCCTGCCAATCTTGGAGAAGTACTTTGCATTTCGATGGAGCAAAGCATAGCCAAAACGATTGACAGACAGTGCTAATCGGTTCAGTGCTGTTTGGCATGTTTGGGAGCTGTCACAGATTAGGGCAATGTCGTCTGCATACTCCAAGTCAAGAAGTCGCTCACAAGGGAGTAGCTCCACACCTTCTAGGTCGTGTCCAGCGAACGCTGTTTCCATGACTTCATCAATAGCGAAGTTGAAGAGGAAAGGTGACAGCGGGCATCCTTGTCTCACACCGCTGGTGATACTGAAGGGTGGCGACAGTTTGCCATAAACCCTCACCCTGCCCGAACTATGTGCGTACAGCGCTTTGATAATATTTACATATTTATCAGGCACACCTTTCCTCAACAGACAGTCCCAAAGGGCACATCGATCGACTGAGTCGAAGGCACCTTTTATGTCAAGAAACACGACAACGGTGGGTCGCCAATAAACATGGCGGTGCTCCAACACTTGACGCAATGTGAAGATGTGGTCGATGCAGCCCCGACCTCGACGAAATCCGGCTTGCTCTTCACGAATTTGGCTTTCTCGAGTGCCAGTCAGTCTGTGGAGAATGACAGGGGCAAGCAATTTAGAGGCAATCGAAATCAGACTGATCCCTCTATGATTGCCACATTCTAAACGGGAGCCTCCCTTGAAAATTGGGACAATGACGGAGCGGTTCCAGTCTGTCGGGACTGTCTCCTGCTCCCTAAGTTTTACTAGCAACTCGTGTAGATCATCTACTAGAGCAGGTCCACCGAATTTGAAGAGGGCTGGAGGAATCGTATCTGCTCCTGCGGCCTTATGCAATTTCAACAGCTTGATCTCACATTCGACTTCTGCGCGTGAGGGCGGATCCAAGGAGACGGCCCAAGGAGAAGGGCGCTCAATGCCCGAAGAAGAAAACGATAACTCAGGTTGGTTAAATTGCATAGCAAAGTGTTCAGCCCAACGCTCCAAGCGTTTTGACAGGCTGTGGATCGGCTGCCCACTCTCGTCGCGTATGGTCTCGCTAACACCAGGTCTTCTGCTGCCTGTTTCCCGTATCAGACGGAATAACTTACGATGATTACCCACGGCAGCGGCAGTTTCCATCTCAAAGGCACGATGAGACCACCAGGTTTCGCGGTCCTTCTTTAGGCTAGCACGTAGTTTCGCCCTGAGATTTTTGCGTGCTTCATTGTATACGCTTCCAGCCGGAATACATCGGCGAGCACCCATAAGTTCGAGAGACTGTGTAGAGACCCAATGTCCGGTTTTGCAATTTGTTTTGCCACATGAAGACATGCCTGCTAACAGCAACGCTTGACGAGTATGCGACCAGTGATCTTCAACGGTGTTTAGTGGGCGCTTACTCAGCCCAGATGTCAGCGCATCTTGGTACACATTCAGAACATCTGACTTCGCAAGCTGGCTAGTGTCAATCCGTTCACATCGACGTTGCGGACGTCCACCGAAACCCATCAGGAGGTCGGCACATACAAGTGCGTGGTCAGAGTCCACGCTCGTGCTCCAAATCGAGCGACAGTTTTGGACACAGCCTCTCCAGCGGTAACTGATCGCGATATGATCGATTTGCGTCCATGACTGGCCCGAGGCTGGTGGCCGCCAAGTCACACTTCTGCGGGTGCTGTGTCGAAAGTTAGTGATCGCGAGAAAGAGGCGAGCATCTTCACACAGCTGTAGCAATCGCTCACCATTATCATTACGGGAGCCTACACCATGTTGGCCGCCCAGATGAAGCTCATCAGAGGACAACTTTCCGACTTGGGCGTTTAGATCGCCAGCCAGCACCACAGTATCCGTACTCCTTCTGTAACGAAGGAGCTCGTGAAGTTGCTGATAGAAATCATCTTTTACCGAGTCAGTGCTACAGTTTGTAGGGGCGTAAGCCGCAATGACAAACAGGCACCGTTTGTCCCCGCGCGACTTCGTAGCACGGAAGGAACCAGCTAATCTAATGGCGCACATCCTACTGTTTACTGGGATCCAGTCAATCATGGCAGCTTCAGCCCGGGGACTCAGAACAATGCGGACTCCAGGTTGGCCGGCATTTGAAGCTGCAACATCGCCAGACAAGCGCAATGAGAATGTGCCGCCAGTGTCGCATGTAGGGGATCTCAGGGTAAGCACGGAGCTCGAACCTTGCAGGCGGGTTTCTGATAAACAGCAAATATCGATCGATAGGGTCTCTAATGTGCGGGCAAGTGCTGCCTGTTGGCCAATCTGCAGCAAAGTGCGCACGTTGAGGCATGCCAATCTTAGCGAGACACGAGGACTCCAAAGGGAAACGGATGAACTGACGTTGTCCGCTTGGTTGAACATGGACTTGTCGACTGGATTGGAGCGAGGCCCTGCGATTGTGTGTGATTTGAAATTAGAAGACAAGCGACTATTGAAGTAAGCTGGGGGAGGGCCAAGAATTGAGGGATTGAAAATGGGGGGATATAAGTAAAGTTGGAGCGGGACAATAAGGACGCAGAAGCACAAGAAGGGGTATAAGAAGACGGGAAGGCCTGAGCAGTAGCATCCAAACCCCTATCCACCCTGCTCGATGCAGCAGATAGGGCACCGTTGATTATCCTCTGCGACGGCCAGAGCATCAAGAAATTGTTGTAGGAAAGGTTCATTGTATTGCGTGGGCAGAATACTGTCAGGTTGCCCAGGCCTAGACAGGAGAACGATTAGGGTTCTCAACCAATGCCTTTGGTTCAAAAACCTTACCGCAAGGCAGCGGGTTTTGGCATTGGACTACAGAGCCCGTTTTATGAGATGAGGAGCCACCCCCATTCCAACCCCCAACCTGGAGGACCAGGAGGCTGAGTTTGTCTGGCCTCTAACCATTGACCAATCTGGTATGAGTGGCTCTAAAGGTGCAAAAAAAACACCACTCAGCATAGCTCAATGGATCTCTGAGGCACGCAAACCATCGCACCACGGTAAGGTCCAGCCTCATTGCGATGGATAAATGCCTAGTGGTTCCGCAACACCGATGGGAATGTAAGAGAACTTATCATTGTTGACCGGTAAACTCCACTTGATAGACCACGCATGCAGTAGATCAAGTGTCTTCGAGGCTGGACACTTCCGACCACATCTTGATGTAGTTTGCATAGATCAGACAGTTTGTTTGTAGCATACTTGGTAGGTCATTGATATAGATCTTGAACAGTTCCGCTCCGAGGATGGAGCATTATGGTACACTACTGGGCATAGGCACTGGAAATAAGAGGGTGTCGTTTCCCTTGAGTTGCATGTTCCGGCCTTGCAAAAATCACTGATAAATAGTAGGACGTTTCCTGTTGTGTTAATTCCGCAGAGCCAAGAAAGTAGTTGCTGATGAGGGACTGTCAAAAGGGTTGCTGAAGTCGATGAATACCAGATCTAAGCGTTTTCCAGCGTCCACTGACTTAGCCCACTTCTCTCTTGCGACAAGCAGGTTAGTGTTGCAGGAACGTCCCCTTCGGAAGCCATGCTGAGTAGACGAAGTGATGTTCAGATCTTCGCAGTGTCGATGGATGGCACATTTAATGAGCTTTTCGATGATCTTGCAGGCGACCGACGTCAAGGAAATCGACCGATAGTCCGCAGGGTCCTAGCGGTTTCCAACTTTGTATTACCGCAGAACTACGCCTGTCGTCCAGTCGAGAGGTAGTCGACCAGCTATAAGAGAGCTGAAATATTTGACAAAGTGGGGTAGCAATGAATTTTGCTACCATCTTGAGAAAATGGGGGTGTACCCCGTCGGGGCCTGGTGAGGAAGTTGAGTTCAGTTCTAGTAGTAACTTCAAGGTAGCACCTGCATGTATATAGATATGCCCCAAGAATGTGCAAGTACACGGTTGTTTGCCAGTGTCTACCCTCGTGTATACCGAGGAGAACTGTAGAGCTAAGGGGTCACTTTGGCGTCATCATGGTGTATAATGCCTGGTTCGTTGGTAGAAACGCAGGAATTGCGCAACCGATCTTGGAGGATCTGTCAACGTATGGGAATAGTTTATTTAGCCTAGAAAGGGATTGTTCAGCCAAGCTATGCTCATATTGTTGTCTCTTCATGTTTCTGCAGAGAGCGAAAGTTCCAGACGGCCTTGTATTTAAAGTAGTCTGAGTCCAAGCGGGAAAGTTTAAATTTATCCCACAGTTCATGTCGTTGTTTCATGTTGGCCCTGAGTTCTCGGTCGATCCAGGGAGGACCATTGGAGAGTGGCCTGTTACTGTGGAATAGGACGACTTCCTCAATGAGTAGCTTCAACTTGGAGAATAGATCGTTCCAAGCAGCAACATTCCAGTCCAGCGTACTCGTTGCCACTCTTAACTTGGATGTGTCCGTACGCCAGTAGTTGTGACGGTGTGCGCTCCGGGCTTGAATGGCTAGACGTTTAGTTCATAAGGTGATCGTACAATGGTCGGTTTTACCAATGGATTGTAGAAGGGTCAATTCCGAGATATCAGACAGCCGGAGTAAGCACAAGATCAAGAATGTGCGCAGTATGGCCAGAAAAAAGCCGTGTGGGCGATGTTATATGCTGGAAAAGATCCGTTTTGTGGACAGTTTCAAGAAGAATAGGGTCAAAAGACTGGGGGAATGCGGCAGGTCCCAATTGACATCTGGCGCACCAGTCACCCACAATAAGACAATCTCTGAGGTTTCCATGCGATGTGATAGTCTAGCACAGAGGCGCCATGACCCAACGCGGCCTTGCAGACAACGCCAAGCATAAGCAAGTTGAAGCCATCATTGATCTTGCACCAGGGTAGCTCTGAGCCAGCGGCAACATAGGTGATGGCTTTTAAGAAGTGAACTTTAAGATCCCTTCTCAAGTCAAGAACTAAGATGCCACCAGTGCTTGTTCCAGAGCGGTCAGCACGCAAGAGTTGGTATCCTGGGATTTAGACTTCGAAGTCGGAGATATCTGAAACGAAGCAGGACTCAGTGAAAGCCATCAGGTCCGGAATGAGCTTTAAAATAAGAGCTTGTACCTCATCCGATTTGTTCTGGAGGTTGCGAACGTTTGCAACCGTCAACTACAATTCATACTTCGTTCTTGTTTTGAAGTCCCAGATAGGAGGAAAGTGGCTTCCAGCGGGACCTCTGGACTTCCTGCACTACCTGAAAATCTACTATCTGTAAGTTTATTTCAGCATTTGCTCTACGGGTTTGTATTTCGTTAACTAGTTCCTCATTTTAGACCGATCTTCTGGGAGAGATCTCTAGGAACATTAAAAAGTTTTCCCCTGCGACGTGGGGTCCGTCCGAGGATACGGCGGCACTCTTCTGCATCTTGACAGACAACTTTGAAAGGACGGAAGGTAGTGGGGTCTTCTTGCTTTTGCCAAAGGCGAAATGAATGGACAAAATTAATCCCTGTTTCCTCACTATGGAACAGAAGAGAAACCATGTGCTTAGGGAATGCTCGATCGTCCTGTATTCCTTCAGCTAGTGTCTCTTTGTTGGACTCGGGAGCATTTACGATGATTTGACATCGTACACTGGAGGAGTGCTTGTTTCCCTCAGGTATAGCAAGTTATTGTGTGATGGAGTTAGTTTTGATCAGAACTTCCCGTTGCGTCATTCTGTACAAAACTAATCGTAGCTGAAAGGAAGTAACTTCGGTGTTGTGTTAGACTTATGCGTCTTTAGCTGACGTTTGGCGCACAGCTGTGGTTGGAATGGCCGAAATTATTGGTACGCCATTTCTTGCTACAGTTTCACATATCTTCCACTGGGGCACGCTGACCCGTCGTTCAACCTGGTGCTGTCACAGGAGACTCGGAAATGTGTCTACTCTGCCGTCGCGAGTTGTCCGCATCAGAGTTGGACAGAGAGGCGTAAGCTCGTCATCTGAGCCAGAACGTAGATAAAGAGGCGGAGATCGGAAGATGGGTGGTTACCGCCCCCTGTAGTTCGGCCTGTCACACTGAATGCTGAGGACCTAGTACACTGCTGAAGCTCATGGTACAGTTCAGCGTTGATGCCGTAACAAGTGATATGCAGCCATCTACTAGAAAAAGAGCACTAAACAGCTTTAGAACGAGATGTGATTCCTTTGCTGAAGGACACGCATTTGGAAGCCATAATACATGTTTTCCAATGGAATCCAAAAAGAACATCAAATTTGTGATGCATGAATTTTTCTAGATGAAGCCGTGTTGCACTGCCCTTAACCAGTTATGTGCAACTAAACGCACATGATTTCGGCTCCTGATAAGCGGTTTCGAGCACTTAAGCAGAACAACGATGAGGCCAATTGGTCAGTGGTCAACAGGGAGAGTTAGAGCCCTTTTGTGTTTGTATTAAAGGTACACTGGAAAGCTTTTTGGATGAACGAAATTGATCTCAAATGCGTCCAAATTAGTTGGTCAGAGGCATGAAAAACAGTCACTTAGGGTGCCCAACGGTCATTACAGTGAATATTTTTCGTTCACTAGTGCTATGCGGACAAACTGCAGTCAAGGAAACCAAGCTAACAGCAAATCTGAAAAGATTTACATGAATAAAGCATTTACCTATAAAAAGTGAACTAATAATACCAAATAGAAGAACTCACAAAAATACTGAAATTCATGACAAGACAAGAAGCTATGCGCAGCCAGTTGGATACCCGACTCCTGATCTACCAATGCTGGTCAAAGCATCGCTATTACATTTACACGAATGACCGCGTTATAGCTATGTAATCCCTTAGTATCTTGTAAAATAAAAATTTACGGTCTAATTTTCTATTGACCAGTTGAACAACATTTGGTGTTAGTGGGGTATATAAAATAACAGCCGACGCAATCGCACGGTATATCAAGTACAAAGTGCAAGGGCAATGTAGCATGCGCCTGTTTCACGGGTTTCACGGGTTTCACGGGTTTGCGCAGAACGAGTAAGCGTAGCTTTTCGGTGGTTCTGCCTCGGGATCTTACAGCAAGGTCCTGATCTCGTCGGTAGGTACCAGATGTTGTGGTTCTCGACGCAGTAGTGGTGTTCAGCACAAGAATTCAGCGAGTTGACTGCGGGAACGTGGATACCTGGAACAAGAGAGTGGTCTAGGTAAATTCGGCAAAGTTGGATAGAAGCAAAATGATGGAAGCGCCGCGTGTTGGCTTGGAAAATGGCCAGATCTTAGCAACGTTGAAGACCAGCGAGGTAAGAGCCAAGCGTCTAGGCGCTGTTTGAAGGCCTCCGTATTGGGCGCTGAGACAACAGCTTCGGGGAGGGCGTTCCAAGCGAAGGCAGTACGCACACTGAAACTGTTTCTTCGGCACAGAAGGCGACTGCTACGAGTCATCAGTTTGAGTGAGTGCCCTCGAAGATGATCTGTACGGGCGCCGACCAGCAATCCTGCGTTTGGGTGTCTGTTATTAGTCAGGACGGAATAAGCTAAGATAAGGTCGCCACGAAGCCTGCGATATTTCAACGGGAAGAGGTTAAGGGCCGCCAGACGCTCCTCATACGAGAAGTGGGATAGTCCGTCCACTCTCTTAGTGGCTCTGCGCTGTACAGTTTCCAGCATGGCCTCGTCCTTCTTCAGGTACGGCGGCTGGACAAGTATGTTGTACTCCAGCAGCGGACGTACTAAAGTGCTATAGAGACGGACAAATGTCTCTCTAGGGAAAGACCCTAGTGCACGTACAAGGAGGGCCAGGCGAACGCTAGCCTTTCGCGCCAGTGTAGCTACATTGGAGCTCGGGCTCAGGTCGGCGGATATTAAGGTCCCCAGGTCGCGTTCCTGGGATGTGGCTTTAAGATGCACACCGCCGATATTGTACGGATTAGCCACACCTTGCCCAATGTGCATGACTTTGCACTTGTCGATGTTAAACGGGAGCGATTTTTCGAGGCCCAAGAATAAGCAGCATCGATGTCTGTCTGGAGAAGTGCCTGATCACTTGGCCTGAGGATAGGTCGCCATATCTTAGCGTCGTCCGCATAAAGCAGTATGTGGCTGCTGATACAGGATGGGAGGTCATTGATGAACAAATTGAACAGCAGGGGCCCGAGGATGGATCCCTGGGGCACCCCGGTCGTTGCAGCCAGAGCGCTGGAGAGTGCGCCGTTTACACGAACTCGGTAGGTGCGGCCAGACAGGTAGGTACTTAGCCAGCAGATTGTTTGCTGGTCGATCCCCAAACTCGGCAGTTTACTCAACAGCAGTGCGTGATTGACCCGGTCGAATGCTTTTGAGAAATCCACGTAAACCACGTCAGTTGGAGTATGATTGTCTGCCTCTGCAGTCCAGGAATCAAGGGCTGCGAGAAGATTCGTGGTGCACGAGTGAGCCCTGCGGAACCCGTGCTGTTCCGGGGCTATTAAGTACAGACTTTCTAAATGGCAGCGCAAGAAATCGTCTATGATACTCTCCATTACTTTGGAGGCAGTGGAAAGCAGTGCTATCGGGCGGTAATTAGAGGGGTTTGTCCTGTCACCACCCTTGTATATCGGCGTTATGACCCCTTGCTTCCAAGCGTTCGGGTATCCGGCACTGGTGTAGGAGCGGCTGTACAGTAAGGCAAGCGGCTCGGTCAGTACAGTGGCGCACTCACGTAGAAAAATGGGAGGGATCCCATCCAAACCCGGCGATTTGTCTGTCCTTAATTTTTTTAATTTCTCCAGGACTTTCTCTGATGTAAACTGCACGGGATGTCTGGCAGTGACGGGGGTAAAGTTAGCGCCTTCCGTTGTACTGCTTGCGAAGGTGCCGAAAACGGACTCGTACTGAGTCTTCAGCAATTCCGCAGCTTCTTTGTCCGACGTTGTGGTATGGCCTACGGGTCCGAGCAGGCTGCCAACGGCAGCGCGCGATTTAGTGAGAGACGCTATATGCTTAAAGAAGACCTTGGGGTTATCGGTGAAGCTTTTAGCGAGAGAGAGCTGGTACGCTTTTCTGTCCTGGCGAACAGCTGCTATACAGGAATTTCGCACTCTACAGTATTGTGCTCGCGAATCAGAGTCGCCAAAAAGTAAGAATCTGTCCCAGAGGGCTTTCTTCTCCCTGATCAGCCTAAGCGTAGCAGGCTGAAGTTGCCTGTGGCGTTTCGGCGCATAAGCGCGCACTGTGGGGACGTGTGCCCTAATTGCGTCGTGGATGTGAGCGGCGATGTAGTTCCAATGGTCGTCGACTGTGGGGGTTCGTGCTGCCAGGGACCAGTCGACTCGTGAGAGGAAATCTTTGATCGCGTCATAGTCCGCTCAACGAAAGTTAAGCCTGATGGGCAGTGCTTTAGCGTAGAGCGTGACGTTCGCCACCACACGAAAACTGATAACTACATGATCGCTTACACCAACTGGGGCGCTCAAATTAACGTTGTTAATTAGATGTGGCTCGTTGGTGAGCAGAAAGTCCAGTTTCGACGGGTTTTGACCGTCTCGCCACCTAGTGTACTGCTGTACGTGTTCGGTTAGGCCATGTTCTAGAACACTGTCAAGAAACTCAAGGCTGTGCTGACTGCGAGCTTGGCCAGAGGTAAAGTCTATCTCCGGGAAATTAAAGTCACCTGCGACGAGTAGGGGGCACCCAAATCTGAAGTAGCTGCTCGGAGGGCGGCGTTTCAGCACCGCAGCCATTCTGGCGCAGCTGAGGGAGGGCGATAAACCACTCCAAGGGTGAGACTGGTGGAACCAGAGCCGCGGACGTGAATCCAGAGGGATTCGGGAAGAGATAGTAGTTCCGGAGATTTGAGAGGGACGCATGTGAGGCGGTCTGATACATACACAGCTACGCCTCCGCCTTTACCGCTTTCACGATCGTTTCGAAAGAGCACGTATCCCGAGATAGCTACCTCGGCGTCCACAACGTCTGGGCAGAAGCAAGTTTCGGTTATACATAACTTTAGCTTGCGTGTCCAGCGCAAAGGAAGAGATTTCGGACACCTTGTTCCGTAGCGATGAAGCGCTGGTGCACAAGCAGTTCCACGTGCTAACATGAACTGCAGGCGGGCAGTGGCTTGAAGGCATAGATGGTAGGGTAGTTCAAGTGTGGTTTACGCCGACCCCACAGGGGCCGGCGCCTACTCATTCTAAGTTTCTTCCTTTGATCTTTGTATGTAAACGTGATGAGGAAGTCCGTCGCATTCACCGACGGGCACCGGCTCCTTAAGGTGAACCTATATTCATTCTGCGAGGCCTCGCCGAGGGACCGAATTATAGTAAAGGTTGTTTATGAAAGATCTCGTCCTTAGGACCGTGAGATCTACTTACATATCTCGGATTTTCGCGTACTTGGGAAAAGCTCAAGAACTCGCTGGAGACCTTACCGTGTCATGCCTGAGCCTTAATATTGGCTGACGGACTATGCGTTATTTCTTCCCATATGCGCAGTCTCCGAAACATAAACAGACAAAATTCAGTGTCTGACCTCAATGCATCGGCCTGAGCCTATAGCTATCACCGATTTTCCGTTGTCCTCGGATAACGAGGATTCGGAAGTGCAGATTCCTGGGTATCAATTCAGCTGAGGCCTTCGCCACGTAGCTAGACCTGGGAGCGGGGTCATCCTCTTCTAGAAGACCAAATTCGAGGCTCATCTGGTTAAAGCTACCTGTGACAACCATGGCGATTACAAAACTCGAGTGCCATTTTCATGCCGGATGCAGGCCTTCCATGCGCGGCGTTGTGTATATGTGCTAAATGGGTTCCGGAGCTTGTCTTCTCGAAGTGAGCGAAACCCACGGTGGGGCAAGGACTGCTTATTACTGGGGGAATTCAACACGCCGGGATGCACTGGGACTTGCTGCTTTTTAAATAAATAAATCTTTTATTCTCCACAAGGTGAGGCGCGCCTTTACAGGCATGATTATTTTGACATAACGATGCATGAGCAAGAATGTGCAAAACTCCGATATGTTTGCCGTAGCAGTTTATATGTGTTGGGGGTAGGTATGTATGTTATTGTGTGTGTATTTGTATGTAGGCGGGAGAGACTATGGTGCGCTGAGGCTGGTGGTGGCTAGATCCTGACAGATGGTCTACCCATTGCTGCTACTGTTGCGCCATAGTCTCATGTCCTGGGCGCCTCCACGTGGCGACCGCTGGGTGGGAGTTAGGTTTCGCCCTTCTCCCTGCTAAGATCCAGGACACCAATCCGCATGAGTCAGCCAACTGACCATGTGCTAGACCCGCTGCCTTTCGGGTGTTCATTTAATCGAAGGCTTTGGCTGAGGACCCGAGTCGTTCTCCTGTCAGGATTGGGCGCCCTGGCATTATCCTAGTCCATCCTCTCCGGAGGTTAGGAAGTGGTCGATGGCCCACTTCCCTTAAAACCTAGCCATGGGAGACAACAGGTTACGGGTGATATTCTCAATGCTCGATTGGCGTAGAGCACGAGTGCCACGCATTGTCTCTGACTTTGGGAGGACACCTCCGGGTGTTCAATGGTTTGCTACTGCCCGCCTCAGGCAAGGCGGCCCCTGGTCAAATTGGTGCAAACCCGCCAAAAACCCACCTGCGTCTGGTCGTGGTCGCAGGTGCGTATCCAATTACGGTCGCAAAACATATGATAACTGTTCCAGAACCTCAAAGGCTGCGTGTGACGGCCGTCAAGCAGATCCCAATCTGTCTCTGCGATCACATTCCCGAGCTGGATCTGCTCTCCACTGCCTTGTGGGTCAGGCTATTGAGCCAAAGGCTCCGGGTGGAGTTCCTCAAGCAAACCTCTAAACCACCCACTGCCTTGTGGGTCAGGCTATTGAGCCAAAGGCTGCGGGTGGAGTCCCTCAAGCAAACCTCCGAAGCACAATGACCACCTCGTGTGCGATTGCCCACCAGTGCAATCGTATGTCTGCGCGCAAAGCACTCAGCATCGGGTGCTGGAACGTGCGCACACTACTGGACCGGAACTCGAGCGAGCGCCCGGAGCGACGCACTGCACTGGTCGCAATGGAGTTAGCGCGCTACCACATCGATATTGCGGCGCTCAGTGAAACTCGGCTCGCTGAGCAAGGTAAGTTGCATGAAGCAGGTGCTGGATACACATTCTACTGGGTGGGGAACGCCGCCTCAGCACCACGTGAACACGGGGTCGGATTTGCAATATCCGACCGCCTGAATGGCCAGCTGGTGGGTGAACCAACAGGCATCAGCGCGCGACTGATGACTGTTCGCCTACGACTCGGAAGAGGTAAGTTTGCTACTTTTATAAGCACGTACGGTCCGACCATGAGTTATCCTGATGACACGCGTGATCAGTTCTACACTGAGCTATCCTCCGTGATACGGTCTGTGCCGAGGAGCGACCGACTATTTCTGCTGGGTGATTTCAACGCGCGTGTTTGGCGTGATGCATCAGCGTGGACAGATGTTATCGGTGCGCATGGCATTGGTTCAGCGAATGCGAACGGTGACAGGCTGCTCTCACTGTGTGCCACTCACGGCCTGACGATCACGAACACTCGGTTTGCACTGAGTGTGAGTGATATAGCAACTTGGACGCACCCACGAAGTGGTCACGCTCACCTGCTCGACTATGTCATCGTACGTCAGCGTGATATGCGTGAAGTGCGCATGACACGTGTACTGCGTGGAGCTGAGTATGGCACTGATCACAAATTGGTTCGGACCAAACTGTACATATATTTTCGTAAATCTATGTATTGCACTCCCGCCGTGAATCGGCGTAAATTTAACATTCTCTCCCTCGGCACTGTGGCGAAACGTACTGAGCTGGAGAAGGCGATGGCTGCACTTGTGTGATGTGGACTGTATAGCCACAGTGGGCGACCTGTGGCACCACATTCGCGACCAGGTGACAGCTGCTGCCGAGGAGACCATCGGGCGCGCAAACTGTAAGCGGCCTGATTGGTTTGACGACAACAATGTGACGATTGACGCATTGGTGTCAGAGAAGAATGCAGCATTTGCTGCACATGTTGCAGATCCCAGTGACTTGGGGAAGGGTAGTCAGTTTCGCAAACTTCGACGGCGACTGACCCGAGAGCTCCGTCGCATTAAAAATGCATGGTGGACGGAGAAGGCGAAGCTGATGGTATGCTACGCCGAACGCCGTCAACACAAGGAATTCTTTGACTCCTTGAAGGCGGTGTATGGACCGAGATTGGAGCCGCTGAGGACACTGATCGATGGTAGTTCAGGCGCTACCTGCACCCAGACTGCAGACATAATGCAGGTCTGGCGGAAACACTTTGATTGTCTCTTGAACAACCGTTCAGAGATCGACTGGCCTACATTGTACGGCCTGAAGCAGCACGATGTGAAGGCGGATCTGGCGGATACGCCGAGACTGGATGAGACGCAGAGAGCACTTGCTCAGCTGCGAAACGGCAAATGTGCCGGAGGTGACGGGATCCCGCCGGAAGTATTGAAACACGGTGGACCCGCGTTGTTGACTGCGCTGCTCCACTTGGTGCATCGTGTATGGATTGAGGGGGAGGTGCCTCCTGAGCTGAAGGATGCCCTTGTGCAAGACAAAGGGTGTACAAGGTGTACAAGGGCAAAGGGTGCAAGCAATGTTGCACGAATTATCATGGCATCAACTTGCTGAGTTGTGTGGGTAAGGTGATTGCCCGAATCCTGCTCAATCGCCTCGTGAGTCAGATTGTGGAACCAAACGTGGCGGAAGAGCAATGTGGATTCCGTTCGGATCGCAGCACTATAGATATGGTGTTTGCGGCTCGTCAGTTGCAAGAGAAGTGCAGAGAACGACACCAGCCTTTGTACTCGCTTTTTGTTGATTTCACCAAGGCATTTGATACGGTGAACCGCGAGGCACTGTGGCTGGTGTTGGGTAAGGTTGGTTGCCCGCGTAAGTTTGTAAGTTTAATTGAATGTCTGCACAGTGGTATGCGAGCGAGGGTGCAGCTGAGTGGAGAGACCTCTGAAGACTTTGCAGTTGTCTCTGGTGTGAAGCAAGGCTGTGTCTTAGCTCCTTCCCTGTTTAATATCTATCTTCATGCAATGTTGTCTTGTGCTTTTGATGCAGCTTGTACTTACGGTGTTCGTGTGGAGCACCGTATTGATGGTGGGTTGCTGTACATCCGTCGTTTCGGTGCGAGAATTCTAGTCTGAGACAACTATCCGTATGTTGCTGTTTGCTGACGACTGTGCGTTGTTTTCACACAGCGCGGATGAGTTGCAGCATATGCCTAGTGCTCTGGCTTCGACAGCGGCCAAATTCGGGCTCACCATCAACACAAGCAAAACTGTCTGTCTCGTTCAGCCTTCACCGGAGGTGCAAACTTCAATATTGCCGCAAATCAGCATTGGTGCAGAAGTATGGGAAACCACCTCCCGCTTCAGCTACCTTGGGAGTGTGATGTCGACTGATCAGCAGCTACACGTTGAGTTGCGTAATCGCGTGTCGAAGACGGCAGCGGCATTCGGGGAGCTTGAGTACCGATTGTGGAACAACCATCAGCTTAGCATTGGCACGAAGCTGATGGTGTACAAATCCATGGTACTGTCCGTACTTTTATACGGCAGTGAAACGTGGACGATGTACCGTCGGGATGTGCGATATCTCGAGCGGTTCCATCAGCAGTGTGTGCGACGAATTTTGCGGATCGGCTTCGGCGCCAGAGTTGCAGACACGGAAGTGTTGCGCCGAAGTGGGATGTATGCAGTAGACTACATACTTTTACTGAGATACCTGAGATGGCTCGGTCATGTGAGCCGTATGGATTCGACGCGAATACCGAAACAACTTTTATACGGTCAGCTGAGTATAGGGAAGCGGCATGCTGGGAAACCCAAGTTACGTTACCAGGACATGATTAAAGTGAGCCTCACATGTTCTAATCTTGATTGCAGATCATTGGAATCGAAGGCGGTTGATCGGCGTGCATGGCGCGATCTAATGACGAAGGCAGTTGCTGAAGTGCGGGAGAAAGCCCTCAGGCATGCAGAGAAGAAGCGGCAGTTGCGGAAGCGGTAAGCACCGATGAATTGTACTCCATCGACATCGAGCGCATTGTGCTGTAGAACATGCGGTCGCGAGTGCCTTAGTCAGGCAGGCCTAGTGAGCCATGAGAGAGGTCACTCGGGACCACTACAGAAGTGACGACGGGTCCCGCAGTGAAAGTAGGCAGCACCGGCGCAGCGTTTGTAGGCACGCTGAATTCGATTTACTAACCGCATGCTTGCATGCTAAGTCTCTTTATTTCAGGTGGTGGGTTTTCGGTTCTATCCTAATGCCTTTTTTCTCATATAAATGTCTAGTGGGCCATGCGCTGTGCCATTTGGGGCCACTACAGAAGCGACGACGGGTCCTGCAGATAATTACGACGAGGCGGCGCAGCATTTGTAGGCACGCTGAATTCGATTTACTAACCGCGTGCTTGCATGCTAAGTCTCTTTATTTCAGGTGGTGGGTTTAGAGTTTGTACCTTAATGCTTTTCTTTCTCATATAAATATCTCCCTGTACTCTATTCCATTAACTTGCACACATCGCTTCAGCCAGTTGTATTCGATTTCCATAACATTTTTGCATTCATAGCATTCCGTGAACTAAAGCTCCTGACCTCGTGCACTTAGCTAGGGTTTGTCTGTAAACAACTTACTACGTGTGCTATTTAATTAAGGTTTATGTCACCGTGGCCTTATGCATTAATCGAGTTTTTCTCTTTTTCTTTCTCCCTCTCTCTCAAGTGTTTGGCTGTTGTTTGATATCCTTGGTGTGGCTGCGCTTGATGTGCATGTTGTCAAGGTGCCTACCTGTCTATTACCCACTACCTCGTCCATACTGGCTCCAGGAGACAGTTGGTCGTTGCTGGAGGAGACGGGTTGCACGGTCCTTGTGGCTGTGTTAGGCTCGAAGAGTGGTTCCATGCACTCAGTATGGAGCGGACTACGGTCCAGCCACCGCCTTGTGTGCGCTTGATTCCCAAATACAGTGTGCTTGTTTTTGCCTGTGAAGGAGTGTGGGCCGTCTCCGTTGATGAAACGTGGTTCCCATCCGCATGCCTCCCGGTCTTATTCCTTCGGGTTTACACTGGATATGGGGTATGTGGTTGGAGCTGTGGGTGGTGCAGCGCAAGCCATCCATGGTCCCTCTGTAGGCGCAGGCGTCCTGTGGCTTACCACAGTGACAGGCAAATCCGAAACCGGATGCCGCCAACCATTTGTATGTAGCTGTGTATTTTGTGCTTGTAATTGTGCTGCTCCCATCTTCAATGTTTGATAATAAATAAATAAATATTTTATTCTCGACTATGCGAGGCACGCTCATGGAGGCATGATCAGATATGTACAACGGTACAAACATTATAATGCAATTGTAACAGTAACGCAGAAAATTGTTCATATATCCATGATTGGAACTGTACAAGTTTGAAAATGCGAAACAATAAGTTGGCTGTCATGAGATACGGGACCTCAGCTAATAAGAGATTGAGAAACCTGAATGATCCACTGAAAGGTAATGGAAGAGCCCGCACACAAGGAAGGAAAAGGGCAACGTCTGGTAGGATGTAAAACGACAACAGTATATACAGATGTAGAAGTCCCAGTGTAACGATCCTATGTAGAATTGTGACGCTAGTTGACCTGCCAGTGTAAAGTTATGGGCTGTGACTTTATTCGGTGGCGAGTCACATACGCCACGTTGCAGTGTTGTTAAACGGACATTTGTGGCCTTTTGTAGGGAGAACGCTTGCCAGGCGAAAACCCACCACGTCCTGGAACACTGCCACCAATCCATTGAATGGCAAATTGTAACTGGCTATGTTTCTTGTTAAAAGTCTGTTTGCTCGGTCATTCGCACTCAGGTTGCGTCCCATTTTTTCCGCTGGTTGATGCAATATCTGGTTGCCTATTGCGTTCCTGGGTCCTGTCCGTTGGTAGGTCGGGTACTAAACATTCTTATTGAATATAATGTGTTGATCCTTCGCAGAACCACATGAAGTCATCTCTGATTATGTATATTTGCCGGGGAGCGAAGAATTCGTGTCCAGCTACCCTCACTGGACATCGGTGGTTGGGTGCAAATAGTTAGAGTGGAAGTGAGGCCATGGTCCAGGTAAGTACTTGTTGGTTATTTCGTCCCATCCCAGACGGAGGCAGTTCCTCAGTTCAATCCCGAAGCTCTCCGATGTTCACGACCTCAGAGAAAAGGGAGAGAGGAACAAGCCGAGAGAAGACCGAAACGGAACAGTCGATGTACCTAGCGTTTGATCAAAATCCTACATTAAGCCATTTATTTGAGACAACTAGTGTACAAGGTGTAACAGATATTACGCTAAAGATGTTTTTACTTATGCGGAGGGCATGGCCTGATGGGTAGAATACTTTTATGTGCATAGGGGTGAAGAGCAGTATTCTGGTAATATATTCATGAGGTGTAAGCTGACAAT
This sequence comes from Dicrocoelium dendriticum, assembly GCA_944474145.2. Taxonomy (NCBI): domain Eukaryota; kingdom Metazoa; phylum Platyhelminthes; class Trematoda; order Plagiorchiida; family Dicrocoeliidae; genus Dicrocoelium; species Dicrocoelium dendriticum. The sequence continues at coordinate 97,827,396 of OX104069.1, read as the reverse complement.
GTTCGAATTCTACCTGAGACTAGAAAGTGGGTGTGTAGTCACGATTGGTTGTTATCGGAAACCCAAGGACAGTGACGATGTGGCCGTATTTATATATGCTCACGGGATAAGGATTACCTAAGACACCATAACTACAAGGTACATAGGTATATGAATATAGGAAGCTGAGCAAATTAGAAGCTGGCTAAGATGAAATGGATAACAAAGGAAGACTAAGTGTTGAAGGTAAGACGATTAGAAGATATCGATACTGGACCGGGTATCAGTGGACAAGGGTGCCTGTTGGGTTAATCATTCGAGGTGCCAATGAATAACAACCGTATCAAAGGATCGGACAATAAACCAGCTGAGCTGTGAAAAAACTATACCAGGAGAATAAACAATCTACAGAAGGACTGACGCCTAGCAAGCTAAGGAGTATTCACAAAGTTGAATAGAGCATACAGCAAACAGCTGCCGCAGAGCAGAGATAGTGGCTAAAGGAATGGAGGTATCAGTGGCTGATTCAACTATATCATTAAGACTTTTGACCACATGTCAAGTAAACGGGAGTAAGACAGACGACGGATAACGGCGCGCTAGGAGAGACGAATGGCCAGCAATAATGTTCGAAATAAGGCTTCAGCTAACTGCGGGTCCTACGGTGGCACAGAATAGGTCAACAAACAGCTGAGCTGTGACGCAAACAATCAAAGAGATGAACATGGTAAGAACGGAGCGAGCTCCGGGTATCCGCAAAGTTAAATGGAACCTATGGCGACTAGCTGCTGCTAAGCAGAGATAGTGGCTCAAGAAAAGTATGTATCAGTGGCTGGTATAGCCATATGATTAGGAAGTTTGACCAGTACTGGATGACTACAGTTTCAGTGAATAAAGCAACAGACGAGCGCTGAATAAGGAGACAGACTTCAAAAGAAAATGAACGCTGGAGTGTCAAGAAGCTGCTCCTTCCAGGCTACATGAGGCCAACAACGACTAGCTACTGCCAAAGAAAATTGCACGAGAGTAAGACGAAAAACGGATAACTTCGCGCTAGGAGAGAGATGAATGGCCAGCCACAGAATTCGGATTAAGGTATCAGTTACTAGTGGATCCTACGGTGGCACAGAATAGGTCAACAAACAACTGAGCTGTGACGCAAACAATCAAAGAGAATGAACATTGTAAGAAATGAGCAGCTCCTAGAGAGCTCCGTGTGTCAGCAAAGTTGAATTGAGGCTATGGCGACTAGCTGCTGCTAAGCAGAGATAGTGGCTCTAGAAAAGGAAGTATCAGTGGCTGGTGAAGCCATATGATAGTTATAGTTTCAATGAATAGGTCAACAGACGAGCGCTGAATAAAGAGCCAGACGTCGGAGGAAAATGAAAGCTGGAGCGTCAGGTAGTTGCTCTTTGTAGGTTTCATGGGGCCAACAATGTCTACCTACCGCCAAGAAGAATGACGCGACTAAGAAGAACGGCGCGCTAGCAGTGAGATAAGTCGCCAGCCATAGAATTCGGATTAAGGCCTCAGGTACCAGTGTATCCTACGGTGGCACAGAATAGGTCAACAAACAGTTGAGCTGTGGCGCAAGCAATCAAGAGAATGAACACTGTAAGAAATGAGCAGCTCCTAGAGAGCTCGGGGTATAAGCAAAGTTTAATTGAGGCTATAACGACTAGCTGCTATAGGCAGAGATAGTGGCTCTAGAAAAGTATGTATCAGTGGCTGGTGGAGCCATATGATTAAGAAGTTTGACCACTACTGGATACCTACATTTTCAATGAATAGGTCAACAGACGAGCGCCAAATAAGGAGACAAACGTCAGAGGAAAATGAAAGCTGGAGTGTCAAGTAGTTGCTGTTTGCAGGTTACATGGGGCCAACAATGACTAGCAACTGACAAGAAGAGTGACGCGACTAAGCAGAACGGCGCGCTAGGATTGAGATAAGTGGCTAGCCTTAGAATTCCGATTGAGGCTTCAGGTACAAATGGATCCTACGGTGGCACAGGATAAGTCAACAAACAGCTGAGCTGTGACGCAAGCAATCAAGAGAATGAACATTATAAGAAATGAGCAGCTCCTAGCGAGCTCCGGGTATCCGCAAAGTTGGATTGAGGCTATGGCGACTAGCTGCTGCTAAGCAGAGATAGTGGCACTAGAAAAGGATGTAACAGTGGCTGGTGAAGCCATATGATTATGAAGTTTGACCACTACTGGATACCTACAGTTTCAATGAATAGGTCAACAGACGAGCGCCAAATAAGGAGACAAACGTCAGAGGAAAATGAAGGCTGGAGTGTCAAGTAGTTGCTGTTTGCAGGTTACATGGGGCCAACAATGACTAGCTATTGCCAAGAAGATTGACGCTACTAAGAAGAACGGCGCGCTAGGATCGAGATAAGTGGCCAGCCACAGAATTCGGATTAAGGCATCAGTTACTACTGGATCCTACGGTGGCGCAGAATAGGTCAACAAACAACTGAGTTGTGACGCAAACAATCAAAGAGAATGAATATTGTAAGAAATGAGCAGCTCCTAGGGAGCTCCGGGTATCACCAAAGTTGAATTGAGGCCATGGCCACTAGCTGCTGCTAAGCAGAGATAGTGGCTCTAGAAAAGTATGAATCCGAGGCTGGAGTAGCCATATGATTAAGAAGTTTGACCACTACTGGATACCTACAGTTTCAATAAATAGGTCAACAGACGAGCGCTGAATAAGAAGACAAACGTCATCAGTATGCGAGTAAGAGATTTGTGTCCGTAGGTTGGAGAGTATTATCCGGATATCCGCTGGGCAGTGACTTTATTTTGTGGTGAGTCACGACCGCCACGTCACAGTGTTGTTAAGCAGAAAATTGTGGCTTTTTATAGGGAGAACCATTGCCAGGCGTAACCCACTACGTCCTGGAACACTGCCGCCGAACTATTTGCTGGAACGGGTTAAACCCGAACCACCCAGCTGACACCACGAGGAGGTTGTTCGGCTAGTCAAACGCTTTTACGCTCGATAGTGGTGGGTTTTCGCCTGGCCAGCGTTCTCCTTCTACGAAGTCACAAAGGTCCGTTTAACAACCCTGCGACTTTCGGATGGGACGCGCCGTTGTATAAATTCACCGCATACCAATACATACTGGTAAGTAGCGCAACGCCATATTTTACTACTTCCTTGCCAAGCACAAGAAAGAAGCATGACGGCCTACACTAACCGGCTTCACCACCTTTATGGTGCCCTGACTATTTAGACTATGCACACTTGAACCCAAATTATCATCATCCACTGACGTCTACTATTTATTAGAGTACTTCCTTAAATTAGGCCGCCGATAGAACTTTTGCCCCCCTCCAATTGGTTGGCGGCGCACGGTTTCGGGTTAGCCTATAAATGCGTGCAGTCACAGGAGGCTTACGCCAACAGAGGGACGATGGGTGGCTTGCGCTACACTAGGCAAACCTCCAACCACACAGCAGAATATCAGTCTAAACCAGTAGGAATAAGAAAGGGTTGCAGGGGAGTCAGGGGCACGTTTCATTAAGTGAGCTGGCCCACACAACCACGCACAAATTGGCGGTGGCTGGACGGTAGTCCGCTCCACTTTGAAGGCATTAAAACACTATACGAGCCTAACACGGCCACAAGGGCCTGCACACCGTCCTCGCTAGCTACGATTAACTGTCTCCTAAAGCCAATATGGACGAGGTTGTGGGTAATAGACAGTTAGGCAGCTTGTCAACTTGCACTACAAGCGCAGCCACATAGAGGATACCAAGCGAAATCAACTCGCTTGAACCGACGTATTAACGAAAATAAATAGTGTAACGAATACGGATAGGGAGATATAAGACTGCGCTAAATGAGCGTATGAAATAAAGCCGTTGCAAGAAATCCACGCAAGGTTTGGTACGCAAAATCTATATCTTAAGAAAATGGTGCCGAACGTAACTACATGTAGCTCAATTGACAAGTGCAGGCCAATAGAAGATAGTTCAGGCAGACACTGATTTGACCTAGGACAACGTAGCAAATCCACCAGCGTGCAAGCACACGGTTAGTTAACCGTGTGCAGCGTACCTACGAAAGGTGCGCCTTCTCGACTCAGGCACTCGCGGTCGGATGCACAACAGCGTTAAGCGCTCGATGTCGAGGGAGTACAACCCAGCGGCGTCTGTTGCTTTCGCACTCGCTGCCTCTTCCCTGCATTCCCGAGGGTTTTCACTTGCACATCGGCAAATGCCCTTTTGATCAGATCGCGCTATGCAAGCCGATCAACCGCCTTCCATTTGCATAACTTGCAGCCAAGGTTAGAACGAGAGACGCGCGTTTTGCTCATATCCTAGTAAACTAATTTGGGTTTCCCCGCATGCCACTTCCCAATATCCAGCTGACCATATAAGGGATTTTTCGGTATCCGCGCCGAATCCATGTGGCTCACCTGACCGAGGCACCTTAGGTGTCCCAGCAAAGGTATGCAGTCAACTGCACGCATGCCACTTCGGTGCAACGCAGTGTGCACAACTGTTGCACTAATTGATGTGTAGCAACCGTTGCAAACACAGCTGAGAAGACCGCTCGATACATGCACATCCGGCAGACACATCGTCCATGTTTCACTGCCGTATAGAAGAACGGACAGCACCATGGTTTTGTACACCACCAGCTACGTGCCGACAGTAAACTGATGGTTGCTCCGCTCTCGGTACTCTAACTTCAGGAATGCTACCACCGCATTCAAATGGCGAATATACGGCTCGTTGTGTAGCTGCTGAGCAGTCGGTGTCACAATCCCTAGGAAACAGAAGCGGGAGACGGTTTCCAACATGTAGTCACAAATGCTGGATTGCGGCAGCATACGAGCTTGCGCCTCCGGTGAAAGCTGTAAGAGACTGAGGGTTTTGCTTATGTTGATCATGAGCTCGCATCTGGCCGTTGTCAAAGCCAGAGCACTACTCATATGCTGCAACGCATTCGCGCTATGTGCAAACAACGCTCAATCGTCAACGAACAGTGGCGTATTTATAGTAGTCTCACAGACTAGGCTTCTTGCACCGAAACGACGGATGTTCAGCAACCCACCAACAATGCAGTGCTTCACACGAACGCCGTAAGCACGAGCCGCAATAAAAACACAAGACCTCATTGCATGAAAGTAAATATTAAACGGAGCAAAACTTAAGAAACATCCTTGCTTTAAGCCAGGGACAACTGCAAGTCATCTGAGGTCCCTCCACTCATCTACACATTCGCCCGCAGATCACTGAGCAGACACACAATAAACGTTGTAAACATACGCGGGCAAGCAACCTTACCTAACCCCAGCAGAATGGTCTCGCAGTTCACCTTGGTAAACTCAACAAACAGAGATTATAAGGGTTGAACTTCCACTGCAATTTACGAGCCTCATTTATATTGTCTAGTGGCCCCTATTCTACGAACCTCTTCAGTCATAAGAGGCTTGGATAACCTTACCCAGACGAGCCTTTCCGTATCTGCTTACTGCAGGAAATCAGCAACTGCTGCTAAACGCACGATGGGATTGCTGAAATGAGCCTTCAGTGAACTTGACCCTTGCACTTTCCGCCGCCTCCTCGACACTTTATTTCGACCCCAAGCGGAGTTTGCTATTAAGGTTTGGAGCCCCTGGTTGTTAAAGGACTAACGTTTACTCGAAGCCCCAAAATGTCGATCGAACAAACTGCTCCGAGTGCATAAGCGTCCATATTATCCACAGCGACTTCACTGCCCGAATCACTACTCCTTAAGTGCCATCTCCTGGTAGACTAGATTATCGTAGTTAAATAAATAAATAAATAAATGGTATATTCCCGGTAAATCAAGACACACCTGTGAAGGCAAGATAAAATATGCATACAAGCATAGCTTCTTTGGAATAGTAAAACCTTTCATTCTAATGAAAGATACAACAGAAAAGGTATTGTCTATATGAGTGAGCTTTTTGTCAGGTAATAATCCGACCGAGAAACGTGATGGCGCCGGGTCGCATAAAAATCATTCATAACCCTTGTGTCAAGATCCAAGTTGGGCTAGAATTCGCCATATGATAATACAGGTGCATAGGAGCCCAAACAAGGTTTTAGTGCAAGCAATGAGCATTAAGAAGTGCGAATAATCTGTGCTCCATCAAAGCATTCTTCAAAGTAAATCAGCTGAAGAGGTTGTATGTAGAAGTGACAGGGTGAAATGTTCAGCTCTGAGTTCATCCAGTGCCAAGTCACATCCGTCACGCTGCAGTGTTGTTAGGCAGATATTTGTGGCTTTTTATAAATAAATACATAAATAGTTTATTCTCAAATTTATAGACACCCCAACTCAGGCATGATCAAGCTTTATAAGCAGTTGTGTATCATGACCATACTTCGCGTTCAAGCCTGTGTAGTAGAAACGGTCGAGGCACTATAAATGCAATGAAACGGTGCATGTTGACGGAGGGTATCATATTCTTGCGTGAGTCGGGAAAAGTTGAAAATGAGTCCAGTCGACTTGCCAGTATTAGTTGTGGGCAGTGACTTTATTCAGTGGCGAATCCCATCCACCAAGTCGCAGTGTTGTTATACAAACATTTGTGGCTGTTTATAGGGAGAAGACGTCAGGTAAAAACCTACCACGTCCTACAACACTGCCGTAAGGTATTTTGAACACTAAGGTATAACTAACAAAGCCCCTTGACGACTGGTTTCATATTCGCTTATTCGCAGTCTAATGGCTTCGAATTTCGTCGTTTAGCAAGACGGATAACTTGAGCAGGGCCGCCATGATGGTTGAGGCCGACTGAGGATGGGAACATCGCGAATAGTCATCTTTTTGTTTTCAGGTGAGCGAAAGTTCAAATTTTCTTCTTTCTGGGTTTTTCAGATGTATAATTTATGGGGTTATGAAGATGTGTCCAGCACTTCATACTGGACAAATGTTGTGGTGATTGTAGTTTGGTCCTTTTGTTGTTCATTTATGCTTCATGTATGTACTTGTCGGTTGTTAGGTCCGTCTTGGGCAAAAACCGTTCCTCAGTCGAAGCCCAGGTCGACAAGAAGTTCTGGACCTCGGAGAAAAGCGAAAGTGAAGGATATCCGAGAGAAGACCGCAAGAACAGACTTGGAGTTAGATATTGTTAAAGTCTTATGTTACAACTTTTGGAGTTGAGACAAAATCATGTACACGGCGCAACTTTGAATATGCTGAAATTGGATTTTGAATATCCTACAGGATTATTAGCTGTATGGGTAGATTGCTAACGTCTGCGTAGAGACAAGTGCGTTGTACCAGTAAGTATTCCACGAAGTATCCGTTTATTATTAGTCAAAAATTGCGTGGGGAGGGAGCACAAAGAGTTACAATATTGGGGGTGATTGCGACGTGCATTAACAGCAAGTAGCTAACGTAAGACGAGAAGGAGCGCAGAATAAGAAAGATAAAAGTAAATAGATTACCGCGAGTGCGATCTAAAGGTCAGTTGGCGGTAAGGCCGCGGAAAGATTGCATGCAGATATGCCAAAGAATAAAGATTATTGTGATAAAGAGTGGCTCTTAACCAGCACTGGATAAACGCATATGCTTGGGGCCTGTGACCACTAGATACTTCTAAACAGAGATGCCGAATTTAAGACGACCGACAGATAGCGGCACTAGCAAAGACTCTCAGTGGTCAGATGTCGCCATTCCAATAAGACGCTGGGTCACCAGTGTGCGCTTGTAGGGTCACAGAATGCAGCAACAAACCAGCAAACGTAGGTGATACAGACATTCCAGGAGAATGTATGATGGAGCGACAAGGAGTGTATCCTAGTAAGAGCAAGTGCTGAGCAGAAGGGACGAGGAGCATACGGCCAATCGCTGCAGTGGTGAGGAAGATAAGAAGAGCGACAAATAGTGGCGCTAGGAGAATGAATAACAATGGCTAGCAAAAGCTTTCGGGTTACGCCTAACAATTACCAATCGATACCAGGAGTGAGAGAAGAAGTCAACGAACCGGCGAAGGTGTATGATGCAGACAATCCAAGAGAGTAAGTGTTGGAGAGATAAGGAGTGACACCGGCGCAAAGATCAATGTTACCTATAATGACTCGCTGCATTTGAAGAGTGGTGACGTACGTAATACGAAGAACTGATAATGGTACTAGACGAGAGTGAGTATCGACGGCTAGCAAAGGCATTGAGGTGAAGCCTACTATTTGCTAGTGGATACCTAAAGTGCCCCAGGATAAATCAACAAACATTAGGTGTATCTGCCGCAGACAGTCCCAAAGGACGAAGATCGCGGCTAAAAGGGAGTGGCTCTTAGCAAGCTCCGGATATGCACAGAGATGCCTGGAGCGTAGGACCACTAGCTGCTTCTAAACCGAGACTGAAGTTAGGACGATCGACAGATGGTGGCGATAGGAAAAGCTATCAGTGGCCAGATGTAGCCATTCGGATTAGACTCTTGGTCATTAATCTATATATACAATGTTGCAGATTGCGCCAACATGTCAGCGAAAGTAAGTGCTGCCGACATTCCTTAACGGAAGAGGAAAACCAGTGCCAAACAAGTAAGGGAAGTAGTGGGAATATACGGTAAATGGAACTGCGATTAAAAGCGAATGTTCAATGTTGTCGTGACTCATAAGGTAACAAGCAAAAGTGAGAACGGTGTCAGGTTGTCGATTAGGATGTATTTAGTCAACGTCAACTGGTACTAGAGGCCCTACGCACGCAGACTTCACTATCTAGGTAGTAGCCAGTTAGGTTGATGCCATTAGCCAGAGGCGGATGTCGCGAACTAGCCATATATGGGAGGTTCGAGGGAAAGCAGAGGCATTCGGTATCCGGTGGCTGGTGCCTGTGTGATGGAAGACTTAAGGGGTTGTTGGAGAAATCAGGCTGATAGGAATAGTAGGAGTCGGGAAGAAGATAGTGTGGAAAGGTAAAAAGAGGCGATTATAATTTGTCAGGTCCAGTTTTAAAAAACTCGTCTTCAGGACAGTTGATTGTCAGTATTTCGGAAACTTTGTGACAGAGAGGTATTTGCTAATAAAGAAGCGGAACTGGTTTATATGCATAGATGCCCTTATTGTGAGAGGTAACCTATTCCACACAGGTGCGTGGCTGCCTAGGTAAAAATTGCAGCGAATAATACTGCGCGTTCTTGGTAAGATAATGCCGTGGGGTCCATCATGTAGGGGGTACGAAGTGATATGTGAGTCTGAGACAGGGGTTAGTGGGCTCACATTGGGATTGTTAATAAGCGAACATAAGAACGCGAGGTTGGTTTTTAGTCAGCGCAGCAATAACGGGTCGAGCTAAAGTGTGGCATTGATCACGGTAGCTGTGGCTTGAGTGCCCCAAGAGGCGTTTTGTGAAGGTACGCTGAACCTTTTCGGGGCTATTCTGTCCCATTTTCTTAAGCTGGTGAGTACTATAGAGCAGTACTCCAGCAGAGGCCGGGCACATGTTTCGTAGCGTGTAGTTCTATATTCTTGTGTTGTCATGGTTTTGAGGATGTATCCGATGCGAGAGCGTACTTTAGCTGTGGAATAAACTACTTGTTCCGTGAAGTTCAGCGAACAGGAGTAGTGCACGCCCAAGTCCCGCACCTTTAGGCAGTTCCCTAATGACGTGCCTTGCAGCATTGGGGTATTGAGTGATATGTATAGAGATAATGCTTGCCAGGCGAAAATCCACCACGTCCTGGAACACTGCGGTAGCTTTCCTTGAACCGTAGTGCTAACCAGCTATGCATCGTACAGTTTGATTTTGCATTCTATTATTCGCAGTCGGTTGGCCGCCAAAATTATCCCTTGGTTGACCGATTGGCTTGGTAGTGTAAAGGCAGTAGCCGTTGAAACCGGTCAATAATGCGAAAGAGTCGCAGAGTCGAATGACAAAGGGTGCAGGTGCGTAAAAAGTTGTTAATAGAGGCTAGGTTTTTACGTCACATACTTGTCTAGTTCGCAAACCGTGAATAGCTATCCATGCTGGACTTTTCATGGGGATAGTGAGTGCAGTTGTTCCTTGTGGCTAAATGCGTCTATAACAAGCGAAACTGTCATTGCTTTGTCCAGTGCGGGATCGTTACGGGTTTATAACTCCACATAGGTGGCTACCTACTGAGGCTCTAATAACAGCACAGTCGGCTGAACTGCTGCTGACGATAAGTAGCTTTGCTAAGCTGCCGATCGCGGAGTGCTCTGCCTGCCGAGTTAGTCTTGGCAGTCACTGTGGTGCGTTTTAAAACCGGTCTGTACTGTTATCTGGCGGAACTACAGCGCGATATCCCTTGCTATAAACTACTTTCTACTTGAAGTTCTTTCTTTTACTGATCTTCCACCTAATTCCTTTCCATAGCAACTTCGGAGGGCGTGGTGTTGTGTCACGCTTTGAGCCGGCGTGCATTCTGTTTTAATGCAGCATAACCATTTGGAAGATGCGGCTAACACACGAGTACAATCAGCTGTAAGGTGGCTTGGCCTTCCATCAGACACGGCCCAAACTCTTTTTATCCTATTGGAAAGGTAAAGCTAGAGAGTGTATTCCCAATCAATAGAGAATAGACGATAGTGGAAACATGCGCACTATAATATGGAATTGTGAACCACTCCACAGTTATACCGAGTTAAGGCAACTGTATTTCGACCCACCAAGACGGACTCGACCGATGCACATTCCAGATACTTGTGGGACGACATCGAGTACCACCACCGCAACTAATTCACCTACGGCAAGCACTACATTTTGTAATCTGCACAGCTCCTCTCAACTTCATGCGCATCCAGGCTGTTGGGCACCTGCTAAACCCCACAGACTTAGGCCACCGGTCCAGATACATAGTCCAAATGGTCCACCACTTCCTACCCCGCAACCCGCGCCTTTTCGGACCAGGTGTGGATAAGCCGCAACAGTTTCATCCCGGCACCAAGCACATCGGCTCCCAACTACCAATTGCAATGTCTCACTAAGTTCCTACAACTACTGCAGATAGCGAAGTAACTACCAACGGCTTCATCTCGTAATACGTAAGGCTAGTATCCCCCAAGTATTATTTCTCACTTCTGCTTGTAAATGCTAGATCCCTAAATAATAAAATGCATATCTTGCGTCCTCTGCCTGTCCTCGCCGACCCTGCTGCAATATTTATCACGGAAACATCATTTTCCCTTATGCTTCAGAGTAGGACTACTCAGTTCCTGACTATCAGCTGTTTATGCACCCTAGTGTGCAAAAACGAGGAGGCGAATGCGCCATTTATGTTAGAACAACTAACACAGAAAAATAGTTCGAAATCGTGAACGCGGCTGTGATGAATTCAGTATGGATAACGGCTGATACCCTGGGATCGACGGTATTAGTTGGTTGTGCTTATGGGTCTCCCGATCCTCAGTTAAGGGAGACAATGCACTTATGGTTACTTTAGCGTATGCATTGAATTTACTCCGCGAATGCAAACTGCTTGCAGGAGCTTTCAACCTGCTTGAGTTAAACTGGTTCTCACCTGCTACAGCAACGAAGTATGCGAGCCTACAAGCACGTATCAATTTAGGCGGCTGGACGCAACATGTATCCGCTCCAACCAGGGAGAAACATTTTCTTGACTTATATTTAAGCTAGGCATCCCAACAACGCGAGTGCCAGTCGGCCGGGGGTTAACAGGTAATGAGCACAGATTAGTGAATTGCTCGGTTTACTTAAAGCAACCTAATGCCTACCCAACAGCAACCGACGCAGTCGTTGTATATCGCCCGATGGAACTCGTTACCTAGACAACTTTTGAGGTACTTGTCCGAAAAAGAAATTGGGATGAATTCTTTATGTCTGAGGTTGTGGATCGCACGGCTGAGCTGTTTTATGAGCAAATACTTCACTGTCACGACTGGCTCTATTGGCAAATTCAACAAGTCAACGACTTAAAAGTGTGACCCAAACCAGGATGCATAACAAAATGCGTCAGCATCAACTATCCTATAACAAGGTCCCCAATTTCGCCCACACCATGAGAGCGAATAAGATTGTATATCAGCTTCCTGCCAGATCTAAGCGGCAGCAAACTATTCAAGAAATAGGCGCACTAAATATTGCGAACAAAGCTGAGACTCGCAGCTGGCTGCTGCTCTCTCGGACCACTAACTATGGACTACAGAGCTCCACCCTAAATATTAGACCCAATGGCGATTCTAGTGACGCAAGGATTTCATATGTAGTCTTCAGCTCACATTATAAAGGATCGCAGTGTTTAGAACTAGGTTCAACCTTGCAGGCCCTGCAAGTAGCCGGTAGCCAGTCCCTGTCCTTTGTAAAATTTGACACAAATAGTGTCCGTGCTGCTCGTTTACCGACCAAGTCATCCTGGAACCCTGGTCCAGGTGGAATGCCGCCCAGTCTACTTAAGAGTGGTGGTGAAGATATCCCTATACTACTTTTGAAACTTTACGTTATCAATGGAGAAAGGTCAGTGCTTTATCGCTTGAAAACTTCAATCATTATACCAGTGCATTAGGGCGGAAGCGTACAGAAAGTTGGTAAATATCGCGCTATTAACCTCACTTGTAATATCTCGCGCGTGATGGAGAAGTTTATTATAAAAGTCTTCATGATACACCATTATGCAGACAAGCACATAAATGGATCTCAGCACGGATTTCTAAGTGCTCGGTGTTTTGCATCCTGTCGGCTAGACTTCCTTACTTTAGTCACCGGGGCCACCGACTCTAAGCTTTCAGTTGTCATACTTTACCTTGATATGCAAATTGCATTTGACAGGGTACCTCACATACGCCTAATGCAAAAGATAAAGCGTTACCAGGTAGCCAGCCCTCTATCAGACAGGCTGGGTTCCTATCTGATAGGACGTACGCAGCCTGTTAAGTTTGAGCAAACAATATCCACCCTGACCTCCGTCCCCAGTGGCGTAGTGCAGGAATTGTGCTTGGCCCTACCCTATTTTTGATTTATCTCCGTGACTTCTCAGGAATTTGCAGCACGGTCACTCCTACATTTTTCTGACGACGTAAAAGTAGTCTACGTCTTTTTCCCTGGTGATGAATTAACGGCAATAAATAATATCTGTGAGGATTGTAAACACTTGGAAAGTGGTGCGGACGCTGGCAAATGTCCTTCTCCGATCAAAAATCTAACGTCATGACCCAAATTTTTCTATACCCGCTGGGACCACAACAACAAACTGCATCACTAACAAACAGAATGCCATGACAACAGAACTGGGCTTGGGCTATTCCATACAACTCAACTTTGCAGAGCATATTCATTATCAAGTGGCAAAAGTAAGGGGAGTATCTTCCAAGTACGCCGTTATGTAAAAACCGCAAAAGCAAAGCTAGGACTTTATAAGAGCCACACTGGGCCACACCCGTAATATTGCTCTTTTATATGCAGCAACTTACGGAAGTCGGAAATGTTCTGCTTGAAAAGCTCAGCGGCGCTTTACCAAGATGTTGACTCAATCACAGCAAGCGCTGCATTACAAACAATTGCGCCAACACCTTAAAATGCAGCCCCTATGGCTAAGGCGCATTATCCTTAACCTGTGCTTCTTACATAGGTTGCTTCAAAGAATGCTGCACAGTAATATCACTTGTCTTAAACTAAGGAGCGCCTTTGAATCTAAACTCCGAAACTGAGGCCATTGCATTACCCCGCTAAGGGCAAAGAATAGCCTGCCAGCTCGTTTCTTCTTAGATGTGTTCGTGAACATATGGAACAGGTTACCTTCCAGAACGAGAGAAGTCCAACACTCGCTGGCATTCAAGAACGAGTTACAAAGCTTACTATGGTTTGACAATATACAAAGCATCTTCCATATCTGCGATTTGCAAGGTCATATCTTCGAAACTGGCCCTGATGTAGATTGAGGACGCCCACGATGTAGTGCATGACATCTAAGCACCTTGAGTTCAAAACTCATCCACATTCATTGTCGTTACCGTCTTATCACCTAAGAGACTTTAACGGTATCCGTCGCACTCATTTTCTAAGTTTTAAGAATAGCAGTCCAAGTACAAGCTGACTGTAGTCTTCAACGATATCTTCCTGACCTACTTGTGTTCTCCTAAGGACAATTCCGCCTTATGACTGTACTATGGAAAGAGTAGACGCCACCACAAACGCATTCTGTGAGGAATAATAAGGGATAACTCCCATGAATTCTCACCATCATTGACCCTTGCGTTTTAACAACCATTACCGCAACCACAACACCTAAGTGGTGTCAGTCGGATAAGTCGCGCGGGTCGTAAAGGTACTAACAATAGAACTCTGAATGCAAGAGGTAGTTAGCCTTTACTGATTAGATCCTGACATGCTTCGGCCCCCTCATTGACACAGTGATTCAAAGGCTGTATGAACCAATTGATATCCACAACCCTTCGGCCTCTCTTTATCGACGGTCATTTCGTCAATGTTTAAAAATTTCAACAAACAATGCAACCTAGCGTACTGACATGAAAGTTGGCAAACTCGTAGTTAGTCCTCAAATAGGATATTGCAAAGCAATGACGAAGCCGTCCGAGCTGGCGAACTTCAATTATTACATCTTAGCTACATCCTCATTTCTTGTCTTCAGTTTTACTTTATCAATTTCCAAATTTTTAGACCACTTGGTACTCCTAGTAAAGGCATCCCACCAGACTTAAACCTTGCATAAGAAGTTGAAAGCTTTTGTTGCTGCTGATACACCTAGGCTTAGCGGTAGAATTGTCCAAAACCGTCTAAATGTCTGCTATTGGATGAACATTTATATGCCTTCATAGATGTTTGCTACCTGGCCTTAATTGATGTTTTTCATTAAGCCTGAGCACTAGCTAATGTACTCCGCCCTTTCCGACTACCAACAATATAAATAAACAAATAAATAAATAAATATTCTCGACTATGCGAGGCACGCCAGTTGAGGCATGATCAGGTATGTACAGCTGTACAGACATTTTATGGGAACTGTAGTGACAGTAGAAAATTGTTCATATGTCCATGCTTGGAACTGTGCGATGGTGAACATGCGAAAGGACGATTTGGTTGTAGTGGGATCGGGATCCATTTGTTTGTACATAATCACACTGCCATATATCGCAGTCATACCGACTAATAATAGATAAAGAATCCTGAGTGATCCATTGGAAGATAACTGAAGAGCAAGCTATCCAGTATGATGATTCTAATTGAGCTGCCAGTGTGAAGTTATGGACTGTGATTTTATTCGGTGGCGAGTCACATGCGCCACGTAGCAGTGTTGTTAAACGGACATTTGTAGCTTCTTATAGGGAGAACGCCTGCCAGGCGAAAACCCACCACGTCCTGAAACACTGCCGCCAATCCATTGAATGGCAAGTTGTAACTGGCTATGTTTCTTGTTGAACGTTCTTTTGCTCCGTTATTCGCAGGCAAGTTGCGTCCCATTTTTCTGCTGACTGATGCGCTATGCGAGTGGCCATTGCGTGCCTGGGTCCTCTCCTGTTCCAGATCGGTTGGCCAGGAATAAGCATTCTTTCTGGATATGATGTGTTGATCATCTGCAGAACCACATGAAGCCTCGAAGAATATACGTTGAAATATGTTGAAGTCTTGGAGGACAGGATAGGTTCCGAAGAAAGAATCGCAGATCCCCGGGGTATGTAGTGAAATTGATTAGAGATAGGGAAACCACGGCCATTTGAGCGATCAAAGCGGATTGAAGAGCTTAGAATGACCGATTGTTCAAGCTTTGTTTTGGCAGAAGAATGTTTCTTCCGTAGTCGAAAGTCCTCCAGTCAAGAGATATGCGGAAGAGGTATTGTTAGGTAAATTGGACGCAGTGGTTCATGCCGCGGAAGAATTGTATCAGTGCAAGATATTGAATGATTTGTCCGGTTAGTAAGTTGTAAAAAAGTTGATATGTAAACAGCAGTAATATATATCATTCATTTATCAACAACGAGAGCACATTACAAGTTCTGGGCCCAAACATCAGACATTTTGCTCTCCACGTATCCTGGCTTTGCCCCATATGGAGCTTCATCTGGTATACGGATGCCTTTCACTATTGGCTACACTAGTAGACAGGCATAATGAAAACCAGATCTCCTCTTTAAAGGCTTTTGCTAGTAAAACCCTCGCATTCCAAATTCCATTTCACTGGCACGAAAGCTAACCAAGGACAGAGAGCCTCTGTCGCACTGGCTCGCTGGACCACCAGGAGCTTTCGACCACCACTTTTCTTATCTTAGCCGACCGTGTGTTATTTATCATTTCGCTGGCTCGGAAGCTTAGCATGCGTTATGCGTACTTGTGGGTGAGTGACCAGCCCCAATAGTATTTGTTACTATCCTCTGCCTGATTTGGGTTAACAGTATTTGCTTGGGGTGCTAGAACAGCTCTTGCCAGGAAAACCACAAAGGAACTAGCCGGTGCGACAGTATAGTACTAGTTAACATTTACTAGTTACATTTACTAGTTAACCTTTTCTTCTCTCGCTTTCTGTTTTCATTTCTTTTTAACTCGGACGTCCGGCTTTACTGTCCTGCCATTATCCTCTCTCACCTGACCCGTCTGTCACTTTCTGCCTGCTTTTATTTCCTCTTATCCTTGGCCTTTTCTCTTATTGCGCTCCAATTTTTATTCCCACAGCTTACACTCATTGCGCCTATCCAAGTTATCCTCGTACGCATGATCTCATTCGCTCTGAGCTCGCTCCTGAGTATTGGCGGCACTCGGACCATTGCTATGTGTTGCTTGACTAGTACTTCCATTAGTATGCTCAACTTACCACTCTTCCTACTCCTATGCTCTTTACCTTATGCTCGCACTGGTATACTATTGAGACCGTACGTGTTATAACGACACCCAATGCACGGCAGTTTTGGCCCCCTGTGACCATTTTCCTAGGTTCTGAAGGCTTTTGGTCTGTAGAATCATAAACGCTTTAGTGTAATTACTCTTACGAACTATTCCTCGTATTGCCGTCAGCATTCATTCGTTCCTAGCCGATTCCTTGAAATTCCTTTTCCTCTTGGAATATTGCTCTACCTGTCTTGCTCCCGCATTCGGTCGCAACCTAGTTGTCCTCAGTTTCACCTAAGATGCCGCTCGCATTCTGGCTTCTGCCATCATCATCGGTTTACCTGTTTCTCTAAAACCATCGCATCATTCGCTTTTGTTAAAACGCTTTGTTATATCGGTCTTTCGACCCTGCGCGTGCAGAAACTTCTTCCCACGTAGTAGCTGTGTTCTGAGTCACACCAGCGACGTAATGTATAGAACGCGCTTGCGAACTATGTATACTAAACAAAACTACATAAGTTTTAATGTATCATAGACACCGGTGAGCGCCACCAGTCTGTGTTTTGCTTCTTGATTCATTGCTGTCTCCGTTTGGCTACCTCTTGTCCGTTGTCCGTTTTTCCCGAAATTCCCACAGGTACATCCGCCAAAAAAAGGTTTATCTACTGGGACTGGCCGACCCATCCTCAAAACGCTTGGTCCTTTCTTCAGGAAATGAAAAACCCACACACTAATCCAAATGGAGCTCCTTTCGCCATTCCGGAAGCGCTACCTTCATGGGGTCTAAACAAATGGGTTTAGCTTGCCTCGTACTCAGAGAACAATTTACTCACCTGGAAGAATATATGTACATTGATCCCCCGTTCCACAATCGAAGACAAACAAATCTGGCGTGATTACCTTCGCTGCCTCAAACATTCCTATTCGCCAGTCACCTGGAGCTTTCTGATGTCATTTCACGGACAGCGTTGCGCACGTATAGGTGGCTATTCTAATGGCCTTCCATGGAATTATCACTTGGCTACGGAAACGGTTACACCTACTTACATTTGCAGGAATCCCAAATCCAATTTGCGGAGAAAGGCGTTTTTACCTATTAAGGACGTATTCAGCCACAAGAAACAACTTCACTCACCGACCCCATGACAAGTCCAGCGTGGATAGTTGGACATGGTTTGAGAGCCGAGCAAGAGTATAATAGACGAGCCGGCCTCTATTAACAATGTGTTTACTCACCTGCATCATTACCATTCGACTCTTCGAATCTTGCATCATTGACCGGCTTCAACGACTGCTGCCGTATCGGAACTAAGCTATTCGGCCAACCAACGAAGAATTTTGCCTGTCAAACGACTGCGAATAATAGAATGCAAAATCGGTCTATACGATGCATAACCGACTTGCGCTACTGATCAACGAAACCTACGGCAGTGTTCCAGGACGTGGTGGGTTTTCGCCTAGCAAGCGTTCTCCCTATAAAAAGCCACAAACGTCCGCTTAAGAACACTGCAACGTGGCGGATGTGACTCGCCACAAAATAAAGTCACAGCTATGCATTTCACGCTGACGCAGTCCTCCGCCTTCTACATCGAACCTGTGCAACTAATTCTGCTATGAACAATGCTTTGTTGGAGCACAGATCATCTCTATCTTGTAATGGTTATTGGTTGCAATAAAACCTTGTTTAGGCTCCTGTGCTCACGGATCACTACCTGGCGAAATTACCCCCAACTTGTGTTTTGACGGATTTTTGCGCGCCACAGCGCCATAATGTCCCTGGGTCTGACTATTACCTGACAGTATGCTGACTCAAACGGACAACCTTTTTTCTTTTATAACTTTTATCAAAACGAAATGTTTTAACATTCCACAGAAGCTATGCTTGTATGCATATTTGATCATGCCTTTACAGGTGTGTCTCGTTTTACCGAGAATATACTATTTATTTATTTATTTATTTAGGAGTGTGCACAAAGTCAATCACCATTTGGGGAACACTCCATGGAAATCACGCAGATGAGCGGACGCCTCCAAAGTATGAACGAACACACCTAGTGTAAGCCACTTTAGCAATAAACAAGTTAACGCTTGCCCCTCGGGTTCTAACATTTGGTGCCTGATCTCGCAAGTTATGAAGATTACCTGGCGGGAACCATTTGAAGACGGGGATGTGAAGGCGTTTTGGGGGATTTCGAGGAGGTGGCAGAGGCGGTAGGACTGAAGACGAGCGGGCGAAAATGGTGGCCGTGCGAAGCCTCCTAAAGGGCAGGGTAAAGGCGGCTCGAAGCGGTCCGGTCAAGTTGGAGTGGACCGCCGCGAAGGAGCCGTTGCTCTCTGGCCTGCAGCAGCAAACGGTGGCGATCCCGGTCTCGGAAATTAGGGAACTTTGGGTGGTTGACGTAGTGGGGCCATTTCCTTTGACCAGGCGTGGTAGCCAGTAGATTTTCTTGATGACGGCACACCTCACGCGATGGATTGGGGCAACAAGAATCCCGGATCAACGGGCTAGCGCTGTTACCCATGCTGTCATGAATCACTTGGTAGCGGTTCACGGAATCCCGTAGGCCTTCTTAACAGACCAAGGGCCGTGCTTCGGGAGTGAAGAATTCCGGAACTGTTTGGAGAAACTTGGCATCAAGGAATTGCGCACCACCCCATACCCCCCGCAAACAAATGGCCTGACGGAACGTAACAATAGAACAATAAAGGAGTGGCTAGCAACAAAAGGTGGAGACTGGGAGTAAGCGCTGCCGATACTGTTGCTGGCCCATCGAGCAACCAAACAGGCTTCCACGAAGAAATCACCATTCCAGTTGATGTACGGTCGAGAACCTCGTCTACCTGCGGACCTAGAGATTGGAATGTGTCCAACTTGCCGTATAGCTCCTGAGGAGACACGGTAATACCGGAAGACTGCTAACCGCAACCTACAGGCGACTCAGGCATGGATGATGGCGAAGTTCCAGACCAGCAAAGCTGGAAGGAATATCGCGTTTCAGATTGGTTCGAAAGTGAAGTTCAGGGACCGTCAACGCTATCCCACTTGTGGCACCTAGGAGAGGAAACTCCTAGTGAAGTGAAAAGGACCGTACGAGGTATTCGACCGGCGAGGCTCAGTGTATGCAATCGCTCGGCAAGGTGAATCACGGGGGTGAATGCCAGCGAGCTGAGGAAGTGGTACGAATTGGAGGAGGAAACACGCTCGTACAATGAACATCCCCGGCGGTCAGAAAGGCTCCGACGGAAGGTGTCTGACGCCAATCCTTTGGAGGGGAGGAGTGTGGTGGATTAAAGGTGGATACTACTTCGCCGGGTATAAGTAGTGTGGTGCAAGATGACACACCAACAGCGAGCCACACCGACTTCCCCAAAGTTGAAGATGACATCAGGATTACAGTTCCATGTGCACGAGGAGTGAACACAGAGGCAAGCACCAGTTGGGGAACACTCCATGGAAATCACGCAGAGGAGCGGACGCCTCCAAAGTATGAACGAACACACCTAGTGTAAGCCACATTCTCAATAAAAAGTTACCGCTTGCCCCTCGGGTTCTAACACCAGGAACGCAATAGGCAACCAGCTATGTCTGTCAGCAGAAAAATGGGATGCAAGTTGACTGCGAAAAATCGAGCAAACAACCTTTCAGCGAGACACATCGCCAGTTAAAATTTGCCATTCAAGGGATTGGCGGCAGTGTTCCATGACGTGGTGGGTTTTCGCCTGGCGAGGGTACTCCATATAAAAAGCCACAAATGTCCGTATAACAACACTGCAACGTGGCGTACGTGACTCGCCACCGAATAAAGTCACAGCCCGTAACTTCACAGTGGGTGGTCAACTGGCGACACAATACTATATAGGATCGTTACATTGGAACGTCTACATCTGCATATACTGTCGTCGTTTTACTTCCTACGATACGTTGACCTTTGCCTTACTTGTGCACGAACTCACTTTATTTTCATGTATCTCTTAAGCGTGCTCTTCCATTACCTTCCAAGGGATCATTCAGAATTCACAATCTATTATTAGCTGAGGTCCCGTATCTCATGACAGCCAAATTATTGTTTCGCATTCTTATTTCGCATTCTAATGAGGGGAATGAAAAGAGAAAGCGAGATAAGAAAATGTTAGGGTCGGTATGAAAAGGTTTACTGATAAGTAGTGAGGGATCCCACGAGGCTTTCCAGGTGATGTGAGCAAGACGTCGAGTCAGCCGAACCAAGGTTTGTAACGTGGAATAGCTCTAAGTAAAACTGGAAAAAGGTGGTTGCTCTAGCGAGACTAGATTAGTCGGCGCGTAGGAATAGCACGTAAAATTAAAGGCAGGAAATGGTCCGCAACAATAGAGGTTGAGCGAGTCAAGCGGAATCTCCGAGTAGGGGGACAAGAGCGCTAAGTCTGCATAGCGCATACCACTTAAGTCAGAGTAGCTTTGGAGCATAAAAGAGAAAGAGGCAAGTCAGTGGGACTAAATCACCACAGAGCAGTAAGCTCGTGCACTCCAATTGAAGAAAGTAAAGCACAGCGCAATAATAAGAGTTGGGGTCAGGATGGGAAATGTTTTTTGACAAAAGATGGAAAAAACGCACGATGCTCTCCAGGTAATGTAATCAGGTGGTTGAGTCAACCGAACTAAGAGAGATTACGTCTCAGAAGTTTGGATCAATCCAGGGAGCAGGAGGCCGTTCAGGTAGGACTTCAGGGGGTCGGGAGAACAGAGATTTTGGAACGCAGTGCTAGAGTAATAATGGCTCGGAAGTCGGTAAGCAGTCAGAAACGGGGGCTGGTCAGCCGAGGATAGATTAGAGCCAGGTCCGAAGGGATATCCGTCCAATTGAAAAGTAATGCAGAGGCGAACAGGGAAGCGCTCTATTGAGGTGAAGTGGAAAAGCCAACGATGTTTTCAGGGAGATGTGAGCAGACCGATATGTCTGTCCATCCCTAATCATTAGGGTCACAGTAGTAGGAAGCAGAGACCACTGATACGAGATTAGAATATCAGCTCAAAGAGTGAAATATGTAGTAATATGCAGTAATGTGTGTCATAAGGTAAAAAGCTTTAGGGATGGCAGCGTCCATATGAAAAGCCAGATAGCATGACAAGGAAAGTCTCGGGACGAGGGGAACAAAGTGTTTGTAATGTAGAGCCTAGAGTAATAACGTCTCGGGTAAGGGTGAGGACGGTTTTATTGTTAAAGGGTGTAAAATTTAACGAGGCCTCTGAAGGCATTTGTACAGTCAATTGGGTCAACCGAACCAGAAGTGGCAACGTCTCAGAAGTCTGAATGAATCCGGAGAACAAGAAGCCGAAATAACAAGCCTGGAATATTCGGCTTGTTAGGATTAGGACGTATAATAGAGATGAGAAGAGAGCCATATTAATAAAGGGTGAATGAGTCAAGGATGCTCACGGAGTTAGTAAGATAATAAAGATTGAGCATATCTTGCAGGCACCTGAGGTGAATGGAACATAGCATTGAGTCAACAGAGCCTAGCCTGTTTTTATCTTCGTAGTTTTGGAACTGTAATCCTGATGTCATTTTAAACTTTGGAAAAGTCGGAAGGGCTTGCTGTTGGTGTGTCATCTTGCACCACACTACTTATACCCGACGAAGTAGTGTCCACCTTTAATCCACCACACTGGGTCCTGTCCATTGGTAGGTCGGGAACTAAACATTCTTTTTGAATATGATGTGTTGATCCTTTGCAGATCCACGTGAAGTCTTCTCTGGTTATGCATAATTGCCGAAGAGCGAAGAGTTCGTGTCCAGCAACCCATACTGGACATCAGTGGTTGGGAGCAGATGTTTAGATTGGAAGTGGAGTCATGGTCCAGGTAAGTTCTTGTTGGTTATTTTGTCCCATCCCAGACGAAGGCAGTTCCTCAGTTCAAATCCGAATCTCTCCGACGATCACGACCTCAGAGAAAAGGGAGCCAGGAACAGGCCGAGCAAAGACCGCAAAGAACAGTCAATGTATCTAGCGTTTGCTCAAAATCCTACTTTAAGACATTTACTTGGGACATCTCAATAAATAAATAAATAAATAATTTATTCCCAGTTTCATAGACACACCAACGCAGGCATGATCAAGGTTTAAAAACAGATGTGTATCACGACGATACATCGGGTTCCATCGTGTGTAGTTGAAACAGTGTCGGGAAGAGTTGATAGGTGAGTCTAGTCGACTTGCCAGTGTGTAGCTGTGGGCTGTGACTTTATTCAGTGGCGTGTCACATCCGCCACGTCGCAGTGTTGTTTAACAGACATTTGTGGCTGTTTATAGGGAGAACGCTTGCCAGGCGAAAACCCACTACGTCCTGCAACACTGCCGTAAAGTATTTTGAACATTAATGTTGAACTGGCAAAGTCGCTTGACGACTGGTTTTACCTTCGGAGTTTCGCAGAGTAATGGCTTCTAGTTTCCTCTGCTAGTTGGACAGGTAATTTGATCGGGGTCGCCATTATTTTGGAGATCGGTGCAGGAGAGAGACATCGTGATTATTCATCTTGTTGTATGTCCAGGTGAGCAAAAGTTCAACTTCTCCGCTGTCCAGATTCTTCAGACGTATAATTTTTGGGAGTACGAGGATATGTCCATTTCTCCATACTGGACACGGGTTATGGTGATTGCAGTTCGGTCCTTTCGGAGTTCTACCATGCTCCAGGTAAGTCCATGTGGGTTGTTGCGTCCGTCTTGGGCCAAATCTGTTCCTCAGTCCAATCCCAGATCTCCAAGACTTTAGCGAAAAAAGAAAGTGAGGGACAACCGAGAGAAGACCGCAAGAACAGGCATGGATTTGAACATTGGTAATGTCTTAAGTTACAAGATTTGTGCTTGAGACAAAAGCATGTACACTGTGCAAAAATAATTATGCTGAAAATGTCTTTTGAATATCCTACAGAATCATTAGCCGTATAGGTGGATTGCTAACGCCTGCCTAGAGACAAGATCGTTGTACAAGTAAGTAAAGTACGAAGTATCCGTTTAGTAGGAGCCAATAATTGCGTAGGGATAGAGCAAGGAGATATAGAATAATGGTAGTGATCGTCAGGTACATAAACAGCACGTAGTTAGCGTAATCCGAGAGGGAGCGCATAATAAGCGAAAATACATAGGTTGCCGCGACAGTCCTAAAGAGTAATTGGTGGCAGGGCAGCGGAAGGATTGGATGAGGGTATTCTAGAGGGACAAAGGTTATTGAGATACGGTGTGGCTCCTAACAAGCATTAATTTATCGCATATGCACAGAGATTCCGAATATCCGACGACCGACAGATGTTGGCGCTAGGAGAGATTAAGTGGCCAGATGTAGCCATTCCAATCAGACGCTTGGTCACTAGCGTATGCCTATAGGGTCGCTGAGTGTATCAACAGGCCAGTGAAGGTAAGTGCTAGTTCAGGTGATAGGTCAACAGAGAAGCTGAGCTGTGACGCAAGCAATCCAAAAGAATGAACATTGCAAGAATGGAGCTAGCTCCGGATATCCGCAACGTTAAGTGGAAGTTATGGCGATAAGCTGTTGCTAAGCAGAGATATTAGATCTAGAAAAGCATATATCAGTGGCTGTTGAAGCCATATCACTAAGACGTTTGAACACTACTGGATACCTACAGTTTCAATGAAGAAATCAACATGCGCGCGAAGCTTCGAGAGACAAACGTCAGAGAAAAATGAAAGAAGGTATTCAAGGGGTGGATCCTTGCAAGCTACGTGGAGCCATAATGGCTAGCTGCTATCAAGAAGAGTTGATGCGAGTAGGACGGACGACACAACGGCGCTCTAGGAGAGCGATAGATATCCAGCAATAGAGTTCGGATTAAGCCTTCAGTTACTAGTGTAGGTCAACAAACCATCTGAGCTGTGACGCAAGCAATCCAAAAGAATGAACATTGTAAGAAGGGAGCTAGCTCCGGATATCCGCAAAGTTAAGTGGAAGCTGTGGTGACTAGCTGCTGCTAAGCAGAGTTATGGGCTCTAGAAAAAAATGTATCAGCCGCTGTTGAAGCCATATCATTAAAATGTTTGATCAATACTGGATACCCACGGTATCAAGGAAAAATTCAACACGCGAGCGAAGCTTGGCGAGACAGAAGGCAGAGGAAAATGAGGGCTGAAGAGTCAGGGGTGGCTCCTTGCAAGCTACATGGAGCAATAATGGCTAGCTGCTAGCAAGAAGAGTTTATGCGGGTAGGATGAACGACACAACGGCGCGCTTGGAGAGAGTTGGGTGACCAGCAATAGAGTTCAAATTAAGCCTTCAGTTACTAGTGTATCTTACGGTGGCATATAATAGGCCAACAAACCATCTGAGCTGTGACGCAAACAATCCAAGAGAATGAACATTGTAAGAAGGGAGCTAGCTCCTGATATCCGCAAATTTAAGCAGAAGTTATGATGACTAGCTGCTTCTAAGCAGAGATATTGGCTCTAGAAAAAAATGTATCAGTGGCTGTTGAAGCCATATCATTAAGACGTTTGAACACTACTGGATACCTACAGTTTCAATGAAGGAATCAGCATGCGTGTGAAGCTTGGCGTGAGAGACGGCAGAAGAAAATAAGGGCTGTAGATTCAGGGGGTGGCTCCTTGCAAGCCACATGCAACAGATGTAACGGATGTTACGCTAAAGATGTTTTTAATTACGCAGACGGCATGGCCTAATAGGTAAAATACTTTCATGTGCATAAGGATGAAGAGCAGGATTCCGGTAAGATATTCATGAGGTATAAGCTAACAATGTTCTAATTCCACCTGAGATCAGAAAGTGGGTGTGTGGTCACGATTAGTTTTACTGGAAACTAAAAGACAGTGATGATGTGGCCGTATATATATATATATGCTCCACGGGATAAGGATTACCGAAGACACCATAACTATAATGTACATGGGTATATGAAGATAGGAGGCTGAGCATACTAGAAACAGGCTAAGATTAAATGTACTGAAATAAAGACTAAGTGCTGAAGATAAGAC